>CP050225.2:33936913-34145583 GCA_012066045.3 Morus alba | reverse complement strand
CATCCTTGTGCAATAAGTCTGTCAAGGGACTTGCAATCATGGCATACCCCTTGACAAATTGTTGGTAGTACCCCGTCAAGCCTAGGAATCCCCTTAAGGTGCGCACCATCCGTGGGGCTGGCCATCCTTCGATGGCAAGGACTTTTTGAGGGTCCATCTGTACCCCTTGCCCGGACATAATGTGGCCCAAGTATTCCACGTTGGCCAGCCCAAAGATGCATTTGATGTGCTTTGCCACGAGTTGGTTGTCAAGCAACAACTTTAGAGCTATTTCCACATGCTGCAAATGATCTGTCGAAGACCTACTGTACATGAGCACAAGGCATGATGAGATACTCATAATGCCCCTCGTGAGTACAAAAAGCGGTTTTCGACACATCCTCCGGTCATACTCGGATTAGATGGTAACCAGCCAGTAAATCCAATTTAGAGAAAACGGTAGCCCCTGTCAACTCATCAAGTAACTCATCTACCATTGGAATTGAAAATCGATCGTGCACCGTGACTGCATTTAAGGCCCTGTAGTCCGTACAAAATCGCCACGTGCCGTCTTTTTTTTTTACTAATATGACCGGTGATGAAAAAGGGCTTGTGCTAGATTGAATGATCCCTTCCCTCAACATTTTTTGTACAAAGCGCTCTATCTCCTCTTTTCGAAAGTGGTGATATCTGTAAGGTTTGACATTCACTGGTGTGGATCAAGGAATTAAGTGAATGGCATGGTCCCAAGAATGGGAGGGTGGTAGTCCACTTGGTTTCTGGAACACTGCTTAGTATGGTCTAACACCCTGACCATGCGGGGGTCCTCTGTGGCGTCCCGCGCCCTCGTGGCGCGGTCGCCGTTCCTTATACTACTACTAATGGGCTAAGCTATAGTCTAATCCATTATTTGTTGTGAGACTATTGTCTCTTTAATTTACATTCATGTGCGGGTAAATTTTTTATTTCCTTACTTTAACTCTCGGGTTCTTAACATGTTATGTTGCTACACTAATAACATATCTTGCTATTACTTTAAGGATTCGGATATCATACTAGTTCCCAAAAATTTGTCTTAACTTATTACAGTCCGTTGTTCTTTACTAAGACAATGGTTGTAATATCTTCTTCTTAGAACTGAACATACATACTAGTATTCTACATTACATTAACCTGCAGTGGAAAATTGTTTTCTAAGGGAGCGTAGTGGAGACCACTCCCGTGCACCCATGACATTTCCGCCACACTTGCCTCCGTATGTCCATCAAGCAAACCACTATATGACTGGCTGCATACCTTTGTTACCTGCACACGAGTAAACTGATGAGCTAACGCTCAGCAAGTATAAACATGCATACATCATAAACTAATAGAAATTACATTAAGAGTTATGATGCAAATATGCTCGTGCGAAACATGCTTTAAACTACTTTCTATCTTTATGTTCTTACTTCTGTGGGCATGGGCCCCTGCTTACTATCTGGTCTAGTCGGAATCTCTACTCTTTGAGATTTTTCCTCCCTTATGGAGGGGCGGCGACCCGTCGATCTTTTACTTTCTTGGTCATTTCTTCTTTATCTGGTCTAGTCGGAATCTCTACTCTGAGATTTTCCTCCCTTGCGAGGCCGACGACCCGTCGGATTATCTATGCATAAGGGTAACCATATGTCGCCCTTTTTCAATCTAGAGCACTAAGCCCTCCAAACACGTTATAATCACATGTAATCACATAGACTTAGGAACATAAGTAAATTCATAGTTCTAAGTCTAACTATAGCTTACTCGAGTCCGCACAAACATATATGTCTATACTTACAGTTAATCCGCTAGGATTCCCTTCTTCGGAAGTTCTTTTCTCGTTGTTTCGGCTCTCATGCCAAAACCTGTTCCATGGAAATAGGTATTAACCACCTATTCCAAGCATTAAAATTTCTCATACTTGGATTCCTAAATCCAATTTCAACTCATTTTCGAACTTAACCCCTCTAGGCCGAATTCTAGCTCAAGAGGCAAATTACACCTATTCGTGTATCTCGGTTTCTGGATCTTAATCTATTCAATTCTGAGCTTTAAAACTGTTACTCGTTCTCGAGAATCGAATTCTTAATTCGATGCATACTAACTAGGTTTTTAGAAATTTCGTCAGAGTTTCGCCTTGTTTCTTTTAGTTTCCCGAGTTTTCAATAACTCGTTCTATTTCTGATTTCGGTACCTGGAGTCAAGATTAACATTCCTGAACACAGATTCCAACATAAATTGAACAAAAACAAATTTCCTCCATTTCTAGGGATTTTCGGATTTTTAGTGCAAATCCAAAAAAAATTGTTCAATCCTTTCAATACTTGCACATTAAACTCCTATCACAGTCCCCGACAAAACCTCGGTTTTGTTTTTCAGTTTTACGGATTTTTCCCGAGATGAGTTACTATTCATAAAAACGAAAAACCAAGCAGTTTCTCATGAAAAATCCAAAATCTTACCTTCAAAAGTTGAGATTCTCCGCTAGAATGCCTCGGGTTATGTTTCTACCGGACTGAACGGAAGAAATTTCGGCGAAAACGGGTGATTCCTTGATTTTCCCTTGATTTTCTCTCTTTTCTCTTTCTTTTCTCTATCTCTCGGCCACACTTAGAAAGAGAAGCAATTTTGGCTTCTAATCTCATCCGTAGGCCATTTTAAGTGTAATATGTATATTATATTAATATTTCTAAAAATATCTCACATTACTTTCTAAAATTAATTAGAGAAATAACTTTAATTCCCATAATTTAATTCTACTAATTCTAATTAAGTTTAACACTTAATTTAAGTGGTTCTGTGTTCCCCACATTTTTCTTGTCAAGTCCAAACTTTCCGTTTTTCAAAACGTGTCTCTTTCCGGTACCGATAATTTCACACCCGGTACAGGTTCTATACTGCTTTTCTGGACTGCCGAGCACCCTGGGTCAAATATTTCAGTATTTCATAACTAAAATATACCTATTAAAAATTCTAACTTTTAACTGATATTTCACTATTCACAACTGATATTGATGAATTTTCTCTGTAAAACTATTCGTATTATAACTTTACACTTTTCGGGTGATTTTACCTCGTATATAAAGTTTCTATATAACACTTTCCTGATTACATCAATATTTCTACTACTTTCTATTCCGGGAAAAATTACGGTCAAATACCGGCTCTGAGCTGTCTCTAATCTTCTACGGATCTTTAGAACTGTCTCAATGGCCTCTTGAACGAATTCCGTCTTGTGAAGCTACTTTTCCCGAGTGTCATACCAATGAACTGGGGATCTACACTTCCTTCCGTAAAGTGCTTCATACGGGGCCATGCCGATGGAAGCTTGGTAACTATTATTATACGAGAATTCGATCAATGGCAACTTCATACTCCATGCGCCCTTGAAATCCACTGCGCATGCACGAAGCATATCTTCTAGGGTCTGAATGGTCCTCTCTAACTGCCCATCCGTCTGGGGATGAAACGTTGTGCTATAGCGTAATTCTGACCCCATTGCTTCCTGAACACTTCTCCAAAAATTGGAGGTAAATCGGTTGTCTCTGTCCGACACTATACTAACTGGTATTCCATGTAGCTTTACTACCTTAGCCACGTATAACTCATCTAACCTCTCTAAGGAGTAAGTTATCTTGATCGAATGAAATGCGCGATTTCGTTAGCGATCCCCCGACACCCAAATGGCATCGTATCCCTCACTTTGGTTCTCGGAAGTCCGGTCACAAAGTCCATGGCTAAGTGTTCCCACTTCCATTCCGGGATCTCTAGTGGTCAGAAGCTTCCAAATGGTCTCCGATGTTCCGCTTTGACCTTCCGGCATGTCAAGCAAATACTAACATAGTCAATCGTGTCGTTCTTCATTCGCCTCCACCAAAAATGTTGTTTCAAATCTTGATACATTTTGGTGGCACTGGTGTCTGAATATGGCGTCTTTGTGCGCTTCCCGTGAGTATCCCTTCTTGATCCCTCTTGATCCGGTACACAAATTCTTCTTTGGTATAGGAGAATTAGTCCTTTGAAAGGCTGAAATTCGACCTTGCATTATCTACTATCTCCTTCTTGTATCCATCCATAATTGGATCACCTTTCTTAGCTTCTCGTATCTCGTCACAGTACATGTGCTGCAGCCTCGAGAGAAGCTAACTTACCGAAGATTAATTAGAGGTCTAGGAGATTAATCTCTTGTTGAAGTCGCTTAGGCAGCAATTCGGTCTCCACCGAGTCCGTGAGTCTTTGGTTTCTATTCAAAGCGTCTGCTACTCGATTAGCTTTACGGATGGTAAAGGATTTCACAATCATAATCCTTCACAAGTTCAAGCCATCGTCTTTGTCTCATATTAAGCTCCTTCTGCGTGAAGAAGTACTTTAGGCTCTGATGGTCCGTATAAATTTGGCATTGAACCCCATATAGGTAATGTCGCCATAACTTGAGCGCAAAAACTAACTGCGGCTAACTCAAGATCATCGTTGGGTAATTACGCTCGTGATCCTTTAGTTGCCGAGATGCGTAAGCAATGACCTTGCCATTTTGCATCAACACGGCTCCTAGTCCTGTCTTTGAGGCATCACTGTAAATGTCAAATTTTTCTCCCTCCTCTGGGATTGTGAGTACTGGAGCACTAATTAATCTTCTTTTGATTTCTCTGAAACTCTGTTCACATCCATCTGTCCATTCATACCTTTTATCTTTTCTGGTTAAGGCAGTGAGAGGAGCTGCAAGATGAGAAAATCCTCCACAAACCTTACATAATACCACCGCCAATCCTAGGAAACTTTGAATTTTCGTAACACTCTTTGAACCGCCACTTCTCAACCGCTTCAACCTTTGCTTTGGATCCACGGTGATTCCTTCCTTGGATACTACATGTCCGAGGAAGTGGACTTTATCTAACCAAAACTCGACTTAGAAAACTTCGCATATAGTCGATTTTCTTCAACGTCTAGAAAAGGGTCCTCAAATGTTCTGCGTGCTCCTATGGATCTCGTGAGTATATAAGGATGTCATCGATGAAAACAATAACAAACTTATCTAAATACTCTCTGAAGACTCTGTTCATAAGGTCCATAAACGCCGCTGGGGCATTTGTAAGTCCAAACGGCATAACTGAGAATTCGTAGTGTCCATACCGAGTTCTGAATGTCGTTTTGGAAATGTCTTCTTCTCTAATCTTGAGCTGATGATACCCCGATCGAAGGTCTATCTTCAAAAACGTGGTAGCTCCCTTCAACTGGTAGAACAAGTCATCGATTCGTGGCAATGGGTACTTGTTCTTGATGGTGACTTTATTGAGCTCTCTATAACCTATGCACATCCGAAGCGTGACATCCTTCTTTTTGACAAAGAGGACCGGAGCTCCCCATGGCGAGAAACTCGGTCTGATGAAGCCTTTGTCTAACATCTCTTGGAGTTGAACGCGCAACTCTTTCAGTTCCGCTGGAGCCATCCTATACGGTGCTTTGGATATTGGTGCGGTGCCGGGGAGAAGCTCTATCTCAAAAGCTATTTCCCGATCTGGAGGAAGTCCGGGTAGTTCCTCTGGAAAAACGTCTAGGAACTCCTTGACTATGGGAACGTCTTCTGGTTGATGTTTCCTCTTTTGGTTCCTGTCCACCACATACGCCAAATATCCAGTGCATCCGCTAGACATCAATCGTCGGGCTTCTAGGGAACTAGTAAAACGTATGGGTGTCCCTAATGTGGAACCCATGTACTCAAACACCTGTTCTCCTTCTGGCTAAAAAACTACCCTTTTCTTTCTACAGTCTATTGTAGCATTATACTTTCCTAGAAAATCCATTCCTAGGATCACATCATAATCTACTAAGTTCAGAACAACTAGGTCCGCACTTAGTTATCTTCCTGCTATCTCTCTTGGTGCGTGGCGTAACCAAAGGACTGAACAACAACACATCACACGATGGTAGTCTTTGTCTTAAAGGCCCGCCCTATCCTCTCTTGAGGATGTAGTATTCGTTTAACAAATTCTCTTGATGCAAATGTATGTGTGGCCCTTTAATCAAATAATGCTCGTGCAGGGACATGGGCAACAGTATGGTGACTGTCACTCGTTGGGCGTGCCTGCCTCAGCTTCCTCCTTAGTGTATTTCATTAAGTGAGCATTGGCTTGTGGAGCAGCTTCTACTATGTTCGGTGAGGGTCGAGAATACCTACGCCCTTGCATGGCATGAAATTGTGGAACTTGTGGCCTTTGTGGAGCCGTTCCGGAGATCACCTTTGAATGGACATTGCCTTGCATAATGTCCTTTCTGTCCTACGTATAGCATACATACATGCCGGCTTTACATTCTCCAGTGTTTTCTTTCCACAGGTCGGGTAGATAGGAACACTAGGACTGGTATACTAAATCCTGCTTCATTGGGGTTTCGCTGATTCTGATTGCGATTCCCTTTCCTCTTGCTGGGGTTTTGCTGGTTCCCCTGTCTCGGTTTCGATCCCTGGTCCCTACGGCTTCCTTGGCTTTGCGGATTAGCACCAAAGCTCTGCTTATTGGGTGTTTGTGCCTTTTCTCTCTGTTTCTTCTTGTCTTCCCACATCTTAGCCCGTTCCTCTCTAGATTTGGCAATGTTATGCTCTGCACGTATTGCCCGATTTACTAGATCGGCTACCGTGGTTGGTGGATACTCCCCACTTTCCACAACGGTGGCTATATCTCCACGGAGCATATTAACCATCCTCCTAACCTTCTCTTCCTCTGTTGGAAACAACTGAGGACATAGTCTTGCCAACCCATCAAATCGTCGGCATGCTTCTACAACCTGTTTGGTCGCCCACCTAAAATTGTTGAACTCATTCTGCTGAGTCTTCGAGGCTTCTAAGTTGTAATACTTACGGTTAAATTCCCACGAAATTCATCCCACAACATCTCATCTCCACATTCCTTACAGCCTTCTTGATTCCCCTACCAATAGCGGGCATCCTTCTTTATCTGGCCCGCTTGTTGAATCTTCTCCCTGTCGGTGAGTTCCATAAACTCAAACACTATCTGAATGGATGCTAACCATTCCTCAGCCTCGAGTGGATCTGTTGATCCATCAAACTCTGGAGGTGCCATTCTCTTAAACCTTACATACAATGGTTCCCTCGGGACCATTTCTCGGTGCCTCATGTCACCCGTTACTGGCTCTTGGGGTTTAACCCTCTCTGCGGGTTGCTCAGGTTGGGCGGCTTGTCTTTGGAACCGCTGCGGAGGGGTGCTCCTCAACCTCTTGACCCTATATCAACTGGGTAAGCAATTCTAATAATATCTTTTTCCTCGGCTGGCCGCTATTTGCCCCCTCGGACACTACTTCTTGACTAGGTCTAGTGCTTGAGGATTACATTACCTTGTGTTCTTTTTTTTTACGTTAAATCCATGTTCTTTGTGTCTATATTAATCAAAAGAGCAACATCGTTAGTCTAAGTGCAAAAAGAACCGCTTCAAAAGTTCCTTAACTTGCAATACTCTAAACTATCATTCATTCTCATATCAACTAGCAAAACATACATTTTATATGTTCTCCTATTATATATGCATGCCCTATATCATGCATATCACATCATATACAAATCATCACAAAAGTAAAGGTTTTTAAGCCTTTCATTCAAATCTATTATGTATGTCCCATTCCATACATATCACATCATACATAAAACATCATTAGTCTAAGTTTCTCAATACTATTTACATAACCTTGCATCATATTTAAATAAATAAGACGCTAAGTCCTAACTTAATCCTCGGGATCCTCCTCCGGATCCTCTTGAGGTCTTCCTCCGAATCCTCCTCGGGATCCGACCGAGGGTTACCACTAGCTTCCTCACCAACAGTCCCAACGTAGGGTCCATCTTGTTGAACGGGGCCAGGCTCGTCGGTCAGCCGCCCATCTCGGTCTCTTGTCGTTGTCGAGAGGTAGTGGCTCTGGCCATGTCTCCTATTATGGGTATTGATAACGGAAGTCTCACCTAACCGGCTACCGGCCGTGTCCTCTTCTCTAACAAATGTGGCACTCACAATGCTTTGCCTCGCGACAAATTATGAGGGTCCCGATCCGATCAAGAACTAGCCGACGCACTCTTCCGCTAGACCTCGCCATAGGATCTCGACACCGCCTTTCACTTAGATTAAAAAATTCAATTTAGAGCTAGTACCTCCTCGCCAAAACTCGCCATAGGCTACAACGTCTTCATCCAATCTCATACTAGCCCTCTCGGCTTGTATGATAAACTCGAGCTTAGGTGTAGGTCGTGGCCACACCACCTGGCCGCGGTCTCCACTGCTAGAAAGCCGACTTGATGGCATGACTTGGGGAAGAAATCGATGCTTCAACATGTGGCAAAACTCTTCCCATTGCATCTCCTCGCTATTTCATCCTCATCCAAAGCTTACCAAAAAAGATTAGGGCATTGCCCTCTAATAGACTATTTGTGAGTACAATCCACTCCTCTCGAGCTTTGTCACGAGGCTCGCATCACATACTCGACACGGTCACAGCCAATCCCTAATTCTAGTGGGATGTGAAAGCCCATCAAAGGAAGGTGGATTACAGGTGAACCTAGCTGTGGCTCGACCTGTAGTCAAAATAACTCTCCTTGCTCGGTGTGCGGCCTCGGTAGTTAAGGGCTCTAGAGCCCTTAACTCCCGATCCAACGGTGGATGGCTACATCTAGCGGAGTGGGTACCGACCTTTACATTTGTCGGAACCGTGACATTAGAAACATTCTTACCCGTCCCCACAACATATTCTCTTGTGGTGTGGGCGCTAATCGAGATGATGGATATGATCGATCCATTAGTACACATTACTGTCTTGCCAAAAATAAGCAATTCTCAGTTTTAGTTCATAAACTAATTTACCTGGACTGCGCAGAAGCATAGGTGCGGGACTTGTCATGGCAGGAGTAGGAATGCCGCTCTGATACAAACTGTGGCGACCCGCACCCTTGCGGCGCGGTCGCCGTTCCTTATACTACTACTAATGGGCTAAGCTATAGTCTAATCCATTATTTGTTGTTAGACTATTGTCTCTTTAATTTACGTTCATGTGCGGGTAAATTTTTTTTTTCCTTACTTTAACCCTCGGGTTCTTAACATGTTATGTTGTTACACTAATAACATGTTGGAAATGTGTCCATAAAGTGGGATGTAATTTGTTATTTATGAAATGACAAATGTAAGACATTATTATTTTGCTGATTTTATAAAATAAGATAAAGTTATGTTTTGACACATACTCAAGAGTGTTAGTAATATTGCTTAGTCCATAAACTGTTACTAACGAAAGAAGAGTCGGGAACCTGCCGGACAAACTCTTCGATACAGTTTAAAATAGATATTCGCATCTTAGGATTGATTGGGCAATCGAATCCGATTATGACCTGATAGATCGAACCATGTGATGCTGGGTCTCGGGGCATGGGAGTTGGACTCGTGGTTGATCTAGACATGCTCGCAACATGTTGAATAGACCATGTGATTGATTAGGTTAGAGTAAAAAACGTTTACACAACTCTAAACCTAATCATCACAACTTAAGTATATTTGTATAATTATCTTAATCCTCGAAGTGAATGCGTAGCTCAACTTAGTATCTCATGATCTTTGATTCGCCAATGAGATTAGTTCACGCTTATTGAAACGACATCTCGGTTATTGGGATCATGACAATATTAAGTTGGAGTTATGTGATTCGCAGATATGGAATTCGTAAAAATAATATCACCTCATGCTTTATTGACGGGTGTGTGAATAAATAAACCAGGCACTGGTATTCAATGATGATATTCATTGATTAAGACATCGTAACATGTGCGAGACATCTTACGAACGTTTGTCTTTCTTATTCACGGTCATATAAAGGAGTTGAGGAAATAATGATTAGAATGGTAAAACGGTAATATTATATACACCATTACGATCAACGATATTCTACGAAGGATAATAATGCATTTACACTGTGGACCGTGTGATAAATTGTATCAACACCAAAAGAAAAATTAGCGCACATGAATCGAGAGATTATTCGGCATCGAACTTTTAGTGGAGTTGTACGATGTCGGAATTAAATATGTTGATAACTTATAGGGATGAGTTAGTCGAATATTGTAATTCCATAGCTTTGTTCATGTGGGTCCATTCGGTCTCAAGGCTAGCTCTAATAAATGGGAAAAACAGAATCGATAATTATGTTTAAATTCATTGTGTTATTTTTCATTTATTTGATAATTGAAAAATAAAAAAGAATGAGTTTTGAATTTTGAAATTAATGGAGATTAATTTAAAATTCAAAATGAAATTTAAACATGATTTTATTTGGCAACTAAAGGAAAGAGAAAAAAGTGAGATTTTATTTTGGGAAAATTCGGAAATCCCTTGCCTTAAGGGGATTTCAATTTTGCTCAAAATAAGGGAAGGAAATTCGAAATCCTAAGCCATGTAGGGATTTTCGGTTTCAATCCTAGGGTTAAGGAGAAATTCGAAAATCCCATCTAGGGTTTGAGTTTTTGAATTTTCTCCTATATAAGGATATTATTGAAAACCCTAGGAGAGAGTCTTTTGGAGAAAAGAAAAGAGATCACACTTTCCTTAGGGTGGCGGATTTTGTAGAGACAAAATAGAAGGAAAAAAGTTTCCTTAGGTTTTTGAAAAAGAGCCCACTCTCTCATCCTAAAAATTGTAGAGACATAGCCTTGAATCAACGAGTGGTTCTTGGTGTGATCGTGACAATAAACAACGATCTTGTTTCACGGCAATTCTCCATCTTGGAACGTGAGATAGTGAGACAAGATCCTTGCGGTCAATTAATTCAATCGTCACAAAGGTATGTGAGATTATTCTAATCCTTTGTCCATAAACATATATCATGCATGCATCTCTCGTTGTGGTTTACGTTTAATTATGAATTAAATGGATATGTTAAAATTTTTTTGAAATTCCGCCTACAATATTGTTGTTGTTCAAATGATTTTTCATATATAAATCACAATAAGATCCTACAATTGGTATCAGAGACTAGGGCTATTGATCATGCATGATTTATGTTTATGCGATTGAATGTATGATATGTGTTGATATTGGCATCTTGCATGAATATATGATGAATTCAAAATTGTTTTGATTGAATATGTGATTGGATCCCGATCGATTGGCTCTAGGTTTTTAATTACACCATGTTGATGGTTTATGTTTTTTCTCTAGAAAATAATGTAAGCCATTAAAGGGCATAGGAAATTTTGTAATTTAAATTTCCGGAAAATATTTTTTGCCGCCGCCGCCGCCCGTCGCCGCCGTCCGCCGCCGCCGCCGCCAAGACGACTCCCGACCTCCGCCACTAGCCCACCCGCCAAACCCTTCCCGGGTTTTGGCTGTGCACGAACTGGGGTTTCGAAATTGGTATGCGCTTAGGTTTCGAACCCTAGCGGGCTCTGCAGGCCCCGCCGAGCGAGGCCGTAAACCGGGCCTTGCCCAGGCAAGGGCCACGGCCCCAACCAGCCACGCAGGATTTTCTGAAACCCTGGCGGGCTATGGGCTTAACCGTCACAGGCCCCGCCCCAAACCTTGAGGGGCCGCACGGCCGACCACCGGCTGTGCAGCAAAGCCATGTGGCCTTGCCCTGGCAAGGCCTCCGGCCACGTGGCGGCCTGCCTGTGCAAGGGCTGCGGCCCATGCAGAAATGAGCCAGGCCTGCCTGGCTTGGCAAATCTTTGCGCCCAGACAGTGGCCTGGCCCAGCCGAGGAGGAGGTGGGCCCGGATTATCCTGCCCAGCCAAATAAAAAAAAAAAAAAATATATTTTTTTTATTTTCACTTTTCAGGGATCGAGAGAAGAAAAATTGAGAAGATGCCAAGAAGACAAGATGAAGAAAATTATTGTAATATTTTTCATTTGTTTTTATGGGTTGTAATTAGAAATGAGCCATAGAGAGGTTAAATTGTGAATGTATGATTTATTGTTTAATCTCGCATCATTATAACATGCCATATAGGATATAGAGATGCCAATATCAAATTGCCATGCAAGCATGTTCATGCATCATTGTAGTTTAATATTATAAATTGTTATAATAATAAATGCAATGGGTAAATTTTATAAAGAGTTATAAAATACAACAAATTTATAAGGGTTATAATTTTGTTGAATTATTAATTGGACTTGATTTTAAAACAAAATCCATTTTTCAAAAAGCTAAGTGGGAGGGTTGTTTGCGTTGAAACGTTCCCAAGGTCTCCGACTTTAGCCTGATCGTGACATGTGGATAGGTTAAGAACCACCTTAGTGGTCCTCACTTCAATGGGAGAAACCCATGAAACATGTCGCTAAGGAGTCATCAGGTTGCTTATAGAAGATAAGACTCGAAAAGGAAGTAGTGAGGCGAGACCATCCCTAGATGGATCGTTAGTTCATAACAACCTCTAGAGTCGATAAGTCGGTTAAACACTTAGACTAAAGATCATTGTAATCTCCCATAGGAGCTAGGCAATGGATCCGAGGTGACCAAAAAGATGGTGATTGGTTGCACTAGATGTAGAGACATCTTGTAAAGTGGACCAAACGAGAGGAGTCTCGATCGATAGGAGGCTTCACGGACGCCACCCCTAGGTGGGACGTATTGCCGTTTATGATCGTAACACCATAGATGAAACATTTTTTAAGGATTTTATTTATGTTTAAGTATTTGCATTCATGCATCATACTTCTCTTAAATATAAGCAAATTACCAACACCGCTTTATTTTATTTTTCAAAGAATTATGTCTTTATCCCCGATCGCGCAAATTCTTAGTACAAACAAACTAGTGGGTGAAAATTACGTTGACTGGAAACGTAACCTCGATATCGTATTGATGGTAGACAAGCACAAGCATGTGCTCATCACCCCCTGTCCTCTTGAGCCGAATGATGATTCGACTCAAGAAGAGCGAGACGCATACACTGCTTGGATGCGTTCCGATGAGATTGCTAGGTGCTATATCTTAGCATCAATTAGCAATGTGTTGCAACAGCAACATCGGAACATGCTAACGGCTGCAGATATGATCTACAGCATCTCCGAAATGTTCGGAAGCCAGGGCCGTCAAGCCAAGCAAGCTGCGGTCGGCAATTTCATGAACTGCGGATGAAATCCGGCACTCCTGTTCGGGACCATATGCTATTGATCATAAGTCACCTGAATGAGATGGAGCTCATGGGAGCTGAAATAGATGGAGAGACTCAAGTGGATATGATCCTAGAGACTCTCCCGGAGATGTTTGACAACTTCAAACTCAACTACTCTATGAATAAGTTGAGTTATTCACTCCCGGAACTCATGAAGGAGCTTCAAACTGCGGAAACTCTACTGCTTAAAGGCAAAAAGAGGAACGGAGAGGCTAACCTTGCTGAAGCGAAGCCTTCCACCTCTGGTGCCAAGAAATAGGAGAAAGCCCGCAGAACAAGAAGAAGCCGGTTTTGAAAGGCAAGAACGCTGCAAAGGTAGACAAGAGTATTGACAAATGTCACCATTGCGGAATGTCTCGCCACCGAAATGCAATCGCCCTACGTACCTCAAGGAGGTCAAAGCTAAAGGTACATTGCTTGTTACCGAAGCTGTTTTGTGGTGACTCTACTTTTTCTTGGATTGTAGACTCGGAGCCACTAATCATGTTTGTTGTTCTCTGCAGGGGTTCAGGGAAAACAAAAGGCTTAGCAAGGACGAGTTCAACTTCACCGGGGAATGGAGCATCGATGTCGAACAAATGTTAGTTGGAAGTATTAAATTAATTTTTGAGAACAGTTTTATTGTTTTGAACAATGTTTATTATGTCCCGGTTTTTGGAAAAACCTTATTTACGTAGCTCGTTTGATTGAGCAAGGATATTCTTTGGATTTTAATAATGATGTTATTCAGATTCTAAAGAATGGCTTCATGATTACTTCTACAAATCATGATAAACAATGCATTCTCGTTAAACCAAATATTCCAACGATTTGCGATCTTGAATTGAATGATGATTCAATGAGAGAAAGTAAGAGATTGAGGTTAGACTCAATTGATCAAACCTACAAATGGCATCTACGTCTTGGACATATTGGCCTTGACAGATTAAAAGGTTGGTAAGAGACGGTCCCTTGCAAACCTTAAGTGTAGGCTCACTACCTACATGTGAATCCTGCATAGAAGGAAAAATGACCAAGAGACCCTTTTCAACAAAGGGTAATAGAGCCGATGAATGCCTAGAACTCGTACATAGTGATGTATGTGGGCCATTCAATATCCAAGCAAGAGGAGGATATGAATATTTCATAACCTTCATCGATGACTATTCTCGTTTTTGGTCATATTTATCTAATCGTCAAAAGTCCGAAACCTTTGAAAAGTTCAAAGAATTCAAGGCCTTGGTTGAAAAGCAATTAGATAAACAGATCAAAACACTACGATCCGATCGTGGTGGTGAATACTTCTTTGGGAGAGTTCAAGACTTTCTTAAGGAAGAAGGTATATTTTCTCAACCGACCGCGCCAGTACTCCTCGGTGAGAATGGCGTGTCCGAGAGAAGGAATCGAACTCTATTAGACATGGTTAGATCAATGATGAGTTACTCATCTCTTCCAGATTCCTTTTGGGGATATGCCTTGGAAACAAAGAAGATACATTCTCCAACCAAGTTCCATCTAAGGCGTGCACTGAACTCCATATGAAAGATGGAGTGGCAAGAAGTCATCTCTTGGCCACACGAAATATGGGGTTGTCCGGCACATGTGCTTAGAAAGAAGACCGGTAAGGCGACTAGTCGTTCGAATCGTGCCTATTTGTAGGATATCCCAAAGGAACAAAAGGCTATATCTTTTATAGTCCTCTTCGATCGAAAAACATTAAATCGGCCAAAGAATGCTGCTTTTCTGGAAGAGGATTTTATAAAGAATATGAAGCCAAGAAGCAAGCTTGTACTTGAGGAATTGATCGGTGAAAATGTTCATGCAACATATCCACAATCCATTCCCGAACCGACAACAGATGAACCACAACAAGAACTAACACCGGTGGAGCCTCGACGTAGTGGGAGGGTTGTGAGACAACCTGATAGGTACATGTCTTATGGAGACGCATTATATGCGATCTCGATTTAGACATCGACGAACCCATCTTCTACTTGCAGGCCATGGAAAGTTCTCAAGCAAACCTATGGCATGAAGCCATGGACGCCGAAATACAATCGATGTATAAAATGGCGTATGGACTCTAGTAGATCCTCCCGAAGGGGTAAAACCCGTAGGGTGTAAATGGATCTACAAGAAGAAGAGGGTCCGGATGGGAATGTAGAGACATTCAAAGCAAGGCCGGTAGCTAAGGGCTACACCCGAAAGAAGGCATCGACTATGAGGATACCTTCTCTCCGGTAGCCATGCTTAAATCCATCCGAATTCTTCTATCCATTCTTTCTTGCTTTAGATTATGAAATCGGCGGATGGATGTAAAGACAACTTTTACGAATGGGAATCGGATGAGCGCATTTACATGACACAACCGGATGGATTCATTGAAAAGGGTCTAGAAGAAAAGGTTTGCAATGCGAAGTCCATTTATGGACCTAAGTAGGCATCCGGATCATGGAATATCAGATTCGATGAGACCGTTAAAACTTATGGTTTTGTTCACCAATGGATGAGCCTTGTGTGTATAAGTCGATACAAGAAGGCAAAGTGGTTTTCTTAGTCTTATATGTAGATGACATACTACTCATTGGGAATGATGTAGGAAGACTAACTAAGGTTAAGCTCGGCTCGCAGCGGTTTGACATGAAGGATCTAGGAGAAGTCGCCTATGTTTTGTGAATTCGGATCTTTCGAGATCGGAAGAACAAACAATTGGCACTTGCCTCAAGCATCCTACATCGATAAGGTAATGGACCGATTCGCTATGCAAAACTCCAAAAGGGTTATCTACCCTTGAGACATGGAGTATCCCTCTAAGGAGCAGTCTCCCAAGACTCCTCAAGAAGGAAGACATGAGCCGAGTTCCTTACGCTTGACCGTGGGAAGCCTCATGTATCGATGCTTTGCACCGACACGATATATGCTACGCATGATGGCGTGGTGAGTAGATTCAGTCAAACCCTGGACCCGAGCACACCGGGTTGCTGTAAAGCATATCCTCAAGTATCTTAGGAGAACGAGGAACTATATGCTTGTATATTCGTCTTGACACGAATATGACGGGATATACCGATTCCTATTTCCAATCGGATAAAGATTCCGGAAATCCACTTCAGGATCGGTGTTTGTCCCGAATGGAGGTTCGATGGTATGGAGGAGCATCAAGCGGACTTGCATAGGGCGACTCCACCATGGAGGTCGAATATGTGGCGGCTTGTGAAGTCTGCGAAAGAGGTCAATATGGCTTAAAAAGTTCCTTGTTTCACTTTGGAAGTTGTTCCGGAAGTCGATAGGCCCATGGTATCAGTATTGCGATATAATGGGGCTGTAGCAAACTCTAAGGAGCCTAGAAGCCACAAAAGGTCCAAACACATAGGCGGAAATACCACCTCATCCGTGAGATTGTACAAAGAGGCGATGTTGAAGTAACAAAGATATCTACACATGACAACTTGGCGATCCATTCACAAAGGCTTTATCTGGTAAAGTCTTCGATAGGCATCTGGAAGGTTTGGGCATGCGAGATTGTACACACCTACTTTAAGTCCAAGTGGGAGTTTGTTGGAAATGTGTCCATAAAGTGGGATGTAATTTGTTATTTATGAAATGACAAATGTAAGACATTATTATTTTGCTGATTTTATAAAATAAGATAAAGTTATGTTTTGACACATACTCAAGAGTGTTAGTAATATTGCTTAGTCCATAAACTGTTACCAACGAAAGAAGAGTCAGGGGAACCTGCAGGACAAACTCTTCTCGATCTGGGTTTAAAATAGATATTCGCAGCCTTAGGATTGATTGGGCAATCGAATCCGATTATGACCGATAGATCGAACCATGTGATCTTTGGTCTCGGGGCATGGGAGTTGGACTCTGTGGTTGATCTAGACATGCTCGCAACATGTTGAATAGACCATGTGATTGATTAGGTTAGAGTAAAAACCGTTTACACAACTCTAAACCTAATCATCACAACTTAAGTATATTTGTATAATTATCTTAATCCTCAAGTGAATCGTAGCTCAACTTAGTATCTCATGATCTTTGATTCGCCAATGAGATTAGTTCACGCTATTGAACGACATCTCGGTTATTGGGATCATGACAATATTAAGTTGGAGTTATGTGATTCGCAGATATGGAATTCGTAAAATAATATCACCTCATGCTTTATTGACGGGTGTGTGAATAAATAAACCAGGCCTGGTATTCAATGATGATATTCATTGATTAAGACATCGTAACATGTGCGAGACATCTTATGAACGTTTGTCTTTCTTATTCACGGTCATATAAAGGAGTTGAGGAAATAATGATTAGAATGGTAAAACGGTAATATTATATACACCATTCGATCAACGATATTTACTGAAGGATAATAATGCATTTACACTGTGGGACCGTGTGATAAATTGTATCAACACCAAAAGAAAAATTAGCGCACATGAATCGAGAGATTATTCGGCATCGAACTTTTAGTGGAGTTATGCGATGTCGAATTAAATATGTCGATAACTTATAGGGATGAGTTAGTCGAATATTGTAATTCCATAGCTTTGTTCATGTGGGTCCATTCGGTCTCAAGGCTAGCTCTAATAAATGGGAAAAACAGAATCGATAATTATGTTTAAATTCATTGTGTTATTTTTCATTTATTTGATAATTGAAAAATAAAAAGAATGAGTTTTGAATTTTGAAATTAATGGAGATTAATTTAAAATTCAAAATGAAATTTAAACATGATTTTATTTGGCAACTAAAGGAAAGAGAAAAGTGAGATTTTATTTTGGGAAAATTCGAAAATCCTTGCCTTAAGGGGATTTGAATTTTGCTCAAAATAAGGGAAGGAAATTCGAAATCCCTAAGCCATGTAGGGATTTTTCGGTTTCAATCCTAGGGTTAAGGAGAAATTCGAAAATCCCATCTAGGGTTTGAGTTTTTGAATTTTCTCCTATATAAGGATATTATTGAAAACCCTAGGAGAGAGTCTTTTGGAGAAAAGAAAAAGAGATCACACTTTCCTTAGGGTGGCGGATTTTGTAGAGACAAAATAGTAGGAAAAAAGTTTCCTTAGGTTTTTGAAAAAGAGCCCACTCTCTCATCCTAAAAATTGTAGAGACATAGCCTTGAATCAACGAGTGGTTCTTGGTGTGATCGTGACAATAAACAACGATCTTGTTTCACGGTAATTCTCCATCTTGGAACGTGAGATAGTGAGACAAGATCCTTGCGGTCAATTAATTCAATCGTCACAAAGGTATGTGAGATTATTCTAATCCTTTGTCCATAAACATATATCATGCATGCATCTCTCGTTGTGGTTTACGTTTAATTATGAATTAAATGGATATGTTAAAATTTTTTTGAAATTCCGCCTACAATATTGTTGTTGTTCAAATGATTTTTCATATATAAATCACAATAAGATGCATGCATGATAAATCTTATTAAGATATAATGCTTATCTTTATCAAAAATTCGGTTTTTAATATTAAAATACTTTATTCTCTCCTGATTATGATGATGTTATATTTCATTTGTTGTTAATATGTGCCAGGTAATTGTTACTACAAATATGACTGTCATTGATGTTGCCCTTATTATTCGGGATTTATGCCAATATATTTTAATTTGTCATTTGTTTTAGTTTTATTATATATATATATATTTGTATTTATAAAAGTTGATTTTTGTCTACGCTACTACTTTGTGCATATCCATTTGTTTCCTCTGTTGTTTACTCTTTTTCTTTTTCATTGTATTTTGCATAATTTACTGTTACTCTTAATTTATTAACTGACATTTGATATTACCGCAGTGTTATAAATTTTGTTACAACCGAATGCCTTTATTTATCAAAAACTTGGTTTCTTATATTCAAACATTTTATTTTTCCCGGTTATGATGATGTTATACATCATTTGTTGTTAACATGTGCTGGGTAATAATTATTACAGATATGCCAATCATTCATGTTGCCCTTATTATTTCAGAGTTATGTCACTATATTTTATTTTCATAAAGTCTTTAATAACGTGGTTGGTAACCATGTATGTTGCCGGATTTTGTTTAAACTACTTATGGTGTATAGTATTGACAGCAAACAGATTTTGTTTCAATTACTTATTGCTAATCTAAGCTATGCTATTCTGTCTTACTTATGGCATAAATTCCCCGATAATATTGCTGGTAGCCATGTATATTGCCATATTTTGTTTAAATTACTCATGGTATATATTTTTTCCAACGCTTGAATATAACCTGAAGCATTTGTATATACAGTCTCCTTAGTTATGGCATAAATTTCTTGATAACATGTGTGGCAGTTGTGTATATCACTATATGTCATATATATAACCTCATTTTGTACTTTTCTCTTTTCCTTACCTGTAGTGGACATTTTTCCTCTTTCAGCTCACTTTTGATCATTCCCTGCTATTTATATTCCAGCCACTAATATTTATTGCATGTACCTGACTATTCTTACTTTCTGCTTCTTTGCTCATTTACTGCTTTTTTTCCCACCGTTGCCTAACATTTTGTATTTATACAATGGTCTGAGCTTTGTTTCAAAATATTATCTTTCTTTATCAAAAATTTTGTTTTTTATATTCAAAAATTTAATTCTCACTGTTTTTTTCCTTTTCTTCTTACCATGCACCGAGAAATAAGTTACAAGTTTGTTTGAAGAAACATTACAAGAAGGAATCCGAAAATTTTCTTGCAGGGCCATCAAATATCTCACATGTCCAAATTTATGAAGAGATATAAATTTGTATATAAATTTTGTCTTATTCTGTTGTAATTATTTTCAGGGAGCAATAATACCTTCCCTTCTTTTTAATACATGTAAAATAGTGTATATTACTATTTATAACTATATTACATTTATTTGTTTACTTTAACGTTTATCATCTATTAAAACAAACAAAATAACAACTACAAAAAAGAACAAAAAAAATACAAATATAACAGTCCAAACATTTGGACCCGAAACAGCAACAAAAAAGTACATTTGTAAGCCGTTTGTATTAAGTACAGCTGAATTTGTACAGAGCAATATTTTTTGACATAATAATATCATTTAACATCCTACAATTTTGGTACTTTTTTCCCCCTCTAGAAATCTCATTTCCCTTTATTTTATATTTTATCTAAATTTTTTCTCTCTTAAATCCGTGCGAATGCACGGGTAATCCACTAGTTACTTTCTAAAATTAAATTAGAGAAATAACTTTAATTCCCATAATTTAATTCTACTAATTCTAATTAAGTTTAACACTTAATTTAAGTGGTTCTGTGTTCCCCACATTTTTCTTGTCGAGACCAAACTTTCCGTTTTTCAAAACGTCTCTTTCCGGTACCGATAATTTCACACCCGGTACAGGTTCTATACTGCTTTTCTGGACTGTCGAGCACCCTAGGTCAAATTTCTCGTATTCAACCCACTTTTCTTGGGTATCTCAATAGTCAATTTCTTTTTCTGAAATTTTCGTTTTAAACGATCTAGAATTGCCCAAAACGCGTACCCTCGCAGTACTCATTTTTTTAGCAGTTTCCCGCTTTAACTGACTCGGAAAAATTCTGTTTCAGGAACTTTTGCCATTTTCCTTACTTCTAATATTTCTACTCTTTTTCTGACTGGTCATTTGGTCATTTACCAAATATTTCAGTTTTTCATAACTAAAATATACCTATTAAAAATTCTAACTTTTAACCGATATTTCACTATTCACAATTGATATTTACGAATTTTCTCTTTAAAACTATTCGTATTATAACTTTACACTTTTCGGGTGATTTTACCCCGTATATAATGTTTTTACATAACACTTTCCTGATTACATCAATATTTCTACTACTTTCTGTTTCGGGAAAAATTACGGTCAAATACCAGACTGTCCGAATTTGACTTAAAATTTTCCCGGTCATTACATCCTC
This sequence comes from Morus alba, assembly GCA_012066045.3. NCBI lineage: Eukaryota > Viridiplantae > Streptophyta > Magnoliopsida > Rosales > Moraceae > Morus > Morus alba. The sequence goes on along the minus strand of CP050225.2, from coordinate 34,124,510 downwards.
AGTGGCCTGGACTTCCCTGGTGCCCTGCTACTCTAGAGATAGGCTAAAGCACGTGCTCCAATCTTCAGAGTGTACAATACTACACAATTGGTAATACTCTACTTCCTGAGGATTCAAAGAGGTTTTGGCTTGTAAAGTCTTAGGCTGGCCATGGTATTGAATGGTTAATTTCTTGCGCACATAGTCGTGCAGGACTGGATTCACAGTCAACATCCAATACACTCCTAACACCAACTCTGCCCCTTGAATGGGAACTACGAACAAATCAGCCACAAACTGGCAGTTTTGAATGTTCAATGGGACCCGTTTAATACATCCCTCACACTCTAGTTTCTCTCCATTTCCTACCACTACTGATATGGGAGGCACCGCTTCAATACCGAATCCCAAATGTTTGGCAACCTTACTTTGGATGAAATTGTGAGTGCTTCCCCCATCAACTAATGTGTGCAGTGAATGACTCCCTATCAATGCCATAAATTGCAAAGTGGTTGGGTTAGAGTTACCGAATAGGGCATGAAATGAAATTACAGCCTCCGCTATGTCCTCTTTGGTAGATGCCTGTAGCTCCGCGACTTTCATTTCCTCTGCCATATCCGCATCACTCTTCTCCGTTTCCTCGTCTCCTTGCTTGGCGAGATCGAGAAGTAGAAGTTGGCCTCCTCCCGAGCATCTATGGCCTCTCGAGTATTTGGCGTCACATTTGAAGCAAAGATTGAGGTCTCGCTTTCGTTGAATCTCTGCCACCGTGAGTCACCAAATGGGAACCGCAAGTACAGGGCCCGCCGTCGGTGCCGGTAGTGTGGGTTTCACTTGTGGTGTGGCCAGCAACGGCCCTCGGAACTAGACTGCAGGTCTGAAGTCCAATTTTGGGGTCGTCCCCCTTGCCCAACTCTTCCGAGTAATTAGAATTTTGGCTTCGTACAGCCCGGCTAACCCAATAGCATAAGCTATTGTAGTGGGTTTGCAAATGCGAACATCATTCTGTATTTCCTCCTGTAGCCCGGACAAGAACAAGCTCAGCCGGAATGACTCCGGTAGCTGGGATACCCAGTTTGAGAGGAGCTCAAATTGGGATTGAAACTTAGACACGGTTCCTGTTTGGATCAGTTTGGCCAAGGCTGCTCCTGGGTCTTCAAGTGCAGTGGGCCCAAATCGACTTTCTAAGGCCCACATAGATTGAGCCCAATGCTGAAAGGGTGCTTCTCCATGCACCCACTGAAACCATTGCCAGGCAGATCCATCGAGATGGTAAGATGCGATATCCAACTTCTGGGCTTATGTGGTTTAGAACATGTGGAAAAACTGTCCCGCCTTAGCAATCCATTCCATCAGATTCTCACCGTTGAAGTGAGGACATTCTAACCACACCAATTGGCTTGGAATGACCCCGAGGGGTTCTGGCAGTACATATGCCATGGGTGCTGGTGCGTGATGATTTTTGTGACCTCTGTCAGCTAGCTCAGCGACATTGGCGGCTAGTCCAGCTTGCTGCGTAATAGTTGCCGGGGCGAGACGAAGAACTTGTTCCAGCTTACCATCCATTGCGGCCATCTTATTCGCTAGTTCGTTAATGGTGTGCTATTGTCCATGGCCCACCGTACGAAGATCTTCCACCGTGGATTGAAGGGAGCCCAGCGCCGACGCGTGGATCAACGTTGAGTCTTGTAGTTGCTTGACTGCCTCATCCATTACTCTCAGCCACGTTCCGTCGACCATTGCCGTATACGCCTTGCACGACTCTTACTCTCAATGAAAGCACCAAATTGCAATAGTCGGTCTATCCAACTTAGCAAACAGAAGAAGGAAGTAATAACTATCTTATTTTGGTTCATTGAATTCCTAATCGGAGCGCGTTTTACTAGCATTTTTCAGACAGTTGATCAACTTGGTCAACTTTACTCAACCTTGACTAACTTGAGTGACCTCTTGGTTGACTTTTGTTCAACAAATTTTGACTTGGTCAACCCTATTAGGTTAAAACCCCTAATTTTCTTAGTTCGGAGTTCTGAACCTTTTTTTTATCTGTTCTTCATTCTAATTGTTTCTAAAACCCTAGAATTGATGTTTTTCAATTCTTTTTCATTCCTTAAACTTAATATTCATGTGTTTGTCCTCTTGTGGTAATAACACAGCGTTTCATGCCTCTTTCTTGATTATTGTCTATAGCTCAGAAATTTCTGATTTCTAGCTAATAATTTGCTACTCAATATTAATATCAACAAATACTTCTGTATTCATATTCATAATATAGAGAATTTTAGGAAATTTCATCTTATACAATAATTTCTTCGATAAATTTCCCGGTCATGACAACCGGCCCGTGAATGGCCTGAGCCCGGACCTGGCCCTGGCCTTTATGGACAAGGACCAGAGCTAGGGTTGGACACGAGGATCTCTCCTCAGGCCCCGACCCAGGCAAGGCCCTATACTGTATAGGGCCGTGCTTGGCACAACCCAAGCCCGTCATAGGGCTGGGGTTAGCACGGCCCTTTTGACGCCTCTAAACGGTGGTGTATAATAATGGTGGATCAAATTATATTATACTCATATCATGTTATACTTGTCAACCTATTTTCATTTGTTCTCATTCTAGAAGATGAGATACCATTCATACCAAATATTATAACCCCTATAAGCCAACTTGCACCTAAGCCAACAAATACAAAATAATTGAAAAGAGAGTTTTTCTGGTAAGCTAATCCCATCGATAGTGTTCGTTTCTGACCGTTTGATTAGGTCAAAATCACATTATATTGAAAAAGTATATCAAAACAAACAGTTTTTGATATAAAGACAGCTAGAAATAAAGAACTACCGATAATTTATTTTTTCTGATCCTATCAAAAAAGCTCTCTTAAAAAAAGGTTAGCACGAAGGGAGAAAATGTCTCATATATTGATCAATTTTTAGAGGGCAGTTTGTGAAATATGAGGTTAGGTGGGGATCAAAAGTGTCCCATCTATTAAGACATAAAATTATTGTTAGGCCATGCTTATTGAGACGAGATCTTGTTATACTTAGTAGTAAAAACCTTTTTATATATTCTTTTTAACTTAAAACTGTATCGCGGACTTGTAATGTTGTAAAAGCCTGAAAGGTAATCCCGGAATATTAGTGAAATAAAAAAAAAAAAAAAAAAAAAAGATCACCCTTTTGATAATTGAACAAGAGACTGGAACCTCAAGTCACGATTAATTACAAATTGATGATTATATACATAAATGAATAAAATAATGCATGCCGGCAAAGTTTGTCCTCAATTGCGTAAGTAAGGATATGGATTGATTTGCTACTACAACCACCTCATGCGAACACAATTAGCAGTATATATGTTTAGAAATCAAAGATTGAATATATAGCTAAGGTAAATTATTTTATACGAGTTTATTTTAATTAGTTCATGGAATACAGCAGAAAACTTTCTTTTATTTTAATAAGTCAATGAATTAATATAATGTAATAGGATTATTGGTGTCACTTTAGGAATTAGAGAAGAACTAATGCGGAATAAACGTACGTAGTTAATAAATGAAAATTCCAGTTATGCCTTTCGGTCTTATAAATTCCTGTTATTTCTCATCGTCAACCTGTGAACTACTCAAAACACATTTGCATTTGCTTCTTCTTTGTCGATTCGTGATGTAGCGGAAGCTTGATTAAAGAAAAAATAAAATTATAAAATAAAAAGTTAATCAATTAGCCTGTTAATTCACACAAAATATTCAAAAAATTGTTTTAAAATTTGTTGATTTACACATAATGCCAGAAATTGATATCAAGATTCGTTGATTCACAAATAATACCGAAAATTAGAAAAGTAATTAGTGTAAACACTCATATTTTATTCATAAAAATTCTCCCTCTTTACGTATCACTGAACTAACATATTTATAGGCTAAACTGCCCCAAACGATAATGGCAAACTATAAATAAAATTGTAAAAATGAATGATTCTGAAAATTAAAATACAAAAGAACTAACTTATATTTTACCTAATAATTACGCTAAAAGGAAACTTTCCTAAATGTAAAATTGCTAGTTTTTTAAGAATAGAATTTGACTTTCCTTTGTAATAATTGTTTTTCTGTAGGCTAATTAATATTTTCCCTATGCATTAAATGTAATAATTGTTTCTCAGCTTATATTGTCTACCACATTCTGTTATCTCCGCTTTTCCACTCTTTAAAGACCATAATAATACTACCTGTTTCTTACTACTCTTATCGCCTTCTTTATATATCTTTGTTCTTGTAATGACTGAGAAAATCCAAGACTTTAAATAATATAATTTATTTATTTAAGCCAGGGATTTTCCTAGAAAATATTATGTGACTGAAGGATTAATGGAATCAATATCTGTATTCCTAAATTCTATAGCAGATTTCATGTTAAGTTCATGTTTCGATCAAGTAAATTCGATCGATAAATTCTCGCCGTATTTTAAGGCAGAATAATTTTCAGTACAAGTATAGTTTGAGAATCTTAATTTGAAGAATCTCTAAGCATAGCACGATGTTAGCAGCGTATGAAAAAACGCACTGACATTTTAAAAGAGGAAAAAGATCCTTAATTGCCAGACAGTTAGATTAAAGTCACAAGATAAATACTAATAGTAGATGGGTATAATGTGAGTTTGGGAGTTGACACCGTCATAAACAACGTCATTCCCAGAATATAATGCAGAATAGTTAAATTTAGAATTTGTTCAGTCTAGAATTAATTTTAAGACTTGAAACAGTTGAAATATTATGCGAGTAAGAATATAAAACAGTATTGAATTATTCAAAAATTAATATTGGACTGTAAGTAATAGATTAAATTACGTGAGTTAAATTAATTATCTCTAATCGGTATAAATTTAATGCATTTAGAGAAATAATTGAGGATAAGATCGGGCACGTAATCTTGCCTTAATCGGATACTTTATATAGTTAAATTTTTAGGGTTCTTGCCATTTTCTCTCTTTTATTCCCGCTCACTCTCTCTCTCTTCTCTCTCACGTTTCCTTCACAAAGCCATTAATGGCCAAATACCCAAGTTGAGATTCCGACCTCCGTTTTGACACCGCCGGTGTCAATAGAAAAAGATCTCGACGAGCTGAGTTCAACGACATGCGGCACGACCTCTAACTCTGCGGAATCAGCCGCAATCGCCGGCGGAAGTTCGAAATGACCATTTTCTTCCCGTCGTGATATCTCCGCCATCCGACCTCCGATCGAGATGATTCCAGTCCCTATGGACTCGGTGCAGTGAGACGAAGAAAACCCATCCATTTTCATAGCTCAATGATGGCGGAGCACCGCCGTCCGTGGTGGCGGAATCGCCTCCGCCGCCGCCGTTGTTCCTCTCTCTCCAGGCCGTCGTGGATGCCACCGCCCCCACCAATCGACTCGAAGCCGACGCCCAGCAGATCCCGACCAGCAGCCACCGTCACCGTCGCGGTTTGGCGGAAAACGGAGCCGTTGCCGTCGTCCGTGGAGGGAGGAGGTGGTTCCGACGATCTAATTGTTGGATCATCGTAATTTTGGTGTCACAACACTCAGAAGGAAGTGGGTAAGAAAATCCCTCAACCAATTTTAAGATTTCGTGATCGGAAATATGAGATTTGAGTCGCCGGATTTTACCGACGTTGCCGGTCCCGATGGGTACTGTTACAGGCCGAATTGTGTGTGAAATTGACCGCACCAATGGACTCAGAAGGGTCAATTTAGGGGGTAGGACCCAAGTCCGCCGCGGAAAAACTCTCCGGGAGCCTCCGCCGCCGTACGCCGCCGCCGCGCCGCCATATTCGCCGCGAGGTGTTGTTTCTCAGGCTATCAACCTCCGTTTGATGATCCGAGACCATATCCCGACTCGTTTCGACGTGCTGAACGCAATGGTGACGTCCGTTCAACCAAATTCAATTCGATAAGAATGGTCTAGTCTTGGTTGCACGCGGATCGAGGTGGTTCGGACTAAACAAGTGAAGATCGAATTAAGTGTTTAAAGCTACGATGTTCCTCAAGGATCATTCATAGTGCTTGCAGCTTTTCCCAAAATTAGTTTTGAGGAATACGCAGGGAGGACACGACAAGCGAGATCTTTGTCGAACCGATTTGCTCGGAATCCGGGCAAGTACAAACCTTGCTTACAGTTTAATTAAGATAGTCATATAAGGCGTATGATCTTCACGAAATCGTTAATTAAGAGATTCGTGAATTAGGTTTATATTTATGTTAAAGCGTCGTATGTAGTTTTTCAATAAAACTTAACGATTTTCAAATAAGCATGTGTTTAAAATCGTAAAAGAAACGAAACGCTAGATCCTTAATTTTACGACGGTAAATATGGACCTCAACCCTATCATGAGACCATCAAGTGAGGTAAAGTAAAGTTTATTAAAAGTGTATTATGGATGATAATTTAATTAATTATTAAAACTAATTAATTAAATTATCTAAGACTTAGAATATGGTTAAGGAAGTTAATTAATTACTAAGATTAATTAACTAACTTATGTAGACTCGATATATGAATAAGAGGGTTAATTAATTACCAAAATTAGTTAACTAAATTATTAGACTTATTATAAGGATAAGATAATTAATGAATTATCAATTTAGCACAAATTTGTAATGGCAATTAAGGAAAATAAGATTTTGAGGATTTAATAAATTGATCCTTATAGCGAATTATCCTTGATAAAGGAAAGGAATACATGCCTTAAGAAAAGGGTTAGATTCCTTCATAAGTTGCTAAAATAGAATAGCAAGCGACGGATAACCTCACACTCTCGGTGGGTGTTTATTTTCGAGAAGTAAGCAAATAATAGGTCAAATTTGTTTGGCGAAAAGTGGATTCCACTCAGAAATCGGTAAGTAGGAATCTAGCCTCTGATATGAATAGATTTTAAAGAAAAAAAAAAAAAACATACACATGTTATATATGCATGTTTATGTTTTTAAGTATTGTGCGCGATGCTATGTTATCTTTGCATACACATAAGCGATGCACATGAATTATATGTGTTTAAATTAATTTAATGTTATAGTATGCTATGCTAGGTCATATTGCATACACCTTAATAAGTCAAGAGGAACTTATAAGAAGAAACTCGGTTGAGTGCCGTACCAGCCTCCGACCTAAGGGAGGTAATCAGACTCCACAAGGGAGATAAATGAACACAAAAAAAAAGGGTCCTTCGCAAGGGAGGCACTCAGTTCAATTTAAATCACGGGTCGTTGGGGACCTTGCAAACCCTTACGTCCCGATGATTGCGCGCAAGTGGTACGTGAGCACTCGGGTCCATCAGTAAGAAAGATAAGATAAGATAATAAGACTATGATAAAACATCATAATCAAGCATAATCAGCTCATGCATATTTATACATGTGTACTTACAGTTATTTTGTGAGATATAGTTCCTACTTGCTGAGCGAAAGCTCAATCGAGATAAGTTCATCTTTGTAGGTAAGAAACCTATCGGCAATTCTTGAAGGGCAATGGTGAGCGGCGGACGAATGGTGGAGATGGGAATGGATACAGCTTACGCAATTATTTTCCGCATGATAAGTTTAAGTATAATCATGTATATATTTATATGATTCAAAGTTTCAAGCATGTATGTTTAAAAAGGTATATGTACATATGTATGTTAGGAAAACCGAGATTGTAGCTAACAATCCTAGTTTTGAGTATTTAAGTTTTAGAACGTTGCAACAAAGGCATGCAACAAATAAACGAATTTTAAACATGATGATTTAAATGATTGATTTTAAAAGGACTTTAAGATGTACTTGAATTTAAGATTTTTCACGAAATCGATTTTAAAGTCAAATGAGATAACCCAATTAAATTGGCTAGTTTTAGAAATGCTTTTAAAGAGTTGTGAATCAAGAGTTCAAATGTCACTCAATTCGAAAGATATTTTTAGAAGTTTTATCTTAACTAAAATTAAGAAAAGTTTTTAGTAATTGAGTGATTCATTATTTTTAAATTATTATTCTGAATTATGAAAGTATTCATTCTTATGTTTAAAAAAAAAAAAAAAAAATGTTCCATAAATTTTAAGAAACCCCATAAAGTACAAGTTAAAAGTATGTTACGGTGGCGGCCTCATAGGAGGGTCGTCACGGTTGGTATCGAGCCCAGGTATCCCGCCATCCTACTCCACGTCGTCACGCGTCTGCTTTGCCATAGTCCAAGTAAGTTAAAGTATGTTTATGTCAATTAGATTATAGTAGTTAAAAGAGGCAAACACTTATTTAATGAGCAATGAATGGTTAATATGTTCGCACGATTAAGATTGTCCTATCAAGGACCATTCAAGTCGAACCGCCCCAGCGTTTTACTGTGCTGTATTCCCTTGGGTTGACATGACGATATCTAGAGAAGTGTGGTCGTTTGAGGTGACTCCCTTAATGATCATTGTTGGACTATGAAGCCAAGCAAAGTATTGAAGCCAAGCAAAGTATCGGAGCCACGTGTAGCAGTTTGAAAAGAAACAACTACCGAGACTCCTTTTGAGGAAACACGCATGACTGTGTTGCTAGCAGCAGTTTTTCAGCGTGGATCCATGAAAAGGATATGACTATGTAGCATAAAGATGACGTTAATAAGTAGATGGACGTTGTAACCCCATTAAGTTAGATGTGGGCCGCGTTCGACGACTATATTTGTATATCAAGATACGATATAGGAAATAGAGCTTCAACTTTAAGCAATACTAGCTTATGGTAAATGTTAAGCGACCCACTTATGATATGATACATGATTATTACTAGCCTTAAAATGTTTAGTAATCTCATAAAAAGTGCCTATGTGTATGAATGTTATGATAAATAACGCACAAAGGCTATAAGTTAAGACAAATGCAAAAGAGGTTGGAGATGTTGAGAATCTCATTTGGATATGAGTACAAGAACTAATGCAATGAGTTTAAATATAAGTAGCAGTTTAAGTGATAAGAAAAAAGAACACGAAGGTCATGGACAAATTGAAGGATGTTGTTCTAGGTTAGTTTTGACCAAACTAATCCCTCTACAACGATCTCAAGGGAAGATATTCTTACCCTGTTTATGATTGAAGAATACAGTTACGGATTTGTTTAAAATCCGCTAAAAGAATTAAGATTGCATTAGGTAAAGATGTTAAAGGTAAAAGTTGCCTTTACGGTGAAAGTATCGATTGACAGAAAATAAGTGATGACATAAGATAGTAGGCAGCTAGGGTATGACAATACACTGTCATAACCTTATCCATTAGAAAATCATGGATTAGATGTGCTAAGTAGGCACGATACTAGGATGACCACGAATAGAGAATGTGATCTGAATAAAGTAATAAAGGTGCTCATCTATGTTTCTACCCGAAGAGATTAACTTGAGTATGTGAAATCTCTTGATAAACGAGATTATAGCTTAAGAAAGCTAAAAACCTTAGAATCGAAGTGAGAATCATTATTAGATATTATGAAGCAAGGAAATAGAAATAATATGATTTCCATGCCAATCAAGAGGTGTTGTAAAAAGGAAATCACAACAAGAGTGGAGCAAACCAATTAAGGATAGTGTTTATCTATTAAGAAAAATTTGGTTGTGATGCCAATCTAAGGCAGATTTATTAGGACTTATAATTGAAACTTTGAGGACGAAAGTTATGAATTTATAAGTCAAACTCTTAATGGAGGATATGAAATGGAATCCTTTTAAAGGAGAAGATCTCTTGCATAAGTCAAGGAACGATAAGGACTAATAGTTTAGTCAGTATGATAAGTAAGTTAAAGGTAAGATAATGGGGTATCAAACGTAGCAATAGTTTGAGGATTTTATTTTATATATACGCTGCCCAATGATAAATAGGGGAACACTATTATCAATCTAGGAATCTAAAGAAAATGAAAGAATTTTTAGGTTTAATCATTCTTACACTGGGAGGATGACCTTATTGAGTTTAGAGGTCGAGGATTAGGTTAAGAAGGATGAGTGTATAATCATTAAGACTATGATCTATGCTCTGAAAGGTACAAGGATCGAAAGATGGATGATCCTACTTAAGAACAAAAATGGCAACAAAAGGTAATACTTCGAAATATACCTATTTTAAGGAGAAATTATTAGAATTTTTTCAGAGTCATAAGTTTAAAATAATTGTTCTTTGAGGAAAGTAAACGCGAGATGAAATGAGCTTAAGAACTCTATTATATAAAGAGTAAATTAGAAGGAAGAATGCTAAAGTACGTAGATGGTATCTCCTTGAATGAGTTCATACTTTCGAGAGTAGTTTGAACTCGACACTAGATAAAAAGGAAAAGGGTAGACCCTTTAAAAAGACTCATAAAGCATAAGAAATGCAGAACAATTGAGGAGTATCACATCGTTAAAGGGTACATTGGTAACCCCAAAGGAAAAGATGATGTAGCTAGTTGTGTAAGCAATAACTATCCTTCAAAAAAATTGAAGGAGAGTTATGAATGGTTTGTAATAGAAACATAAACAGTTAGAGCTCCAAAGAAGAAGATAAGAATGTCGGGATGAGGTTGATACATGTATTTCTTAAGGACTTAAGTATTTGAGGAAACTAGTTATTAAGTCTGATGATTATAAGACAAATATAAGGTCGGTAAACCTCAAGTAGTCATTTACGACTCGGAATCAACACAACATTATCTTGTAGAAGTATGTCTTACACTAGTTGTCTGAAATTTAGATTCGAAAGGGTCTCACTACTCTATGAAATAAGGTTCGACACGGGAAAAAGTGCCTAAACAATCGTGATATGATACGATGTTTGGCCACAAATTCTACAATAAGTTAGAATAAGAGAGTATTACAATACAGTTTTACATGTGAGAAAGGATTTGAGGTACCTTTGAGTTCGTGCGTCATATGAACTATTGGTCAGATGATAGGTGAAGCTCCAACTTAAGTATAAATATATATATATATATATATATGGAGAATAGTTAAATTGAGGCCCCATAGTTTTGATGAGAAACTGCTTGGTGATTATGACAAACAAAGTAGAAGTGAAGATAGCCCATAATCAATGGGGAAAACTATTAGAACAAAGTAGAGAGCTTCTATAAGTATGGACAGTAAGATTGATCCTTCTTCACTCATACTCCAAGAGAAAGGCGGAGTACCCCGAAGAAAAATAGAGAAAGTTTAATTGAGGAAAGATAGATTCCCCAAAGTATCAGAACAAGTATATAAGTAAGCTATAGTTACTACTATTACTAATGATAACGATTTGGATAATGGGAACCCATTAAGAAAATGTTAAGATGATAGATTCTTGAGTCATTCCATATATCAAATCAAGATCCTGATAAAGAAATGCAGGAGTTAAGAGTAGAGAGCAAGTTGAAATCATGGATTAGTAGAAAAGAGACCTCATAGAAAGAAAGGTCAATAATCTTAGTAAGATTCCCAGAGGAAAAAAAATGCCAATGGAAGATGCTCTTCACATGAAGAATAACGAAAAACATTACTTTTCCTCGGCTTCATTTTAATTTTGAAGATCAAATTTATATAAGCCTAGTGAATTGTAATGTCGAGGAGAATTAGTAGATAAATAAGTCTACTTATTTATGGATTTTTCCATAAATAAGCCATGCAATCTCTGAGGTTTAAAACCTCTCTCGAGACACGTGTTCATATTAGAATGACGTGTAAAATCTCGATATGACAAGATATACTATGAAAAGCCTAATAAGTATATATGGAAATGTTTAAGAGTACCGTGAGACATGAAAGAAATGACTTAATGGTACACCATGTCGGATAATGATTGAGAATACGGCTATGAGAGTGAAAGTTCAAGTAAATTATTTGACTTGGATAAGTCATCACATTCTTAACGGTTCAAACAAATTGATGAACCAATAAGTGAGCACTTTCGATTAGTAATAACTAAGAATATTTTAAGATCTAAGCGATATTATGAGAGGACAATTATAGAATCATGGAATAATCCAATGATTCAATGTGTAGTATTACAGTTTGTACTACGCAGTACCCCCAGAAACCACAAGGATGAACATTTTAATCCAAGTTATACGAAAGTAGTACATCACACTCAAAATTAGAGAGTTCTCACAGTAGGTGTATCAAGAGGATATTACAATAATCCAAGACCAAGATCAGATAGTTCCGATAATAGAGTCTCAGCCGAATCAAGGATAGAAATGCATAGTCTAAGTCTATGTTAAGTTTTAAAAAAAAAATAGTTTCGAGATCAATCACGACTCATACTAGGCAATTGATTGACTAATCCTAAAGATTAATTCGGTTGAAGATTGAAATGACAATCGAAACTAAGAAGAGTGATCAGCCATTTTGGAGACAAATTATCTCATCCAAACCATTCGTTACTCTAATAAAAGAATGATGTTGTTGAAATTGCCTTGATTGATAGGAAGTTAAAGTAAAAGAACAACATCTAGCGGAGAATTGCGGAAAGATCTACATTCGGAATATAAGTGTGATCAAATCACGACGGATTTTGTGGTAGAGTTGCCTAGAATATCCGATAGTAACGATGCGATTTGGATAATCGTTGGATCGATCGACTAGATCGACACACTTTTGCCGATCAAACTCGGTTATTCTATTGAGAGACAACCATTTCACGAGTGTACATGATGCAATGGGGTCTAAGTTAAAGTTTAGTACAACTTTCCACCACAGACGGATGGCCAATCCGAGAGAACCATCCGGACCCTAGAAGATATGTTAAGAGCATGTGTCATGGATTTAAAGGGAACCGAGATAGAAAGTTGCCTTTGATAGAGTTTTTTTTTTTTAATAACAACACTATCGCATGCCAATAAGAATGACACCTTTCAAGCTCTATCTGAGAAGAGGATGCATGTCCCCAATTCGATAGTATGAATGCGGGAGAAGCATCTAGAAATAGTGAGACTTTAACAGAGAGCCACGAGAGAATGTTAGACGTATCACAAAGAGGTTTGATACGCTTCATAGTCGCCAAGAGCTATGCGGATAAACGCCGCACCTATAGAGTTTCGGGGTAGGAGACTTAGTTTTCCAAGGTGGTACCGATGAAAGGAAGAATAAGATTCGGTAAAAAGAGAGAAACTCAACCCAAGATACATCGGACCGTTTAAGATCCTTAAAAGGATTAATAAGGTCGCATATATATACTAGCATTGTCGCCAGAATTAGTTTATGTACATAACGTCTTTCACATATTGATGTTGAAGAAGTATGCGACATATCCATTGCATGTATTGCACTAGGAACCTATTGAAGTGCATGCGGTCCAGATCCTAGATCGCGAGGAGAAAACCTTAAGGAATAAAGTAATTCCTCGGGTAAAGTCTTGTAGTGAAATCATAATATTGAGGAAGCTACTTAAGAACGCGAAGAGAATACGAGGAAAAGCTACCCCGAGTTGTTCTAATTTTCGGGACGAAAATTTTTTAAGGGGGGTAGATTGTAATGACTGAGAAAATCCAAGACTTTAAATAATATAATTTATTTATTTAAGCCAGGGATTTTCCTAGAAAATATTATGTGACTAAAGGATTAATGGAATCAATATCTCATTTCCTAAATTCTATAGCGATTTCATGTTAAGTTCATGTTTTTCGATCAAGTAAATTCGATCGATAAATTCTCATAGTATTTTAAAAAGGAATAATTTTCAAAGATACAAGTATAGTTTGAGAATCTTAATTTGAAGAATCTCTAAGCATAGCACGATGTTAGCGGTATGAAAAAAAAAACTGCGACATTTTAAAAAGAAAAAAAAGATCCTTAATTGCCGAGACGGTTAGATTAAAGTCACAAGATAAATACTAATAGTAGATGGGTATAATGTGAGTTTGGGAGTTGACACCGTCATAAACAACGTCATTCCCGAATATAATGCGAGAATAGTTAAATTTAGAATTTGTTCGGTCTAGAATTAATTTTAAGACTTGAAACAGTTGAAATATTATGCAGTAAGAATATAAAAAAGCAATATTGAATTATTCAAAATTAATATTGGATTTGTAAGTAATAGATTAAATTACGTGAGTTAAATTAATTATCTCTAATCAGTATAAATTTAATCTGTTTAGAGGAAATAATTGAGGATAAGATCAGGCACGTAATCTTGCCTTAATCAGATACTTTATATAGTTAAATTTTTAGGGTTCTTGCCATTTTCTCTCTTTTATTCCCGCTCACTCTCTCTCTCTTCTCTCTCACGTTCCTTCACAAAGCCATTAATGGCCAAATACCCAAGTTGAGATTCCGACCTCCGTTTTTGACACCGCCGGTGTCAATAGAAAGATCTCGACGAGCTGAGTTCAACGACATGCGGCACGACCTCTAACTCTGCCGGAATCAGCCGCAATCGCCGGCGGAAGTTCCGAAATGACCATTTTCTTCCCGTCGTGATATCTCCGCCATCCGACCTCCGATCGAGATGATTCCAGTCCCTATGGACTCAGTGCAGTGAGACGAAGAAAACCCATCCATTTTCATAGCTCAATGATGGCCGGAGCACCGCCGTCCGTGGTGGCCGGAATCGCCTCCGCCGCCGCCGTTGTTCCTCTCTCTCCAGGCCGTCGTGGATGCCACCGCCCCCACCAATCGACTCAGAAGCCGACGCCCAGCAGATCCCGACCAGCAGCCACCGTCACCGTCGCAGTTTGGCCGGAAAACGGAGCCGTTGCCGTCGTCCGTGGAGGGAGGAGGTGGTTCCGACGATCTAATTGTTGGATCATCGTAATTTTGGTGTCACAACACTCAGAAGGAAGTGGGTAAGAAAATCCCTCAACCAATTTTAAGATTTCGTGATCGGAAATATGAGATTTGAGTCGCCGGATTTTACCGACGTTGCCGGTCCCGATGGGTACTGTTACAGGCCGAATAGTGTGAAATTGACCGCACCAATGGACCCAAGTCCGCCGCGGAAAAACTCTCCGGGAGCCTCCGCCGCCGTACGCCGCCGCCGCCGCCGCCATATTCCGGCGAGGTGTTGTTTCTCAGGCTATCAACCTCCGTTTGATGATCCGAGACCATATCCCGACTCGTTTCGACGTGCTGAACGCAATGGTGACGTCCGTTCAACCAAATTCAATTCTGATAAGAATGGTCTAGTACTGGTTGCACGCAGATCGAGGTGGTTCGGACTAAACAAGTGAAGATCAGAATTAAGTGTTTAAAGCTACGATGTTCCTCAAGGATCATTCATAGTGCTTGCAGCTTTTCCCAAAATTAGTTTTGAGGAATACGCAGGAGGACACGACAAGCGAGATACTGTCAGAACCGATTTGCTCGGAATCCAGGCAAGTACAAACCTTGCTTACAGTTTAATTAAGATAGTCATATAAGGCGTATGATCTTCACGAAATACGTTAATTAAGAGATTCGTGAATTAGGTTTATATTTATGTTAAAGCGTCGTATGTAGTTTTCAATAAAACTTAACGATTTTCAAATAAGCATGTAAGCGAAAAATCGTAAAAAACGCAACGCTAGATCCTTAATTTTACGACGGTAAATATGGACCTCAACCCTATCATGAGACCATCAAGTGAGGTAAAGTAAAGTTTATTAAAAGTGTATTATGGATGATAATTTAATTAATTATTAAAACTAATTAATTAAATTATCTAAGACTTAGAATATGGTTAAGGAAGTTAATTAATTACTAAGATTAATTAACTAACTTATGTAGACTCGATATATGAATAAGAGGGTTAATTAATTACCAAAATTAGTTAACTAAATTATTAGACTTATTATAAGGATAAGATAATTAATGAATTATCAATTTAGCACAAATTTGTAATGGCAATTAAGGAAAATAAGATTTTGAGGATTTAATAAATTGATCCTTATAGCGAATTATCCTTGATAAAGGAAAGGAATACATGCCTTAAGAAAAGGGTTAGATTCCTTCATAAGTTGCTAAAATAGAATAGCAAACGACGGATAACCTCACACTCTCGGTGGGTGTTTATTTTCGAAAGTAAGCAAATAACGAGAATAGGTCATTTGTTTGGCGAAAAGTGGATTCCACTCTCAGAAATCGGGTAAGTAGGAATCTAAGCCTCTGATATGAATAGATTTTAAAGAAAAAAAAAAAAGTTACACATGTTATATATGCATGTTTATGTTTTTAAGTATTGTATGCGCGATGCTATGTTATCTTGCATACACATAAGCGATTGCACATGAATTATATGTGTTTAAATTAATTTAATGTTATAGTATGCTATGCTAGGTCATATTGCATACACCTTAATAAGTCAAGAGGAACTTATAAGAAGAAACTCGGTTGAGTGCCGTACCACCTCCGACCTAAGGGAGGTAATCCAGACTCCACAAGGGAGATAAATGAACACAAAAAAAAAAAGGGTCCTTCGCAAGGGAGGCACTCGGTTCAATTTAAATCACGGTCGTTGGGGACCTTGCAAACCCTTACGTCCCGATGATTGCGCGCAAAAGTGGTACGTGAGCACTCGGGCCCATCGATAAGAAAAGATAAGATAAGATAATAAGACTATGATAAAACATCATAATCAAGCATAATCGGCTCATGCATATTTATACATGTGTACTTACGTTATTTTGTGAGATATAGTTCCTACTTGTTTGAGCGAAAGCTCAATCGGATAAGTTCATCTTTGTGGTAAGAAACCTATCGACAATTCTTGAAGGGCAATGGTGAGCGGACGAATGGTGGAGATGGGAATGGATACAAACACGCAATTATTTTCCATGATAAGTTTAAGTATAATCATGTATATATTTATATGATTCAAAGTTTCAAGCATGTATGTTTAAAAAGTATATGTACATATGTATGTTAGGAAAACTGAGATTGTAGCTAACAATCCTAGTTTTGAGTATTTAAGTTTTAGAACGTTGCAACAGTGCATGCAACAAATAAACGAATTTTAAACATGATGATTTAAATGATTGATTTTAAAAGGACTTTAAGATGTACTTGAATTTAAGATTTTTCACGAAATCGATTTTAAAGTCAAATGAGATAACCCAATTAAATTGGCTAGTTTTAGAAATGCTTTTAAAGAGTTGTGAATCAAGAGTTCAAATGTCACTCAATTCGAAAGATATTTTTAGAAGTTTTATCTTAACTAAAATTAAGAAAAGTTTTTAGTAATTGAGTGATTCATTATTTTTAAATTATTGTTACGAATTATGAAAGTATTCATTCTTATGTTTAAAAAAAAAAAAAATGTTCCGCAAATTTTAAGAAACCCCAGTAAGTACAAGTTAAAAGTATGTTACAGTGACGGCCTCATAGGAGGGTCGTCACAGTTCTATTCCTGCTGCTCAGTAATTTTCGTTGCTTTCTTTCACCTATCGTTTTGCCCGTAGTCTGCTGAATCAGGTAATAACTTCTTCAGTTTAATTCGGTTGCTTTATTCTAGAATATTATTTTGTAATGTTATGTTTGTTCATTATATGAAATGTTTTATACTGCACTTTACTTTTTTCCTTCTCTAATCTACTCTCGGTTACCTGTTTCTGTTCTGAGTTGATTACCTGATATTTTATGTTTACAAACTTTTCTAAATCTTATTAAGATATAATGCTTATCTTTATCAAAAATTCGGTTTTTAATATTAAAATACTTTATTCTCTCCTGATTATGATGATGTTATATTTCATTTGTTGTTAATATGTGCCAGGTAATTGTTACTACAAATATGATTTATCGATGTTGCCCTTATTATTCGGGATTTATGCCAATATATTTTAATTTGTCATTTGTTTTAGTTTTATTATATATATATATATATTTTGTATTTATAAAAGTTGATTTTTGTCTACACTACTACTTTGTGCATATCCATTTGTTTCCTCTGTTGTTTACTCTTTTTCTTTTTTCATTGTATTTTGCATAATTTACTGTTACTCTTAATTTATTAACTGACATTTGATATTACCGCAGTGTTATAAATTTTGTTACAACCGAATGCCTTTATTTATCAAAAACTTGGTTTCTTATATTCAAACATTGTATTTTTTCCGGTTATGATGATGTTATACATCATTTGTTGTTAACATGTGCTGGGTAATAATTATTACAGATATGCCAATCATTCATGTTGCCCTTATTATTTCAGAGTTATGTCAATATATTTTATTTTCATAAAGTCTTTAATAACGTGGTTGGTAACCATGTATGTTGCCGGATTTTGTTTAAACTACTTATGGTGTATAGTATTGACAGCAAACAGATTTTGTTTCAATTACTTATTGCTAATCTAAGCTATGCTATTCTGTCTTACTTATGGCATAAATTCCCCGATAATATTGCTGGTAGTCATGTATATTGCCATATTTTGTTTAAATTACTCATGGTATATATTTTTTCCAACGCTTGAATATAACCTGAAGCATTTGTATATACAGTCTCCTTAGTTATGGTATAAATTTCTTGATAACATGTGTGGCAGTTGTGTATATCACTATATGTCATATATATATAACCTCATTTTGTACTTTTCTCTTTTCCTTACCTGTAGTGGACATTTTTCCTCTTCCAGTTCACTTTTGATCATTCCCTGCTATTTATATTCCAGCCACTAATATTTATTGCATGTACCTGACTATTCTTACTTTCTGCTTCTTTGCTCATTTACTGCTTTTTTTCCACCGTTGCCTAACATTTTGTATTTATACAATGGTCTGAGCTTTGTTTCAAAATATTATCTTTCTTTATCAAAAATTTTGTTTTTTATATTCAAAAATTTAATTCTCACTGTTTTTTTCCTTTTCTTCTTACCTTGCACCGAGAAATAAGTTACAAGTTTGTTTGAAGAAACATTACAAGAAGGAATCCGAAAATTTTCTTGCAGGGCCATTAATATTTTCCCTATGCATTAAATGTAAAACTGCTAATAGAATTCTCGGGGGCTTGGGATCTGCTGCTGTGAAAGAGATTGCATTGCTTTTGGGGGTCAACGACGATCTTGATCAGCTTAATGAAACCATTTCAACCATCAAATCTGTGCTTCTTGATGCTGAGGAGAAGCAAGTTCACATATGATATTATTAGTGCGTCCCTAATATTAATAACAATGCTATTAGGCACATTAGCATTATCAACTAATAGAAAATGAGTCCCGTATGTAGGGCCATATTCTATTTATGTTGGTACCAACTAAGAATTTTTCTAATATATTATTCATATTTTAGTCAATATTAGGATTTTTAATAAATTATTTTGAAAACTAAAACACCCATTTTGAAAAGAAATAGAGTGAAAAAGGATAAGTAATGAGAATATGAAAGTCCAAAACTGCACAGTTTAAAAACAATATTTTTAATGTCGAATCAAAGAATTTCTCTATTAAATTACTACATTAATTAATGGATTGGGTAACGGAAAATGACGCTCTCCAGTCTCCACCAAGTAATGCAGTGGATTCCACAAAACAAGTAATGCTGATCATATTAAAACAAAGAGGAAATTGGCTGGAAACAACGACTCAGCTTCAGCAAGCATATTTTAAGTATTTTTGAGTGGCTCCATGTAATATATTATTAGTGGGAGTAGACATATCTTCTACCTTTCACGATGTTTATTTAAGTCTCTTTATTGTCCTTGTTACCTGCAAACTAAAACACCCATTTGAATTCATAGTGTTTTCATTCCAATCTCACTTTTAATTTAATCAAGTCATCATGGCAGAGCTAATCCTATCTCCCATTGCTGATAAAATCCTCGGGGGCTTGGGATCTGCTGCTGTGAAAGAGATTGCATTGCTTTGGGGGGTCAACGACGATCTTGATCAGCTTAATGAAACCATTTCAACCATCAAATCTGTGCTTCTTGATGCTGAGGAGAAGCAGATCAACAGCCACCAAGTCAGAGACTGGCTCCGTAGGCTTGGGGGTGTAGTTGATGATGCGGACAACTTGATGGACGAGTTCAACACCGAAGCTTTGCGACGACGAGTGATGCCTGCAGGAAGTGAAACGGTCAAGCAGGTATGCACTTTCTTCTCTGCCTCAAACCAACTTGCTTTTCGGCACAAGATGGGTTGTAGGATTAGGGAAATCAACAAGACACTGGAAGCTATTTCAAGCTGCAAAGCTTTTCATTTTGAAGTTCGTCATGAAGATAATCAGGCGGTCCTAGTTTGAGAGATCCTGCCTTTCACTGCACATACACACTTAAATTTATGTTAGTTAAATCATAAATTTAAATGACATATAATAAATTCTGACATATAAAAGATGCTACTTTAGTTACATGCATATAATACACGCTCATGATATAGGTTCATGCTATATGGTATATCATCAGATCTTTAGTCATTAAAATACATGAATTACAGGTACGCACTTTCTTCTCTGCCTCAAACCAACTTGCTTTTCGGCACAAGATGGGTTGTAGGATTATTAGAAATAAGGAAGAAACTAGATACTATTTCCAGTGACAGAAACTTCCTTTTAGAAGTTCGTCATGAAGATAATCAGGCGGTCTCTGCTAGGAGAGGGAGAGAAACTCATTCGCTTGTCCGTCAAGAGGTTATTGGTAGGGATGAGGAAAGAGAGGAAATTGTTAAGCTTTTATTGGAACAAGGTGAATTGGAAGAGAATGTCTCCGTCATTCCCATCGTGGGCATGGGAGGGCTTGGAAAAACCACACTTGCTCAAAGTGCTTTCAATGAGGAGACGGTCCAACAACATTTTGAGCTAAAGATGTGGGTGTGTGTTTCGGATGACTTTGACTTGAAGTTAATTCTTCAACAAATTATCAAGTCTGCAACTAATAGTAACAACTTGGGAGCTATTCATTCAATGGATCAATTGCGAAAGGAGCTTCAGAACGTACTTAATGGAAAGAGGTATCTCCTTGTGCTAGATGATGTGTGGGAGGAAAAACGTGAAGAATGGTTAAGGCTAAAAGACTTGTTATTAAGTGGATCACGTGGGAGTAGAATTGTAGTAACAACTCGGAGTAAAACGGTGGCTGAGATTACAGGATCGGTCAAGCCATACCAATTAGGGATCCTAGATGAAGAAAAATCTTGGTCTCTGTTTGATCCAAAAGTTCAGAATCAGAGTGGTTGTCCTTTAATAATGAATTTTCCAAAATATCACAAGAAAAAAAAGATGGCATTTTATCAACGCTCAAATTGAGTTACGATAATCTTACCTCACACTTGAAACGTTGTTTTGCCTATTGTAGATTATTTCCTAAAGATTACAGAATTGAGGTTCAAAAGTTAGTAAAACTTTGGATGGCACAAGGGCTTCTCCAGTTTCAAGATCCAAGTGATGACCAATGTCTGGAGGATGTGGGCTACGGATATTTTGTGGAATTACTTGGAAGGTCATTCTTTCAAGAAGTTGAAGTAGATCGATGGGGCGCTGTAAAAAGTTGCAAAATGCACGATCTCATGCATGATCTCGCCATAGAAGTAGCAGGAACAGAAAGCGCTACTGTAAGTTTGAACTCCGGAGGCAATATTGACAAGGATACTCGTCATGTTTCCTTTGATTTCAATATTAACTCCCCAAAGATAATTTCTTCTTCATTGGTTCAAGCACGTAAGATTCGGACAGTTCTTTTGCTTCATCAAGTTTATGGGGAAAACAAATGGGGAAAGTCAACTTCTCATGCATTAAGATCAAATTTCAAGTTCACACGCACTTTGGATTTGAATCGTTCGGGGATTACAATACTACCAAAGTCTATAGGTAGTTTTAAGCATTTGAGATATCTAGATCTTTCAGATAACAAGGATATCGAGATGCTACCCAATTCGATTACCAATCTAGTGAATCTGCAGACACTACGACTGAATGGTTGCTTTCGCCTACGAGAATTGCCCAGAGACTTGAACAAGCTAGTCAATCTCAGACATCTTGAAATTAATAGGTGCTATGGATTGACTCATATGCCACGTGGATTGAGTCAGCTGACCAATCTTCAGACACTATCAATGTACACAATAAGTAAGAGCAATGATGTTGTCATGAAAAATGGAGGTGAGCTAAAAGAATTAATGGGCTTGAACAACTTGAAAGGGGAATTGGAAATTCGGAATTTGCAACACGGGAATGACGCGGCAATAGACTATGAGTCTGCAAATTTAAAGGAAAAACAATATCTTCGATCCTTGCGATTGAAATGGATTTCTGATGATGAAGGAACAGAGGCACCTGTTGGTTATGAGAAGTCACTAGAAGCCCTCCAGCCGCATCCAAATCTCCAAGAATTGGGTCTATACAATTACGGGGGTGTCAAGATTTCAAGTTGGCTTTCTTCACTAACAAATCTGGTGAATTTGACATTAGAGTCGTGTGAGAAATGCCAACATTTAATGCCGTTGAATCAATTCCCCCGCCTTGAGAAATTAGAACTTTATAGCTTGCCGTGTCTGGAGTACATAAATGGTGAGGAGGAAGACTTGTTGCTTTCATCAACAATAATACTGCCATCCCTACGACAACTTTGGTTGGAAAATTTGCCAAATCTAAAGGGATGGTGGAGAGAGGTAGTAAGTGGGGAATTGTTGCCTTGTTTTCCTCCTTGTCTTTCTGAATTATATATAATGGATTGTCCTCAGCTGAGTTGCATGCCGCTTTACCCACATTTGGAAGAAAGTCTAGAGCTAATAAATACAAGGTTGAAGCCATTGGAACAGACAGTATTAGTATTAGAGAGTAGAAAATGCAGTACTAGTACTACTGGAACTGAAATCCCAACGACAACGTCTTCTTCTTTCTCTCCTCTCTCTAAATTGACAGATTTGAGAATTTCTGGAATTGGGGAGGATCTACAATGTCTTCCGGAGTGGTTCAAGAGCCTTACTTGTCTCAAAGAGCTGCATATTTGGAGATGCTCGAAATTAAAGGATCTGAGCCCGGGTATTCAACATCTCACCTCACTTGAAGACTTGCAGATTGGAAATTGTGAGGAGTTAGAAGAGATGATACCTTTGGTGAATAACGGAAGACTCCGCTCTCTGCGGCTTACTGGCTCTCATAAATTGGCGTCTCTTCCTGAGGGTCTTCAACACCTTACCAGTCTCCGACTCCTTTCGATTTATGATTGGAAGAGTCTGGAAACTATTCCGGAGTGGATTGACAACCTAAATTCACTTGAAACACTTCAATTAAGGGAATGCCCCAAATTGAGAGCATTGCCTGAAGGAATACGAAGCCTCACTTGTTTAAAAACACTCTCGATTTGGGATTGTCCCATGTTATTGAAGAGATGCGAAAGGCGAATAGGCGAGGATTGGCCCAAGATTGCTCAAATCCCAGAACTGGACTTGGGCCCAGATCCCAACGGGAACGATGATGTTGAGGTAGAAAGCCCAAACTCAATTTTTACAAGCTTAGCAACCAATATAAGTGTCGATCTCTGTTTATATCCTTATCTTCATTTTCTAAAGTGATTTCATTCGAACTTAACTGTTGATATCTTTATAGAATCCATCAAGGGATGAGCATACGACGAGTTTAGACAAGATAAAAGCATGCAACAGCAGCATCTTATTCAAAAATTTTGGGGTATGCATGCAATAATATATACTACTACTGGAACGACTCAAGAATGAATATATAGATAGGTAAATACACATGATTATCCTTCTAATTTTCCTCTTTAAGATTTTTGTGATTTCTTCACCTTTAAGATTTTTGGGATTTCTTCACCTTTAAGATTTTTGTTATTTCACTGTTCACATTTCCCTCATATTCCATGGTTTGTTTGCTATTTTGCTGAATAATTTTCAAGTTTTAGTAAGTAACTTGATACTTATTGTGTTCTATAGATTTAGAAAACTGTTAGGAAAAACTGTAAGTAACAACAGTTATATGTAGTGAAGTTTTACTCCTATGGATTAAACTAATGATTTATCCTTGATGGAACAGACAACCATCAAGATATCAAGAGACGAACATTGTTGTTAGTTCTTAAAAAGCTTACATGCCAAAGTTGGCTTGCGGCTGATTATCTGTTTGTGCAAGTTCGTGTCGATCCTTGATCAAGTGGGTTTTCTTTGCTTCTGTGTCAACTTTTTCTTAGAGGAGTTATATTTTGTTTTTGAATACGCAGGGAAGTGCTCTCTGAATGTTGCGGAGCTAATTCTTTACTTTGATGAGAGTTGTATGGGAAACAAAATGCTCTCTAGAAACGCATCATAACAATGGTATCTATTATTCTCTCTCTCCCCCTATTGATATCATTCAATATCTTACTTCACTTCAACACTTGAAGATTGGTAGCAAGATGGTACCGAATGCAAGCTTTGAGCCCTCCCACTTTCTTTGCGAATTTTCTTACTTAAGCTACTTCTTCTCTGTTCAAGCTGTGAGTGGGTCTTTTTCTGATATGATATATGGAAATCTGACTTTTGTGGAAGGACTGAAGCAAGATGATTCTTTTCATACATAGCTATTCCTTTGTGGACTGAAGCAAGATGAGTTTTGTGCTCTATTATTGATAATGAAATGCCAATTCTGTTTGTTTCTTCATCATCTTTTTTCTATGAGCTTAAAATTTTGATGAATCTCACTGTGTTTTTTCAGGTTTGGATTGGAGAAGTGAACTGCTCTCTGGTTTCTCCTCAGAATGTAATGAAATGGTAAAATCCTTCATCCCTTTTTCTATATGCTAATCCTTTTCAATCCTTACTTAGAAAAGTTCTTTTTATTCTTCTATCCACGTTTTCCTGATCAAACATTTGTCTTTCTTGACTTCAGATGTGAACAGAGCACCTGAAATAATATGTTGGGATTGATTCAAGATCATGAGTTTCCATGCATCGGATTACGCAAATGATTCATAGTGGTCTAGTTTTCAAGGTAAGCAAGTCAATCATGTAAGTTTAATACATTGGTTAGAAAATGCCGATTTTATTCACCATTTTTCTTTAGTTTGATTTTTGTTTTTTTCTTTTTCAGGTTTTTGTTGGAGAAGTGAGCTACGGAATGGAACACAGTTCAATAGCTTCGCAAACATACTCTCTAAAAGTTTTGGATGATGAACTTTTGCAACCGCAACATTACAAAGTACTCAAAACGTTTACCCTTCTTTTTTGCCTAAAAAAATTTCCAAAAGTGATCTTATTATTTTTGAAGTGATTAAGTTTCATACTTGTGTAGCATGGCTAAAACAAAATGGAAATAACGAATGCAGATTCTGCTTGATGATATTTGTCAGGGCGTCAGAGACAAATATGTAGGGTCCAATTCCTACAAATATAAGTATTAAGTTTTTTATATTTCTATATTGGTTTTTTTTTGTTCACAATCATAAACTTTTATTCCTTTTTTCTGTAGTATGATTGAAGTACCGATTACAAGATCAAGATTTACATGAAGAGCACAGCGAATTGGCCTAATTTGTGGAAGCACAAATTTGATCCTGTGGCAGAGTTGGTAAATTAATCACTGTATTCCTAAGTTTGTAGTACTTAAAAAAATTTTATTGTTTTCAAGATCTACTAATGTTTCAACATGGTTTTGGTAAGAATGTAAAGGAACTACGAGTGGCTTGATCCCTTCATTGGGTACGTAGGCAGCCTAGTTTAGGTCCAGCGACAAATAAATAAAACAACCTTTTTTTTCCCTTCCAATATTGAAATTATATTATAGAAGAGCTTCACAGTTTTTCTTCAACTGCAATTCAAAAAAAGGAAAGTGTTTAAGCTAATAGAGCTGTGTTTAGCAAGTGGTCACCATTCTGCTTCTGTTAAATATTCAGCAAATTAAGTTTTTGAAGCACTGTGCTTAGTCTAATGAAAAAAAAAAGGAAATCTCTCAAAAAGAAACAATTTTATTCATATTGACTATGGGAAGAAACAACTCCTCTTTGTATATAGAAATTACTAAAATAAAACAAATAGTTACAAAGCAAAAAGTCAGAAAGTTCCTTGGGAGTGAATGTGATTCGGTTCCAACCTCAATGAGAAATTCAAGAACTTGTAGCTTTCTTCTTCTGCCAAATGTTGGAACTTAATATGAAAGTACCTTAACCTTAGTATGATAAAAGTCTAAAACCTTGTACCTAATCTTCTGGGGAAGACAATTTTTTCACTTATTCCAACTTGATTCTTATTCTTTTGTCAATAACTCAAGATCCAACATGATGTTTTGGTAAGCTCACCGACTGTTCGTTCAGACCATCGTGACCATGCAAGTCAAAAAGTTGAGGAGCTTGGCATCGGATCATCATTTAACGCAAAAGTTTAGTTTTGAATGAGTTAAAGCCTCAAAAGTTCCTTGTTGCTTAATACTAACGAATGAGAAGCCGTTTTCGAGTGGTAAAGTTTTAATCATCATTCCAATATTAAAAACTCTCAAGGGAAAACGCGATTGGAGAAAAGGACTCTTGAAGGGAAAAAGAGTTGGAGTACATGCCTACGCTATGAAAAAATGGATATTTTCACATCAACGACGGGGATCGTACTCTTGTATATAATCCTTCCTTTTATCAGCAGTTCATAAAATTCCTTCAGGTTCATTATTTTCCACTTGTAAACATCTAAACCGAGTATATATTACCACAGCACAGGGCCGTAACCCTTTACCTTCTCATTTTTGGGGGCAACAATGGCTTTAACTGACTCAAAAACCTCGCCAACAGGCCTTGCAGCATCAATTTGAATGAAAAACAAAAAAAAAAACAAAAAAAAAAAAATCCATGGTTATGATAAATGTGCAATAATATATCACAGCCCGAAGATGCTTACAATAAGAGCTACAAACATATTAACACAACTTAGTAATATGAACATCACAATTACCTTTCTAACTTTTCCTCTGGAATCATAGTACTCAACCACAGGAAGACTAGACTCTAGGAAAACCTTGAACCGCTTCCTTATTGTTTCAATGTTATCATCTTCTCTTCCCTACACAAACCCAAAATTGAAAACAAACATATTATTACATGCGGATTACAAGAAATGACATTAAAATAAACAGAAAGGATAAGAATATAAACAGACATAGATAAACAGAGAGAGAGATCACAGCAAAATCAGAGAGATTGATAAATCACCTAATCCTAACCTGGTTCCGACTTAGAAGACACCTCTCCATCTCTTCTTCCGCACAATCAAAAGACAGGACAAATGTTGGTTCAATTTTAGTCTGCAAGTAGCCAAGTACCATTACTCAGGTTGTCATTCAACGTAAGGCTCCTTAACTCTTCATACATTTTCTGGTAAAGATAAAGTTACTAGGAGGGTCTGTGCAGTGGGCTTACAACTTCTTCAAATGCTGCACGATTTTCCTCATTACGAGGAAAACCATCAATAAGAAATTTGTCATTTCCACTTTCTTTCA
This sequence comes from Morus alba, assembly GCA_012066045.3. NCBI lineage: Eukaryota > Viridiplantae > Streptophyta > Magnoliopsida > Rosales > Moraceae > Morus > Morus alba. Next base: position 34,097,218 of record CP050225.2, on the reverse strand, counting down.
TTGCTTTTTGGAGAAGCTTAATTGTTACGCCTGAGGGAACAATCTTTCCTTCCTTTATCATGTTCTGAATCATGGTGCTTTAGCCATAAGAGAAAAGGAGTCAATATCTCTGAAAAGAAATGATCACGGCTAAAAAAACAAGCTCAAATTCAAAACGTGTCTTGTTCAGTTTAACTTAACTCAATGATAACATGCAACACGAAAAGAAAAAATAAATAATTAAGTTACATAAAAAGGGGGGAAAAAAAAGAAACAAAAAACAAGAAAGCACAAACACAGAGTATGGACTTGGCTTAGCACATACAGGACAACAAAAGAGCATTTCCAACGAATATAAAGCAAGGGAAAAGGCACCTAGGAGATATCATGATTGCTTGAATTCTTCTGGAAGAGTTTGGCTGAATCAACTAGATTGTGTTGTAATATGTCAATTGTCAACAATTATGGTACAGCTGAGTTATCAGAAGTATGTTTTCTTGATAAAAATCTTACCAGAAATTGGGTATTTTCTGTTAGTTAACTTATTTGATGATAATACCTTAATGTTACCATTTTCCTCCATCTAGCATGGCGCGTGATTTTTAAGGTTTGACCTAACTTTTGAGCTCAAATTGCAGTATACATCACATAACCATTGAAAACAGACAGTAAGACAAAAGGCATACCCATTTTCAGATCCAGATTTGATTTCTGCTCGCAGAAGGTCACCGGCACTTAGATGTGTGTACCCAAAGTGTTCAACAATATTAGCACATTGGGTACCCTTTCCACTGCCCGGGCCACCTGACAATCAGAGCATCTTGGAATCAGAAGATACCTGGCTTGGAATGATACATGTAATTTAACAATTTACCATACACTTTGACAAAATTTGGAAAAAGTGCTTACCCAGTACAAAAACAACCGTAGGCTTCTTTTCAGCTAAGCTTCCATTAGCATCCTGAAACAGAAAATTAAACGTAAAAAGCATACGGATCTTCAATTGAATCAAGCTTTCGTGAACTACTAATCTTTTATTTCCTGTTAAGAATGAAATCCCACTAAACCAAATCTCATGGTAGTGATGGTATAAATATAATATGGTTGTGAAGATGTATACATTCATATACCTGCTTTGCAGTTTCAACGATTGAACCCATAGAAACAACTTAAATAATCTTGGGATATACTTTCTGCATCAACCAAAAGCAAAACAATGATAAAGGGAAATAAAGAGCCAAAAACAAAAATCAATTACACTTATGCGGCCATATAAATCTACGTCTATCCACAAAGTCTTAGACATTTGTGAATTTTCTATCAGATCTACAGAGCTATACAGAACCCACTTTTATCAAACTAACAAAAATAACTATTCTTGTTTATTCAAGTTAACCAAACATTCATTTCTCCACAGATCCAACGAACAGAAAAGAGAAAGAGAAAGAAAATAATTAGGAGGCTGGTACGGCACTCACTGAAATTATTCTTATAAGTTCCTCTTGACTTATTAAGGTGTATGCAGCATCACATAGCATCGCATACAATACTTAAAGCATAAACATGTATATATATTATAACATGTGTAATTTTTTTATTTAAAATCTATTCATGCTGTAGGCGAGATTCCTACTTACCTGATTTACAGAGCTGGAATCCACTTTTCGCCAAACAGTCTATTCTCTTACTTGCTTATTTTTGAAAATGAACACCCATTGAGAGTGTGAGATTAACTGTCGTTTGCTATTCTATTTTAGCAACTTATGAAGGAATCTAACCATTTTCTTAAGGCAGGTATTCCTTTCATTTTATGAAGGATAATTTACTATAAGGATCAATTTATTAGATCCTCAAAATTTTATTCTCCTTAATTGCCCTAAACATACTTATGTCTAGATTGAAAATCATTTACCCAATCTAGTAACTTATTCTCCATAATTTTCCTCATTGGACTTATTATGATATTAAGGCCCAATTCGGCGTAGAAACTTATTAATGGCATTCTAACTCTTAGGCCACTGAAATTTAAACTCAAACAGAGTCTCTTAAAAAAATATACAATTACTTTTAAATATATTATTTTTTAAAAATATATTATTTTTAAATGAATTACAATTAGCACTAATATTTTAAAAAAGTATAAAATACAACACAACAAGTAGTTCATAAAATTATCAAATAATAGAGAACATATCAAATAATAGAGAACAAGTAATCCATAAAATCCTCTATACTCAAAAGTTCTTACAAAAGTTCTAAATATGAGAACATATACTCAAATAAGGTTCCAAACCTGAACTTAAAAGTTGCAAATCTTTGTAGGAATATGAGAACATAAAATCCTATTTTTTTTTTTTTTTTTATCATAAGCTAATACATGTAGAAATATAGCTACCAATTCTTCAATATCCATATTTTTTGTATCCCTCAAATTGCCAATGGTTCTAAGGTCGTTACATAGGATAGTAAATGTTCTCATATTCATGCGAGTGCTTTCAAGACATGCAAAGTCACTCTCATGTATCAATCGATAGTAATTTAGTCTCAACGATAAGAACTCTCACCCCATCTATTTCTACGCAAACGTCTCTTACTAATAATTACAAATATCATAAGCATGAACAAAGTCACTCTCATGTATACACATCGACTTATCATAAACATACATTAGGCGTGAGAAATTGACCCTGTGTCAACAGCTAGATTAATATCCTTATCATATATATATACATATCGCTTATATCGGTGTCACTCTTTTAGTTTTCCGCACTTTATTTTATCACTTATTCGCCATATCAATCTTAAGCATACGGAGGAAACATCTATCGTCTTGCGTATTGGTCATTAACTCTCATAAACTTGACTCTTGGAAATTGACCTCCATACTAATAATAAATAAACAACAAAGATGTTAATAAATCAATCTTGTTTGGAATAAAATATAACTTTTATATGGAACAATATTAATTTTTTAAATTCAAAGACGACCTTCAATGACTCTTTTGAATGCATCTAAACATGTGGAATTCGAATTCTCCATAAAGAAACATAAACAAAATTTGCTGTAGTACTATTAAAGTGAATGGGAGCGTAAATTATCCTTTAAAATATTATCTTGGCAAATCCATATTTATTTATGGATTCCATTATTTCTCTATCTCGAAATTTGTTTATTGGCCTTAAGTAAGATCAGGGAAAAGCTTCCCGTCCAAGTGATGACTTGTACGTGCTTAAAAACAAATCTGACCCATTGACCTTGGATTTTTCTGCCCTTGGAAAAAAGGGTTAACCGATGATAATATTAAAGGCATGCCCAAGCACACAGAGTGATAGAATGATTCTTGCAAATTTTCCCCCATTTTTTAGCTGTGAATTGGATAGCTAAAATTTAATCATATGGCAAAGAAATAAAAAAAAAATAATAATACTCTACCAGTAGGGTAAAATAATGTGCCCTATATAAATTATGGGGGTTTACGGATTGAAATCCGTAGATTAGAGGTGAATTCATATCCGATCTAAAACTTTCAGATTGGAAAATTTTTAATCCGTGTCTGAGATTCACGGATTCCATGAATTTTACGGATTGGATTCACAGATTCTACAGTTTATAACCGTTAAAATTATAAATTGATAAATATCCATACAAAATAAAATACAACATAAAATCTTCATCATTTATCACAAATCAAAGTCTCAAAATTTCAACCTCCAAAACTCAAATAAAAATCGCCACCTTAAAAAAAAGCCGCTTCAGCTAGATTTCTCAACCAAACTGGGAAGAACGCTTTCACAACAACTACATATTCAGGAAAACGTTGAAATAATTGGGAAGAAAAGAAAGGGATGTGAGTAAAGAAGTAGAATCCTGTTCTATTACCATTAGAATTGTTTGTTCTTGGGTTTTGGTAAAGGCCTACGTTTTCCTGTTTCAAATTATAAAAACAATCTGACATATATTTGGAACGTGAAACAATTGATTACTGTAATGTTTTAGAACATCATTTTGATTCTTCTATTTATTTAAAAATTAAAAAAGGAGAGAAAAAAATAGGCGAAACATATGCCTCGTCACGGTAGTGGACACTAATCAGATTTTCACCGACAACAACCCGTTCCCTCTTCCCCTTACCCTTCCCCAGCAATTCACCGCAGCGGCATTGCCATTGTTGGCAGACGAGGTCACAGAGGTCAAGCACTGGTGACCTTGCAGCCGCCACATGGTCGGCCAGCGTTCGCTGCTTCGACTGTAGCTGTTTTATCGCTTAGTCACCATATCGATTTTAAGTATACTGATCAAACACCTACCGTTCCGTGATTAACCCTCGTAAACTCGACTCTTGGAAATTGACCTCATCATTAATAATAAATAAACAACAAAGATGTTAATAAATCAACCGAGTTTGGAATAAAATTTCCCTTTTATATTGAACAATATTAATTTTTCAAATTCGAAAACGACATTCAATGACTCTTTAGAAGGCATCTAAACATGTGAAATGTGTGCGTTTAGTTGGTGTATTCGTGTCATGATTTAAATCATAATTTATGGTTCGTTATAGTATTTGCTCTCATAAAAAATATGTGTAAATTAAAAATAATTATGAATCATGATTTTAAATTTACGAACCAAACGTTCATTTACTATATTACTACATGGGACCTTTTTTTTCTCTGAAGTAAATGGGAGCGTAAATTAACCTTTGAAATATTCTCTTGGCAAATCCATCTTTATGGATTCCACTATTTCTCTATCTCGAAATTTGTTTAATGGCCTCAGGGAAAAGGTTCCCGTGTAGTTAAACTCTGATTTTTTTTTTTTTTCCCTTGCAAAAAAAGGGGTAACCAATGATATTTGTTTGCCCTATGTACAATTAAACTTTAATAACGAGTTCACCTGTTTTAACTTCGAAAGAAGTTCGATACAGCTTTGCACACATCATCTTTGATGATTCCCCAACAGACCTTAAAAAGTGGGCATTATCAGATCAATCAGGGGCAATCCTAATCTACAGACTCTTATGGTAACTATCTATCGTTCACAATTCACACCCGTGAGCCAGTCTCTTTCCATCCGTCCCAATTCTTTACCGCAGTCCCGAGGGTTAGGATCAAGGGTACGGTTGAGTTCCTTCGTCCATTGAATATCATACCTGGAAAGTTTGCGGTCATTCTCGCTGTCCTTGCTGGGACATTAAAGGGTTCGTAGATTGCTATCGGCTATGATGAAGTGCTTTTCTTAATGAGGAGTGAATTAAAAAGAAGGAGATTTCCTGGTATTTCTACTCTGTTATGAGATATCCTATGGTTGGTACGGGTCTCACTTGAGAGGAAGGAGGCCTAAGCCACGTCTGCTGTGGTCTAAGTCAGTACAGTTGAAAAATAACTTATAAAACAACCCCGTCTTATTAACACTTCCAAGAAAGGTAAGTACAATCAAGCGGGCATTTATTTGTTGTCAGCCTTAGGTGATGAAAGGGACGAAGCTAAGGATGAGTGAGGTACGAGATCGACCTATGTCGGAGATGAAAGATGAGCGACCTGCGCCCTGCCATAAGGCACTATGCCCGGAACAAAAAAATGCTCGACCAGTGGGGTAAAATAATGTGCCCTATGTAAAGTGTTTGCGGATTGGAATCCACACATTAGAACTTAATATGTGTCCGATTCAAAATTTTCGGAGTAAAAAATCTCAATTAGTGTTCGATTCCAAATTTTCGGAGTAAAAAATCTCAATTTGTGTCGGATTCAAAACCTTTAGAGCAAAAAATCTCAATTTGTATAAAACTTTTTCACATTAGCGGATTAGATTCACAGATTCTATAGATTAGATTCACGAGGATTTAAAATTATAAATTGATAAACATACATACAAAATAAAACACAACATGAAATCTTTATCATTTATCACAACTTAAAGTCTCAAAGTTTCAACCTCCATAACTCAAATAAACATAGCATAACTATAACATGAACTTGTTAAATCAAGTCTAAAATGTTAGAACCTAATTAACAATGACAAAAAAAAAAAAAAAAAAAAAAAAAGAAGAACATAGTTTATATTATAGTTATGCTATGACTGAATTAGAAAATAATCATATGAATTACAGTCCCTCCCTAACATCTACCTGATTCCTATCTAGTTGCAGGTAACCTAAGATGATTGGTTTTTTCTTTTTTGTTGAAAATAAATATTTTCTTCTAGACTACGCCATCTACCAAATTCCTCTCTTATCCCAAATTCTATGCATAATTTATCAAACATTTAAAATTTTACTTTCTGTATATACTGCAATTAAAAAAAAAAAATACTACACTAAATCCCAAAAAAGTTAATAGCGTTTAAAATTCCTTTGATTCCAGTCGACAAACTTTGCCAGAACAATAATACACAAATAAGTTTCGATTGTCTTTTCAGTATCGCAAGTAAAATATACCAAGCGATGCAAGGAAAATCTTTTGCAAATGTGTCATACTAGAGCTATCTCTTCTTTTTCCCACCCTTTCCGGATTTGGCAGTTCCAGCATATCACATGTTACTTTTTTTTTTCTTTTTTATATTCTCCTTTTTTTATTTGTTTCTTTAGTCCCTCATTTTCATTTTTCCTCTCACCCTTATTTAAAATATCTTATCACTTTAGTCCGCAATTTTTTGTTTGCTTTTCTTTCTTTTTTGGACCTCCTTCTTTTTTTATTCGCATCTTCGGTCCCTCATTTCTGTTTTTCCTCTCATCCTTATTTAATCTCTTCATTTTAATCCCTCATTTTGTATTTTTTTCTTCCTTTTGTTTTTTTATCCCTTATTCTTTTTGATTTGCTTATGTAGTCCCTCATTCTCGTTTATTTCCTTATTTCTATTTTTAAAAATGATTCTCTATGGTAATTAATTAACTCATTATTTAATTATGTATTTAAAAGTTAATAATTTATTTAGTAAATAGAATATTAATATATTATTGATATACAAATTATTTTTTATTTATACATTAATTAAATATTTATAAACTAATAAATATGACTAAATTACTAACATAATAAATACTTATATATTGATTGCTAATTACCATGTTCAACATATTTAGCATATTAATTTATCATATATATAATTTAATTATTAATGTAGTAACTGATGATAATATATTCATTATTATTATTTTTTTATGTTTTTTTTTCCCTATTTCTTTCCTGACGATTTCTATAACGGTTATTTTAAATAAGTCATGCGGCACTTTGCTGTTTCGACTAATCCTGTTAAAAAGAAAAAGATGGGATAACAGAGCATATCATATTCCTTTATGTAAGCAGTCAATACTTGTCGTTTCCCTGTCGGCCATTAATAATGTCTATACAATTTATCTGATAGAATAGAGAAACGTATAGAATTATTCACAATTTATCTGATTAACTGTATAAATAATTGATAGAATTATTGGTATAAGGAATCTGCTTTCGAAAAGGAAACGTTGATGATGACAAAAGCTAGCTCTTCAATAATAGAGAGTGACTCACAATTATCAGTCTTTATTGTCCTTGTTACCTGCAAACTAAAACACCCATTTGAATTCATACTGTTTTCATTCCAATCTCGGCTTTAATTTAATCAAGTCATCATGGCAGAGCTAATCCTGTCTCCCATTGCTGGTAAAATCCTCGAGGGCTTGGGATCTGCTGCTGTGAAAGAGATTGCATTGTTTTGGGGGGTCAACGACGATCTTGATCAGCTTAATGAAACCATTTCAACAATCAAATGTGTGCTTCTTGATGCTGAGGAGAAGCAGATCAACAGCCACCAAGTCAGAGACTGGCTCCGTAGGCTTGGGGGTGTGGTTGATGATGCGGACAACTTGATGGACGAGTTCGACACCGAAGCTTTGCGACGACGAGTGATGCCTGCAGGAAGTGATGCGGTCAAGCAGGTATGCACTTTCTTCTCTGCCTCAAACCAACTTGCTTTTGGCTGTGGCCTTCTTAAAAAACTCCTTTAGGACATCAATTGCCCCTAGTTTGAGAGATCTTGCCTTTCACTGCACATACACACTTAAATTTATGTTAGTTAAATCATAAATTTAAATGACATATAATAATATTCTGACATATAAAAGATGCTACTTTTGTGACGACCCTAACTTTTGGTCATCATCTTATGCTCATACTTACCATTTCTTCACCTCTATGACGACCCTAATTATAACTTCTTAAAATTTCAGGCCATTTTTTTTCATTCTTACCATGTACGTTAAAATGCTGTAGCATTCTGGCAACATTCTATTACATCAGTCATCAAAATACATAAAACACTATTTTATTTTACATATAAAGTTCAGCAGCGTTTCCAAAACACGTGATACATCCACAACCCACTTGCCCACATTCTGCTGCTACACCCTCTCTGCATGCCCAGCATCAAGTTTTAGGGAGCCGGTGCTTTACCTGTGCTTCCTACAACATGAACAAACTTAATGAGCTTTCGCTCAGCAAGTATCAATAGGTCATAACAGATGCAATAATTATGCATACCCATATATGCATTCATATCATATAGCCTAGTACAAAATTCTCAACGACTTCCCCTAAAACTTTATTGTCCAGTCATTTCCCCTAAAACGCTGTTTTATACCCTCAAAACTTGTTCCCCAAGATTATAATTCATTAAAAATACTACAAATTGTAACTTTCAGTTCCAATATCCTTTTAGATTTCAGGAGATGACACCAAACATATATATATATATATATATATATATATTGAGTTTCAGTGAAGTTCTGCAATATCTAATTTATATCTATATGGCAGTCAAGTTGGACTCCTACTTTTACTTTCATGTAAAGTTGGCATAAGTGCAGGGTATTCCTTAATTGTCAAACCAGCTCCTCCTCTTCGCCATTGGAGAATAATGATCATTAATAATTTAAGGTGATTTGGTCATGTCCCTGCTTATTCCTGTTATTCACACATTATAAATATACTAAAGGAGAGTTCGGGATTACTGTTTATGTAGACTCAGTTTACTGTTCCTTCTACAGTGAAATGACGATTTTGGCCTTCTTTCCCTCCTCTTCCTTCCTTCCGTGCAGGGGGCTGCTTGGTCTTTTATTATGCATAGTATAGTGTACTGCACATTTTGCCCTTTCTCCCCCTTCACTTGCCAGGGGGCTTTTCGGTCAATTTAGTCCGCATAAATCCCGACACCTTCTAGCTTCTTCGATCACTCCAATCTTGCCGCCTCTCTCAGTACCCCCAAATTCTGCTTCTTCTTCTCATTTGATTTCGTTTTGTTCCATTGTTTATTTTGCGCTATGTTGCCTTACTACTCTTTTCTCCCTTCCTTTCTTCCTCCTGCGCCGTTTTTGCTCCCTCTTTTTTTTTTTCTCTCCTTCTTCTCATTTGATTCCGTTTTGTTATTTTGCTTTTGCTGGAAGTTTTTTTCCTTCTTCTTTTTTCCATTTCATTATGTTCCGTTGTTTTGTTTTTGTGGGAATTTTTTGACTTTTCCTCTGTGATTTCATTGTCTTCGCATCTTCAGTGGGCTTTGGATGTAAATTTAGGATTTTATGGTTTTTTTGTTAGCTGCTCTATATTTATTATAAGTTTTTGTTCATAGTTTTTGGTTATTTTTTATTTTTTTGCCCTTTCCTGCTTCGGTTTCTTTGTCAATTTTTTCCTGGCCCTTTTTTTCCCCTTTTCCTTACCTGCTTTGTTCCTTAGTTGTTCTATATATATTAAAGGTTTTCCTCTATGGTTGTTTTTAAATTTCAATTTCTTACTTTTTGCAATATTCGTCAATAAATTCAATTTATCTACTGTTACTATTTTATTATGTAATTTTATGTGTAATACTACATAACAGTGTAAATTTTAAATTTCCATTCTTACAAGGACGTTTTGGTCTCCTTACACTGTGGTTGTGGCTGTAACGACATGCCCCTGCTTTTTGTCCGCCCTATTTGCTTTTTGCGTTGGGCTTCTTCGTCATTGTGTGGGATTTTACCTGTCTTTCTCTCGAACCTTCTCCGTTTCTCTTCCTCTCCTCTCGCTCTTTTTCTTTAGTTATTCAATACTTTTTTTTTTTTTTTTTAGTTTTGATTTCAAATTTGTCTTAGTTAGCTTAGGTCCGAATGCTGCATATGTTTCTTTGTGGCTTTGGTGTTTTTGTTCGCTTTTTTTTTTTTGCCTAAAAATTTAGAGTTTTTATGTTTTTTTTTCTACTGGGTTTTTTTTCTGCGATGTTGCCAGACCTTTTTTTTTTCTTTGTTCCTACTAGGGTTTTTATTATTTTTTGTTTGAATGCATGTTTTCCTCTTATTTTCCCCCTTTTTTTTTTTTTTTCCTTTTCCCCAGTAGCTATTTGGTATAAAGTTTTTAATATTTTGTAATGTCTAGTGGAATTTTCTACTGACTGGTAACTAATGTTTTGTTGGTCCACGTGCTTCATCTTCGGCTTTGATGGATTTTTGTGTTCAGGCAGGTTATGTAGGTCGGTGCATTTTATTCCAATTAATTCTCTGCCGCGTATGTATAATCCTTGATTTTTTTGGTCTTAATTATTAAAGTTGTGACGACCCTCCTATGAGGCCGCCACTGTAACTTACTTTTAACTTGTACTTGAGGTTTCTTAAAATTTGCGGAACATTTTTTTTTTAAACATAAGAATGAATAGTTTCATAATTCGTAAAAATAATCTCAAAAGAATGAATCACCAATTACTTAAAACTTTTCTTAATTTTAGTTAAGATAAAACTTCTAAAAATATCTTTCGAATTGAGTGACATTTTAACTCTTGTTTCACACACTCTTTAAAAGCATTTCTAAAACTAGCCAATTTAATTAGGTCATCTCATTTGACTTTAAAAAGAGATTTCGTGAGAAATCTTAAGTTCAAGTACATCTTAAAATCCTTTTAAAATTAATCATTTAAATCGTCATGTTTAAAATTCATTTATTTGTCGCATGTACTATTGCAACGTTCTAAAACTTAAATACTCAAAACTAAGGTTTTTAGCTACAACCTCAGTTTTCTTAACATACATATGTACATATATTTTTTAAACATACTTGCTTGAAACCTTGGATCATATAAATATATACATGATTTTACTTAAATTTACTGCGGAAAATAAACTGCGTAAGCGGTATCCATTCCCATCTCCACCATTCGTCCGCCGCTCACCATTGCCCTTCAGGAATTGCTGATAGGTTTCTTACCTACAGCATGAACACATCTGATTGAGCTTTCGCTCAGCAAGTAGAAACTATATCTCGCAAAATAACTATGAGTACACATGAATAAATATGCATGAGCTGATTATACTTAATTATGATGTCTTATCATAGTCTTATTATCTTATCTTATCTTTCTTACTGATGGGCCCGAGTGCTCACGTACCACTTGCGCGCAATCATCGGGACGTAAGGGTTTGCAAGGTCCCCAACGACCCGTGATTTAAATAGTGCTCTGCATGGATTTATCATGTATGTTTCTGCCCATTTTCCTTGCACTTGCCGTTTCCTCTCCTTTGTTTCATCCCTGAACATTTACTGTTTGATTGCATTGTTGATCATTTACTGCTTTGTTCCTTTACTTCTCTGTCTTTGACTATTTATGTTCAATCTGGTTTGACCTGTGATCATGTACTCCTTCATCTTATTTCCCATCATTTACTGCTCCGTTCCTTTATCCCTTTACGATTGACTACCTCTTTTCTTCTTTGATTCGCTGATATCTCATAATTAAAGCACTATTTAAAGCGGTCAAGGTACTACTAACAACTCTTACTGATAATGTTTTAATGACTTCCACTCATATTGTATATATTTGCTTCCTTAAACATTATTAGTATATGTTGTTTTCTTATTATTATGTTTGTTGACTTATACTTCTCTTATTCAACCAATATCTACCACTGATTTATTAATAAATGTTGTCCTTTTTTTTTCTCCTTTATGCTCTATTGTTTACCAACATTCTGGTATTCATTCTTACTTTATTTGTATTGTAATAACATATATATATATATATATTTATTTCATATATTTTAGTTGTAGCTGTTATTTTCTTTTTATTTTTTTCTCTCTTTTTTTTTTCTTCTTCTTTTCCACTTTCATTTCTCTTTTTTTTATATGGCAATGATGAACACAACTAATCTTCACACGTTGAATTTAGTATGATTTGTCCAACTATTGCTGAATAAACTTTATTCATTTGGATTTTATTTTTTGCATACGCTCTTTGGTTCACAATTGTGATTTCTTTCCTTTTAGTTTTTTTTCCTCCGTATTCTTATGTTTTTGCCTTCTTTACGTTGGCATTTAATTTCAAAATCTTTTTACATGTATATTAACTGTTTTTTATATTAACCTTTGATTTTTCTAGCTGTTGTTATTTACTTATTATATTTCGTTCTCATTTCAAGTTCTTTTCAAACCCTCATATTTCCCATATTTTTATTATATATATATATATATATATATTTTTTTTTTTATCAATAGTTTTACTCTATTTTTTCCCTTTCCCTCCCTTCCTCTGCCGCTTCTCAAAACCCCACCCCCTTTCCCTCCTTTGGACCCTCCAGCCCCCCCCCCCTACCCTTTTTTTTTTTTTTTTTTTTTTTTTTTTTTTTTTTCTGTTCTCACCAAAAGAGGTTTCAGTCTTGGGTTTTTGTGATCTTTCTATTATCGCCAAAAGAGGTTTGAATCTTTGGTTTTTGTGATCTACTAGCTTTATATATGTAAAAAATTCTCACCTTTTTGCATCGCTTTTTATTTTATTCACCCGATAGTCCTTAGACAATGTTATACTTTGCTCTACTTAGCGATTTTTCCTGGCATGTAACTTATAATCTGTGTGATCGATATAATACCCTACTCATGTTCATGTTTTTATGCAGTTGCCCACCACAAAATCATTATAAATACATAAATTTGTTTATTCATCAACGTTGCTAAAAATGTCAAATATCTAAGCCATGTTTTCCAAAGAAAAACATTATAACATTCACATTCTATAAGCTTTTTTTTCTGCGTGCTTTCTCTATTTGTTTATGTTAGACAATATGGTAGAAAATACAAAGAAGAACAAGAAAATAAAGGAATAACAAAGTAATAAAAATTGTTACAACCCGAAATCAACCTTTTTATGGAGTTCGGAAAAACGGAATTGTATGAATGTCGAGGCACGTGAACCACGTTTTCCTTAAAACAGATTCGTCCCCTCCGGCGTGTGCTTGAGGTCACGTTGGACGTCCGTCTCCCAGGATACAACGACAACGACGGTAGCTCGATGCACGTTCGGTACCGTCCGGCGAACTAGAACTTGATTTTCCCTCTATCACCAAAAGACCGAACTACAAGAGCACAAAACTCTACAACACGGAGACAAAAAATCCAGAAAGAACACAAGAGAATGAGAGGAAGAATTCCGAAAATTGGAGTGCCTTGTTCATGTGGAGGATGGCCCTTATATAGCCTGCCCGTGAGGGATGTTACAAGGCTGTAAATAAGGTGAATAAAAGCAATTAAATTCAGATTAATGGTGCTTGAATTCGGTGGTTACAGCCTCTGGAATTCCCGGATGAATTTGGTCCAAAAACAAGTCTATAACCGGAGGTTTAAAGCCCATAAACTAATAGTTATTGCTGCAGTTTCTAAATCCTTCACTAATGCAGATTTTAATCAGCCACTAATGCATCGATTTGAATTTAGTTTGCAAAATAAAAGAAAAATTGCAAAAGGTAGCTCGCACGGGAGCGAGTTTTCCGTCCGGCATTCGTGTCCGCGGTCGCGGGCGCACACATTGGGCCCCTAACCCGCCGGGTCCGTGATTCGCACCCCCCCGGCGTGAGAGAGCCTCTCGGTATACATGCTTACCAAGGCTTCAAAGTGCAATCACTTATAACCACCACATTTGCTTCACTCCTAGCCAATGTGGGACTTTTGCAATTTCCTTCTACAAATACTATTTCAAGTACCATACTTAGACCATCAATTTCTCATTCACCCAAAAACCATTTTGAGTGTATGAATACTTGATTTTGATCTCCTCGCGACGGAGAACGCAAATCCATCGAGACCCGTCTCAAAAACCTTTTGGGCCCCATCCAAATATGGGCCTCAAAATGGGCCTTTAAAATGACTTAATAAGTCATTTTTCCAACAATCCCCCACATGAATGAAAAATTGACCGACGACAAGAAAACACAAACTCGACATGGTGATAGAGTTCTGCGGTCGATGCCTGCAAAGGATAGGTAGGCGTTACCCTTTGAACCTTCCCTTGTGAGAATACATAAATTTTACTGGTACATCCAAGAGACGCGATGTCTTTGAACTGTTCGCCTTCGTGTAAACATTAATATACCTCACACGTACATCTTCCCGACACGCCTGTTCTCATGGTTATGTTCGTTTTGGCCATGAACATCTACCTGGTTCTGCAAGAGTTTCTAAAGAATTGAGCCCTCATAATTCTCCTTTGAAGTGGCCCCACTTCTCTCTCACATAGGTGATTTCTTAATGAAGAGTAACCTGTATTACTCCGCTTGGATTCCTGATGTATCCGACACATAAGAATCATTAAAAACTAGTGTTTAACCTTTTCCCGTACGGGTTTCACTGTTAGCATCATAGGAATAGGCTAGGGTTACCCCCACAGTGAACTTAGCCAGTCTAGACAATTTAGTTGTCCCATTGAACCTAGATCTTGGGATCTCCAGTCAGCTAGGTTGGGTTTCCACTGCTTCAACCTATTTTTTCCATGGGCTTCAATCCCATTCCTCTCGATGTCTTTTCAACCTGATCTCGGTTTAGTCCTTTAGTCAGTGGATCCGCAATATTATCTTTCGACCTTATATAGTCAATGACTATGACTCCGTTGAGATCAATTGTCTAATGGTATTATGTCGCCGACGATATGTCTAGACTTACCATTATACATCGTATTGTGTGCTCTACCAATAGCGGATTGACTATCGCCGTGTCACGCAAATTGCGGTATAGGCTTTGGCCAATCCGAATGTCCTCTAAGAAATGTCTAAGCCATTCTCGCTTCTTCACCACATTTATCCAATGCGACAAACTCGGCTTCCATCGTGGATCCGGTTATTACCGTTTGCTTAGAGGATTTCCATGAAATAGCCGCACCACCTAAGGTGAATACATATCCACTTGTCGCCTTAGAGTCCTGTGTATCGGATATCCAACTCGCGTCGAGTATCCTTCTAAAACACCGTGCTCTCTTGTGTAGTGCAATCCATATTCACGAGTGTATCTTAAGTACCTTAGTACTCTCACAATTGCTTTCCAGTGGTCATCTCCGGGTTACTCGTGAATCTGCTCAATCTACTTACGAAGAAGGCTATATCCGGGTCTTGTACACTCATTAAGTACATAAGATCGCTTATCACTCTAGCATACTCCACCGGATATGCTCTCTCCTCTATTTTTGGACAGATGTTGACTTATATCAATGGGAGTCCCGGCTATACCGAATCATCCTTATTAAACTTGTCAAGTATCTTGTCCACGTAATGTGACCGAGTCAATATGAGACCATCGTGCACTCTTTTGATTTTGATCCCCGGACCACATCAATCGGTCCCATATCTTTCATGTCAAACCTTGAGTTCAACATGTGTTTAGTAGATCCGACCATCCGATCATTACTACCTACAATTATTATGTCATCTACATACGGACAAAGAATGACATAACCATCATCTGTATTCTTGACATAAACACATTTGTCACACTCGTTGATTTTGAATCCATTTGACAACATAACATCGTCAAATTTCTTATGCCATTGTTTTGGTGCCTGTTTTAGTCCGGTACAACGACTTCACCAATTCTGAGACTTTCTTCTCTTGTCCTGGAGCAACACAACCCTCGTGTTTGTTCCATGTAGATTTCTTCTTCCGGATCTCCATTTAGAAAGGTCTGTCTTCACATCCATTTGATGAACTTCAAGATTCCGCAGTTGCAACAATCGCTAGTATCATCCTTATAGATGTTATTCTCGTCACAGAGAATATGTGTCAAAGTAATCAAGGCCTTCTCGTTGTCTATAACCTTTTATTACTAGTCTGGCCTTATACTTGTCAATTGTTCCATCTGTCTTCATTTTTCGTTTAAAAATCCATTTAGAACCTAGTAGTTTAATTCACGGTGGAAGGTCTACTAGTTCCCAAGTATGATTTTGTAAGATGGAATCTATTTCACTTTTTATGGCTTCTTTCCATAAAGGACCCTCAGTTGAGCTCACAGCTTCTTTATATGTTTGTGGTTCAGCCTCTAGCATATAGGTTAGAAAATCCGGTCCGAACGATTTTTCTATCCTTGCCCTTTTAGTTCGTCTAGGCTCTTCCTCCGTTTCCACATTTTCATCATTTCCAGAATTTTGACTACAATCTTCTATGATAGTCTCAAAAGTTCGTTTTGATGAACTTGGCTCATCTTCCTTAGTCTTACAAGGAAATACATGTTCAAAGAACGATGCATTCCTAGACTCTATTATCGTGTTCTTGTGTATGTCAGGGTTTTTAGACTCGTGCACAAGGAACCGATATGCGGTACTGTTATGAGCATACCCAATGAAGATACAATCAACTGTTTTCGGACCTATCTTCATCTTCTTTGGTGTTGGTGCCATTACCTTGGCCAAACACCCCCACACTTTCAAGTATTTGTAGGAAGGTTTCATTCCTTTCCACAACTCATAGGGGGTTTTATCGACTTTCTTACGCGGAACCTTATTTAAAAGGTGATTAGCCGATAAAATGGCTTCCCCCCACATGTTCTGTGGCAACCCAGAACTTATTAACATTGCATTCATCATATCCTTTAAGGTACGATTTTTCCGTTCAGCAATGCCATTCGATTGGGGAGAATACGGAGGTGTGACTTCATAGATAATTCCATGTTGTGCACAAAGCGCACTAAATGGTTCAACATACTCACCACCTCGGTCACTTCTTACCATCTTAATCTTCTTATTAAGTTGGTTTTCAACTTCTTGCTTGTAAAGAGCAAATTTCTCTACAGCTTCATCTTTGCTTTTCAGCAAAAATACATAGCAGTACTTTGTGCTATCATCAATGAAAGTGATAAAATACTTATTACCACCTCTCGTTTGAACAAACTTTAAGTCACAAACATCACTATGTATTAGATCAAGCGGCTCAGTATTCCTTTCTATCATTTGGAATGATGACTTTGTTAGTTTTGCCTCTACGCAAGTTTCACATTTACGTTTTGAATCGATATGAAATGTGGGTATGTGATCCAAGTTAATTAATCTACGCAAAGTATCATAATTAACATGTCCTAGTCTACCATGCCATAAGTTAGAAGACTCAAGCATATAAACGGAAGACTTATTCTTTTTATTCATCTTCTTGGGTTTTACAGCTATGGCATTCATTTTCCACATGCCACCCTTTACATAACCCCTTCCCACATACATTCCCATTTTAGACAAAACTATCTTATCGGCTTCAAACACCATCCCGGTTTGCATGCTCGAGATTGTCCCGGATATGAGATTCTTCCGGATGTCGGGCACATAAAGCACGTTGTAGAGCTTCACTTCCTTGCCCGAGGTCATCTTCAAGAACACCGCCCTTGGCCCTTGATCACGAAGTTGCGAAATTGCCCATGAACGACTTCTCTCTAGTTTCCAATGGAACTAGATCAACAAACTCGGCTCTGTCACGGCAAATGTGTCTTGTAGCCCCGATGTCGAGCCACCACTCCTTTGGATTGGAGTCAACCAAGTTCACTTCAGACCACCACAAAGCAAGCTAATGTCGGACACTTCCTTGGAAATAGTGTCCACAACATGGGCCTCCTTATCCTTGTTTCGTTTTGGCGACTGCGGTCCGCCGATTTGTGCCCAACCTTGTTGCAATTGAAGCACTTCCCTTGGAATTTCTTCTTGACAATTCCTCCCTTTGGCCCCAACTTGGATCCGGGCTTTCCTTTCTTTTTGGGCCATCATGCTCCACCACATTCGCCTTTAGCGAGTTCGCGGTTGCACTAGAGAACTTCTTCTCGATCCGCCTATTGTCTTCTTCAATCTGACGACAATCAAGCGCTCAACGGTCGACAATAGGGCTCAACGGCTTTCCTTTCTTCTCGGATAGCTCTTGAACTCCTTCCGGGGGGGATAGCTTATCAACCAAATAACTACTACGAAAGGATTCACTAATAGCCATTCCTTCAAAGATGAATCTCGTGAATTATCAATTGGAGCTCTTGAACTTGACTAATGACAGTCTTCGAGTCCACCATTTTGTAATTCAGGAATTGGCCCACTAAGAACTTCTTAGCACCTGCGTCCTCGGACTTGTATTTCTGGTCCAAAGATTCCCATAATTCCTTATCAGGCTTTTCATTGTGGTTCACAGGAACCGAGACCGGCGAAGGCCGCGTCGAGGTCAATGAGCGATTTGGGACCGAGACAGACGTTTGTCCCATGGGTGACGGCTCAGGCGTCATAGTGTTGCTTCCAGCAGGAACAACCACATTCATGTTATAACCGGAGGTTTAAAGCCCATAAACTAATAGTTATTGCTGCAGTTTCTAAATCCTTCACTAATGCAGATTTTAATCAGCCACTAATGCATCAGTTTCAGAATTTAGTTTGCAAAATAAAAGAAAAATTGCAAAAGGTAGCTCGCACAGAGCGAGTTTTCCGGTCCGGCATTCGTGTCCGCAGGTCGCGGGCGCACACATTGGGCCCCTAACCCGCCGGGTCCGTGATTCGCACCCCCCCTGCGCGTGAGAGAGCATCTCTGGTATACATGCTTACCAAGGCTTCAAAGTGCAATCACTTATAACCACCACATTTGCTTCACTCCTAGCCAATGTGGGACTTTTGCAATTTCCTTCTACAAATACTATTTCAAGTACCATACTTAGACCATCAATTTCTCATTCACCCAAAAACCATTTTGAGTGTATGAATACTTGATTTTGATCTCCTCGCGACGGAGAACGCAAATCCATCGAGACCCGTCTCAAAAACCTTTTGGGCCCCATCCAAATATGGGCCTCAAAATGGGCCTTTAAAATGACTTAATAAGTCATTTTTCCAACAGTTTATTCATTTATTTATTTCTTTACTTATCTATCTATGTTATATTTATATTTCATTAATTTTTCTTAACTGTTGTTGCTTCTTTTTTTTTTACGCCCTCTTTTTCTTTCTTTTTTTTTTTTTTTTAGTTCTTTCTTATCTATTTATGTTTGTTCAGATTTCCTATTTTTTACTACTTTATATTTTTACTGTTGTATCCTTAATTTACTGCCGCTTGGAATTGTTTAATCAATATTTCATGCTTTGTATTTAAGAAATATAAATACCTATTTTCTATATGTTGTTAAAATGCAAATACAATATATTACACCATAATATGGTTTAATATTCTCTCATGTGTAGAAGCATAATTGCCTATTGACCAAATATATCACATATTAGAAATAAAAGCTAAAACAATGGCCACCAATAAAAGAAAAATGTTGCAACATTTATGTTTTATCCTATTTCTTAGTTTGTCTCTGATT
The DNA here is from genome assembly GCA_012066045.3 of Morus alba. NCBI lineage: Eukaryota > Viridiplantae > Streptophyta > Magnoliopsida > Rosales > Moraceae > Morus > Morus alba. The sequence continues at coordinate 34,077,682 of CP050225.2, read as the reverse complement.
TCTTTTTTTTATCTACTTATTCATTTATATTTTTTTAGGGCCCTCATTTATTCCTTGATATTGTTATTACTGGATCCTTTATTAATTTTGACACTTGCTTCATGAATGTCTGCTGCTTCCGGTGATATTGGTAGCACTTGAGGTATTATTAATAACTTTTATTCATACAATTTTAACAGTCACTGCTGTTTCTGAATGTATGAGTTTGCTACCTGAATATTAATGTTGATTACTTATAGTTTATCATTTTTTTAGTTTGAAATTCTGGTACAATATTGGTAGATATCATTGATATAAAAAACTGAGAAAAATATCCTTTTGCTCTTAGCAAATATTAGTAAACATATTTTAGTTTTAGCTATCTTTTTTACGTGGCAATGATGATGACAACTATTTTTTATGTTTGCTTTGAATTATTACCTTCTTTTACAACACAACATTAATACAGGCTGCAACGTGAGGATTTTTTTTTTTCCTTCACTTCGTGCCTGTTTCCTATTCCCTCCCTTCCTCGCCCCCTTCCCCTTTTTTTTTTTTTTTTTTTTTTTTTCTCTTTTTTCTTGACCTCTCATGAGAATGATGAGCAAGAATAATCTTGCTAGGTTGAGTTTCATATGATTTATCTAAAAATTACTGTTGATGTATCATTTTCATTTTGTGTTATTTTTCTTTTTTTTTTTATTATATATCTTTGATTGTTACCTTTTTTTAATTTTTTCTTATTCTGATCTTTGTATTTTGGTGGGATCATTTTTTAATTCAAGACTTATTTGTGCGTGTGTATTAATTTCCTTCATAATGTATTAAATACTGTTTTTTCTCTGTTTTTTTGCCTATAATATTTTCTCATGATTTTTTATTACATTAATCGAAATATAGGTACAAACTCATCACACAAATCTAAGATGGAACTGGAAACATGAAACATGAGTATTACTATATTTGGTAAAGCAACACGGGCTTTGATCAAAAAAATCTTGCTCTGCACTAACAATTGATGAAGACTTCACCGATCCCTTAATAATTTTACCGATCATCGCTCAGTTAAGAGGATAGATAAAGATTTTTCAAATATATTTTTAAGAAAGAGGAACACACATAAATGCAATAATTTTAAATATACTTGAAGATACACAGCCCACAACACCGTCACCACAAATATCAATTACCATGCCACAACGACTGAGGAAAAAAAAATATTTATTAATTTATACTAATTATAAATAAAAAGATAGTATCTACTACTTTAAACACATATAATTCTATGATTTCATTATCTGCCTAGAAATAACAACACCAGGACAAACTTCATTTCCCTCACAAACACCAGACACAAAAAAGTTAGGCGGAAGGTTAAATATACTTAATAATTTACATTATTTATAAATAAAAAATAATACTTAACACGTTTCTGTCATTTTAGTTCTCAACCAAAACAACTAGAGCAGTCTAGAAAACGTCCAATAATTAGGTAATGTAACTACTCCTAAATCAAACATTTCTAATTTTATCAATTATTAATACTAATTTGTTAAAAATTTACTTCTTGCAGCTAAAAACACAATGTCAAAAATTGACAAAACAAGTTGGAGCATAATGCAAAGAAATCTTTGTTACTTCATTATATATACTTATTTATATACATATGTATATATAAACCACATTTATTTTTGTATAATATAAAAATACTACCACAGCAAGGCGCGGGTTACCGACTAGTATATGCATAATTAATGGTCTTTCGATTGGTATACTTTATAATATCCATTTGAATTCCAAATAACCTAAGCAGAGTTAATATGGGCAATTTTTTTTTTATTAAAATATACCTCACATATTCATATTTATATTTGGAGAATCATATACTTAGCTATTTTAGTAGAGATGCAACAATAGGCCGGGGCCCGTAGGCCAGGCCCGGGCACATCCTGATATAGTGACGGGCCGGGCCGGCATGGTGTAACACCCATTTTTCTAAACCGATAAAATTGTTAGAAGTAGATTTTAGGAGTTAACTTCAATAATGTTATGGTGTTATATATAGTTAATTCTAACATTACATTGAGTTATATTTTACAGGTGAACGCGACGAGGACTCGAGGCGCTAAGAACAAGTTCATGCCATGTTATAGAAATTACATATATATGTTCAATTTTTTTAATGATTTGATAAATGAATATATGTTCATGATATGATGCACTTCATGTTATAATGCATGGAATTAAGTGTCTTAGGAAGTTTTTCTTGATTTTTCTTTTTAGACAAAAGAACCATTTTCTTGACGTTAATTTTCAGCCCTATTTTGGACCTTTAAAATTCTGAAATTATTCTATAGTCTATAAGAAGTTGTAGATCTTTCCATAAGCTTTTCAACGCCTTCTCATTTGCGCAAATCGGACATCGGAGTACGAAGATGTGGCCAGTATACCATCAGGATACCCAGCAGTCTCCGACCAGGTTACTGCATGCGAACAAGAATGGAAATTCTAGAAGTTGACCTAACTCTTCTATTTGTCTTCCACACGAATTTACACCCTAATGAAAGCCACCCTCAACTGTTAAGGGGTCATTTAATCATAGGATTTAAACCCTAATCAATCCTAATTAATCAATCACATTAATTTTTTTTACATATTAAAGAGCCATTCAATTCCCCTTCTCTTCCTCCTTATTTCTCACGCTCAAAGGAAAAAAAAAATCAGAGAAAGCCTACAACACCAGCCACAAACCTCACTTCTTGATTCTTTTTGGATTCTTCAATCATTAGAGGCAAAATAAATCATTAGAGGCAATCACACCTCGACAATCTTTATCCGAATGTATCAACTGAAGGGGTTCTGTAGCTCTTTCTCCTTTCGTCGTGAAAGGCCTCTTGGTCATTTTACCTTCCAAACATGATTCATAGACTGGAAGCTCACCAACTTTTAGTTCGCGTAAAGGACCATCCTTGACCAGTCGTTCAATCATTTTTAGGTTAATATGACCAAGCCTAAGATGCCACAGATATGTATTGTTATCGTGAGAAATCTTTTGCTTTTTATTCTTAGGTTCGGCAACTCTGAACATTTCAAGATTAAGCGAGTGAGTTAGGTATTGGTTTTATACAATATAAACCATCATCCAGACGTCCAGAATAAATATTTAAACCATTTCGAGAAATATGAACAAATTCATTATCAAAATAAACTTTAAATAATTGTTCAAATAATTTGGCCACAGAAATCAAATTTCTGCGAATGTCTGAAATAAAATAAACATTGTTCAAAACTAAAAATTTATTTTCCCTAAATCGAAGTCTAACTTCTCCCACTGCTTTTGCCGAAACTCTTGCGCCATTGCCTACTTTCATCGTGTAGTCCCCATCGGCTAACTTTCGATTAAGAACTAAGACTTTGCAAAAAAAAAACAAACATGATTAGTTGCTCCCGAATCAATTATCCAGGTGAGGTATCACCCTCTACTAAACATGTTTCAAGAACTAGTAAATCTGATTTACCTTGTTCCTTTTTCTCCTTCGCTTTTCCCCGGTTCTGTTTTTTCTTTTTTTTTTACCAAAACTTCCTGCAACTTCAACATTTGCTTCTCCTCCCCTTCTTTTGTTGGTGGATTCGAAGTTTTGCGGTGTCATTCATGAGTTCGGTGAGATTGCACTTCTTTTTGTTCATAACAAAGTTGTTCACGAACTCATGAAAGTCAGGGGACAGGCTTTCCAGGATGATGCCAACTTGGGTGGCTTCATCGATTTTGGCACCATTGAGCTCCGCATCGTGGAGGTGATCAATCATGTTCAAAACATGTGCCTTGACTGAAGAACCTTTCTTCATCTTATCGTTCATGAAAGCCCTTACGACATCCAAACAAGCCTTTTCAGAAGGAGCGCCGAACATGGCTTCTAGAGACTCCATTATCTCATAAGTAGTCTCCATCTCCTCATGCTTCTTCGGCTATCGCTCATACTAGCCAAAGATAAAGCACTTTGCTTTATTGTTGGCCTTGATCCAGCGATCAAAAAGGCTCCCTTGCGGTTTTGGATGCATTAGTCATGGTTCGGGAGGACATTCCTCCGCTAGGACAAACTTATAGTCTTCGCAGACCAATAGTATGTTCATGTTACTTTTCCACTTAGCGTAATTATCATCGTCTAATTTTTTCGATCGCTAGTAGTGTGATTATGGGATTCGACATATTGCTGGGAATAAATAGAATATTCATCTAATCAATTTATGTGCATGAATATCAAGGCATGTAAATTTTGGCACAATTAAATATGATGCATGATGCACATGAAAAATACATAAATCATGTTTTAATTTTAGGTGCCAACGATAATCCAATTTTCTACATATAAAGTGTACCTTTGGGTAGTCAAGTTATATGCCAATTAGACCGAGACTCTTCTCAGTTAATAAATATAGTCAAAATATCTCATATTTTCATATTTATTAACTCATTATTTTCAACCAAAAATATAACCAACAGATTTGATTATATTTTATGAGTGTAACCCACCGCTTCGCATCCCATAGACTTAACTCCGGATTGCTACCTTTGGGTAGTCAATTCGGAAATACATCCTGAAATCTTATCTCTAGGAAGCCAACCTTGTTATTGATCCGACAAGGACACTCTCCTTTAGGAGGGCGATTCAATGTCGCCCCAAAGCCCCTTTCCGGATCTCACGGTGTTGTGCTAACGGCGGAGACTAGTGGGTCGTATTGTCATACAACCCTCTCCCACTCATTATTTTGCAAACATGTATTTTGTTTGAAAAAGCATCTCATGATTTTCAAATCGAAAAATAAACAATTTATTTTTCGGATATGTGAAATTCAAAAATTTAACTTTTAAATTCAATTTCACATGCAACATTATTTTGCAAATCAATTTTGCAACTTAAATCAATTTAATCATATTAAATCGATTTTCAGCGCATGGTTCTTATTTTTTTTTATTTTATTTTTCTAAAACACTTTTATAATAAATAAAATAAACAATAACAATTGCGCGTGTATGCATGGCATGTTATAAAAAACATATGAGTAGGCACATTATATCTACATGGCATGTTATATGCATGGACATATATAATATATAATTATCAACATAAAATATAAATATATGCAATCAACTATTGAGATGGATTTGACCGGGTCCCATGGAAAAATAAATTACAACTCAATCGAATCGAATAAATAAATAATTACAATAATTATATTCTTCCGTTACATCAACGGGTCTTGATTCTTGAATTCTTTATTCTTCGGCTTCATTCTTTGTCTCCGGGTTGGATTTCACCTTCCTTGGGATCCGAAACTTTTCCGGGCTCGTCGGCACGCTTTTACGAGGGTTTCGAAACCTTTCCCTGCTTCGGGATCAAATCCGAACTTGGGCCGCCAGGCTACCGGGCACGTCCTGGCCACGCCACTGGGCGAAGAAGCTAGAAGGTGTTGGGATTTATGCGGACTAAATTGACCGAAAAGCCCCCTGGCAAGTGAAGGGGGAGAAAGGGCAAAATGGACAGTACACTGTACTATGCATAATAAAAGACCAAGCAGCCCCCTGCACGGAAGGAAGGAAGAGGAGGGAAAGAAGGCCAAAATCGTCATTTCACTGTAGAAGGAACAGTAAACTGAGTGTGCGTAAACAGTAATCCCGAACTCTCCTTTAGTATATTTATAATGTGTGAATAACAGGAATAAGCAGGGACATGACCAAATCACCTTAAATTATTAATGATCATTATTCTCCAATGGCGAAGAGGAGGAGCTGGTTTGACAATTAAGGAATACCCTGCACTTATGCCAACTTTACATGAAAGTAAAAGTAGGAGTCCAACTTGACTGCCATATAGATATAAATTAGATATTGCAGAACTTCACTGAAACTCAATATATATATATATATATATATATATATATATATATATGTTTTTGTGTCATCTCCTGAAATCTAAAAGGATATTGGAACTGAAAGTTACAATTTGTAGTATTTTTAATGAATTATAATTTTGGGGAACAAGTTTTGAGGGTATAAAACAGCGTTTTAGGGGAAATGACTGGACAATAAAGTTTAGCTGACAAAAAAAAAAAAAAAAAAAAAAAACGACATCATTAAAAAAAAAGAAATCAGGTGATGACTTTGAATTTCAAGAGAAAGATGACAATACCGGTCTAAAAATTATATGGATTGTCTCCCTTCAACTAAGCTCTTATTAATTATTTTGTATTGTTTGGCTTAGGTGCAAGTTGGCTTATAATATGGGTTAAAATACTTGGTATCTCATTTTCGAATGAGAACAAATGAAAAGACGTTGACAAGTATGATATGATATAGAGTTTAATATAATCTGATCCAAAATATGGAAATTTCCGTGAAAATATCAGTGAAAATGTCCATTTTTTCATAGCATAGGCATGTACTCCAACTCTTTTTCCCTTCAAGAGTCCTTTTCTCCAATCGCGTTTTTGCTTGAGAGTTTTTAATATTGGAATGATGATTAAAACTTTACCACTCGAAAACGGCTTCTCATTCATTAGTATTAAGCAACAAGGAACTTTTGAGGGTTCAACTCATTCAAAACTAAACTTTCGCGTTAAATGATGATCCGATGCCAAGCTCCTCAACTTTTTGACTTGCATGGTCGCGATGGTCTGAATGAACAGTTGATGAGCTTACCAAAACATCGTGTTGGATCTTGAGTTATCGACAAAAGAATAAGAATCAAGTTGGAATAGGTGAAAAAATTGTCTTCCCTAGAAGATTAGGTACAAGGTTTTAGACTTATATCATACTAAGGTTAAGGCACTTTCATATTAAGTTCCAACAGTTGACAGAAGAAGAAAGCCACAAGTTCTTGAATTTCTCATTGATGCCGGAACCGAATTACATTCACTCTCAAGGAGCTTTCTGACTTTCTGCTTTGCAACTATTTGTTTTATTTCAGTAACTTCTATATACAAAGAGGAGTTGTTTCTTCCCATAGTCAATATGAATAAAATTGTCTCTTTCTGAGAGATTTTCCTTTTTTTTTCATTAGACTAAGCACAGTGCTTCAAAAACTTAATTTGCTGAATATTTAACAGAAGCAGAATGGTGACCACTTACTAAACACAGCTCTATTAGCTTAAACACTTTCCTTTTTCTGTATTGCAGTTGAAGAAAAAGTACTGTGAAACTCTTAAGCAACCTGTTTTAAGCAACCTGTTTTGCCTCCTACATAGCTGGCTTTTCATCAAGGGGTCCAAGTCCATTCACGAATGGTGTTCTTAAGGTGTGCATATATATATATATATATATATATATATATACAGATTATTTATATACAATTAATTAAATTGTCTGATTTCTTTAACTATGCAATCTTTATAATCGCCAAATGCAGCCAGATGTAGAGCTTTAAATCCGGGGTTAGTATATGATGCTCGTGCGGCTGATTACATTAGGTTCTTGTGCGGAAATGGCTACTCCAACCGTCGAGTGCAAGTTATTACTGGAACGCCCGATGCTTGTGGCGGAAATGGCTACACCATTGCGCTGCCTAGTTCGTCGAGCAACTCATCAATGGTCAGTATGGGAAACCTATCCTTGATGGTGAGGGCGTTTAGCGCCCGGTAGTCTACGCAAAAACGCCACGTTCCATCTTTCTTTTTAGCCAACAAAACCGGGGATGAATAAGGACTATTACTTGGGCGGATGAAACCACAATCGAGCATCTCTTTCACAATTGTCTCCATTATATCCTTCTGGAAGTACGGATACCTGTAGGGTCTTACATTCACGGGTGATGAACCTGGTTGCAGGAAAATCCTGTGGTCAACATTTCGGTAAGGAGGCAGTCGCTTGGGTTCTTCAAAAATAGCTCGAAACGGCCTAAGGATCCCCCTCCCTGCGGCTGGCAGCGTTTGTTCTAGGATGTCCAACTTGTCTGCTGAGGTTTTCCCTCCTCCCTCCTGCGGCTGGCTTGTGGAAGCCAACGTATACACCCCACTAACACCCCCTTCTTGAATTAATGCACTTAGCTGTGAGAATGTTACCTGCTTGGTAGTGATAGAGGTATTCCCGGCCAACTTCACCCTTTGACCTGCCCACTGGAATTCCATGGTGAGTTCATTGTGGTCGTGAAGAAAAGGCCCCAAGGTTCGCAGCCATTGCATTCCCAAAACGACATCCAAACCATAAATTGGTAAGACAAACAAATTTATTGTGAACATAATCCCCTGCATCTCCAGCTTGACATCCATACACCGCTTATTACAAACGAGATGTTGCCCATTGCCTATGTACACTTTAAACCTCTTGGCCTCCTCCCACTAGAGTCCCAGACTCTCCACCAACGCTTCTTGGATGAAGTTGTTGTTGCTGCCCATGTCAATTAAAACCTCCAAGCTTGCCGTCCCGTGCTTCGCCATCATTCAAAAAATTTGCGGATTCACCGAATTAGAAAGCGAGTTCAGGCTCACCTCCAACTCTTCCTCCAACAGGGTGTTTTCTAAACGGAGTGCCATCTCCTCTTCCTGACCCTCGGTTTCCTCTTCCCCAAGCATGATGAGAACCCTGTTTTTGCAACGATGATTGGCGCTATACTTCTTATCGCAACTGAAACAAAGGCCCTTCTCCCTCTTCTCCCTCACTTCCGCTGGTGTAAGCCTTTTGATGGGAAACTTCTGCTCATTGATCAAGCTCTCCCCACCCCGAGGGACCCCAGGCAGAGTTACTCTCCCTTGTGAACCCGTGGCCACCACAATTGCCCCCCCCGCCCCCATCAGTCCACCCTTACTGGTTCCATTATCCAAACTCCTAAACCCATCCTTCCTATACCTACCACTCAAATCCTCATGTCGTTCCTCATATAGCTGAGCCTTAGCCATGGCTTCGGCCAAGTTAACCGGCGGTACCATTAACAATTCCCTAAGGATTTCTGGTTTTAACCCCTAGATAAAAAAATTGAGAAATAAGGAATCAGACACACCTGTGATCCGAGTCATTAGGCTTTCGAACTCAGCCCGAAATTGGGCAACTCTGCCCGTCTGCACCAACTTGGAGATCCTTCCCAGCGGATCGTCGTAGAGTAAAGCTCCGAAGCGTTTGCGTAGCTCATGGATGAATAACTCCCAAGTGGGGAGGGCCCCCCCTCGTTCCATCCATTGGAACCACGTCGAAGGCTCTCCATCGAGATGGAAGGCCACAACCGCCAGCCGAGTCGCCGGCTCCACCTTATGCAGAGAGAAAAATTTGTTGATCTTGTAAATCTAGTTCTCTACATTGCTACCATTAAACCGGGGAACATCCACCCGCAAGGTTTTTAGCAGGGAATTCAGCTCGGTTGGTGACGCCGCGCACTCAGCTCGGAATCCATCCCTCCCACTGCTCTCCAATCCCGACTCAGGGTCCTCCGTTTGTTTAGCCTTGTTCGCCATTACTTCCTGGTCAAGCTGGGTCAATCGCAACTCCGTGTTGGCCATGTATTGCTCCAAGAGGGAAGCAATTTTGGCCAACTGTCCGTCGACATGTTGCTTGAAATTGGCCTCCATAGCTCTCATGGCTTCCGCTACGTCTTCGTTCCTCATCGTCGCCTCTCAATGAAAGCACCAAATGATGCAAATGAAGGATGATTTTATTGCAAATCGCACTCTTCGAGTCAGTGCCCAACTCCTTACAATGAGATTCCACAGTTTGCATAATCAAAATACTCGCTAACAATCGGTTTATATACCTCCCCCCTAACAAACTGGGTATCGGTAGTCGCACTAACAGAAAGCAAAATAACGAAAATGAAATAGCGTGAAAACAGTGCTCTCCCGCAAGGATCTTCAACGGTTTCCAATCAGCTCGAAATCGTTAAGCCACGCTGGCTTCCTCCTGATCCGGATCTCTCGCGCACCACGTTTCTCTTCCTCTGGAACCTTCTCCGCATCTCCCAGATCTTCTTTAATCTCAGACCCCGAACGACGCCTATGTTGTGTTGTTTTGTCTTGATCGCCCGCTTCTTGGGCCTCTGCCTCATGGGCCTCTTGACTAGCCCAACGCCGCACGTGATCCTGGATCTTGTTCTCCTCCAAGGGCAATCCAGCCCAGCTATCAGCATATATATATATATATATATAGATTATTTATATACAATTAATTAAATTGTCTGATTTCTTTAACTATGCAATCTTTATAATCGCCAAATGCGGCCCATTTAGCAGCCCCGGGAGCTAAAATTTTAGCAAAGATATTCCAAACTTCCTCGGTTTCCGGTGTACACGGAAACACGAGAGTTGCGCCATTCAATTTTGTGTCTGGGACATCAATGGCCTGTCCACATGTTTGGTGCTTTGCCGCTTACTTGAAATCGTTCTACCCTAATTGGTCTCTCCGGCTATGATTAGATTCGCTCTTATGACTACCGGTAGCAGTCTTCCTTCAATAATTAATAATGTATATATAGCAAATGTGTGTCTGTATATATACTTGTTAGTTAATCATAAGAATGTATTAATTAATTAATCTTATTGTTGCAGCCACACCCATGAATTCCAATTTTAATAAGGAAGCCGAATTTGCATATGGAGCGGGTCAAATCAACCCCACAAGAGCTTTAAATCCGGGGTTAGTATATGATGCTCGTGCGGCTGATTACATTAGGTTCTTGTGCGGAAATGGCTACTCCAACCGTCGAGTGCAAGTTATTACTGGAACGCCCGATGCTTGTGGCGGATCTAGCAGCGAGCTTAATTATCCTGCCTTTGTTGTTTATGCCTCGGCATCACAACCCTTTAGTCACGATTTCCGTAGAACCGTCACAAATGTTGGCTCAAAGAACATCAACCTATACAAAGACTTGTGACTGCCCACAAGGACTTAATATTCTTGTAAGTCCGAATACTTTAAGATTCACATCTTTGGGGCAAACGCAACTTTTTCGTGAACGTCACGTGGAACCATATCTGGGGGTCCTCGTGTTGTCTCTCTTTCTTTTGTCAGGGATAATGGTAATTCTCAAGTTCGAGCCCTATTGTTGTCTCTGTTTCATAATAAATTAGAGTAGCAGAATAGCAAGGAGACAAATTCAATAATATTAATAAGAGTAGAAATCAAGATTCACGAACTTGATAATAAGAATTTGCTCTACTACTGCTTGAATTCTAATATTGTATTTTGTAAAATGACATATATATCCTATGTTTTTTGGTTTTTATTTTGAACATTAAGAACATGCATATGTGGTTTCAAAATTTCCTGTCACGTCCAAATTAGAGAAGTACTGGGGGTTTAAAAGTAAAATAACTGTGTAGTTAGACTAACTCGAGCCCAAGTCTACCAGTTTTTAACTTATAAATCAATTACCAACCATCAGTAATCAATAAACAATATAATTTAAGTGAAAATACATACCACATTGCATACTTAGCTAAAAATTAGAATAAATTATAACTCCAAATTATATAGTCAAGACACTAAAATCATAAATAGGCGCAATACAAGTACTCTTGCTACTAATCTGGCGATAGCAAGCAGCTGCATCATTCTGCATTTAAATGAGTTGCCAGCATACTGTTACGTAGGACAACCAATTGCAAGCAGAAAGCTTTGTCATCCAACCAATGGAAATCAAGAACAAGCATCACTCGTCAAATCTTATAAACATTGGACAAATCGCTAATTGCCCTTTTTTTTTTTTTTTTTCTTTTTGTAATTTTCTTGTAATATTAGGAGAGAAATCAATTGGGCTGGCCAGTGGTCACCATCTTGGTTTCTGGCCCAAGTCAGCCCAACTTCTGCAATTTTCTCATTTGTGTTTGTAATGGAAATAAAAAATAATAATAAAATAAAATAAAAAAAGAAAAAAAGAGAAAATTCGTGAACCAACCTTGTAAAATGCATTGATTTAAGATTTTACGCATTACTCTTAATCAATATCCTTTTAACTAATATAGTTCTTTAACAAAAGTTTATTAATCAAATATAAAGGGCAAAAATCCAAGACTTATGTATTCTAATAAGTATTTGTGTCTTTTTCCTCTAACCATGGTTTAATTTGTTTATTTCTCTCTCTCTCTTTTTTTTTTCTTTTAGAATTTAGAATGAAGTAAGTAGCCAATTTACTCTAAATTTATAATCTATAATCTATTTATAACGATAATAGAAAAATGAGAGGCTTTACTGTTCATTTTTAGAGATGTCAAAACGGGCCGGTACGAGCACAACACGTTACAAAGTGAGCACGCCATGATTATTAAATGGGCTTGGCCCATCTTGTTTATTAAATGTGCTAGACTTCACATAAGTTTTAGGTACGAAACACGCTAAGAGCACAACACGTTAAGAGCACAGTCGAGCACGGACACAGACACATTAAAGGCACGATGAAAGTCCAATTAATGAAGATGAAGTATAAAACTAATTATTAATATATATTACATGTCATAAAAATATTTGTTTTATTAAGAAGTTTTAATAAAAGTAAAAAAATGATTACATTAATAATAATTAAGACACATTTTTTTAATTAATGATATGCTTTCTTTTATTAAGATTTTCATGTTTTTATTATGTTAAAAGTTTATTTCCTCGTATTTATTGTAAATATCCTATTTAGTACGATAAAAGCACTTTAAGAGCACGATAAAAGTCTGAGTACGACCTAAACACGTTAAGGGCACGACCCATATATACATGGACTGTGGGCCAGGCTTGATGACAACTAGCTGATAGAAGCAGACAACTGGCTGACTGATGTTCAGGTAGACCTGAACCTTATGAGGTTGAATGACCAAGAAAAGGTCCTATGCGCCTCCTATATGCTCAAGAAGGAAGCCCGCCGATGGTGGTAGACGGTGGAGCTAAAATGGAATGTTAATGAGATGACTTGGCAAGATTTCATCGAGGAATTTAATGAGAGGTATTTCAACTTAGACAACATGGCCGCCCAAGAGGATGAGTTTAATAATTTTCGCCAAGGAAATTTGTCCATGGTAGATGCAGTGCAGAAGTTCAAGCAACTAGCTCGTCTATGCCCACACATGGTGACCTCAGAGCGGGAGGAGGTCAGGAGGATGATGAAGATGTTCCGAACCGACCTAGCAGTTGTGACGACCCTCCTATGAGGCCGCCACTGTAACTTACTTTTAACTTGTACTCACTGGGGTTTCTTAAAATTTGCGGAACATTTTTTTTTTAAAACATAAGAATGAATACTTTCATAATTCGTAACAATAATTTTAAAAGAATGAATCACTCAATTACTTAAAACTTTTCTTAATTCTAATTAAGATAAAACTTCTAAAAATATCTTTCGAATTGAGTGACATTTGAACTCTTGTTTCACATACTCTTTAAAAGCATTTCTAAAACTAGCCAATTTAATTGGATCATCTCATTTGACTTCAAAATGGATTTCGTGAAAAATCTTAAATTCAAGTACATCTTAAAGTCCTTTTAAAATCAATCATTTAAATCATCATGTTTAAAATTCGTTTATTTGTTGCATGCAATCGTTGCAACGTTCTAAAACTTAAATACTCAAAACTAGGATTGTTAGCTACAATCTCGGTTTCCTAACATATATATGTACATATACTTTTTAAACATACATGCTTGAAACTTTGAATCATATAAATATATACATGATTATACTTAAACTTATCAAGGAAAAATAATCTGCGTGCGGTATCCATTCCCATCTCCACCATTCGTCCCGCCACCACCATTGCCCTTCAAGAATTGTTTGATAGGTTTCTTACCTACAAAGATGAACTTATCTGATTGAGCTTTACCCGAAGAAGTAGGAACTATATCTCACAAAATAACTGTAAGTACACATGAATAAATATGCATGAGTTGATTATGCTTGATTATGATGTTTTATCATAGTCTTATTATCTTATCTTATCTTTCATCGATGGGCCCGAAAGTGCTCACGTACCACTTGCGCGCAATCATCGGGACGTAAGGGTTTGCAAGGTCCCCAACGACCCGTGATTTAAATTGAACTGAGTGCCTCCCTTGCGAAGGACCCTTTTTTTTTGTTCATTTATCTCCCTTGTGGAGTCTGATTACCTCCCTTGTGGAGGCTGGTACGGCACTCAACTGAGTTTCTTCTTATGAGTTCCTCTTGACTTATTAAGGTGTATGCAATATGACCTAGCATAGCATACTATAACATTAAATTAATTTAAACACATATAACTCATGTGCATTGCTTATGTGTATGCAGCATCACATAGCATCGCATACAATACTTAAAGCATAAACATGTATACATATAACATGTGTAAATTTTTTTCTTTAAAATCTATTCATGCTGTAGGCGAGATTCCTACTTACCTGATTTACAGAGCTGGAATTCTCTTTTCGCCAAACAGCCTATTCTCTTACTTGCTTACTTCTGAAAATGAACACCCATTGAGAGTGTGAGATAAACTATCGTTTGCTATTCTATTTTAGCAACTTATGAAGGAATCTAACCCTTTTCTTAAGGCATGTATTCCTTTCCTTTACTGAAGGATAATTTACTATAAGGATCGATTTATTAAATCCTTAAAATCTTATTTTCCTTAATTGCCCTTAACGCATTTTTATGTCTAGGTTGGAAATCAATTATCCAATCTAGTAACTTATTCTCCATAATTTTCCTCATTGGACTTACTACGATATTAAAGCCCAATTCGCCTAGAACTTATTCACGGCATTCTAACTCGTAGGCCGTTGAAATTTAAACTCAAACGGAGTCTCTTAGATCAATGCGGGCGTTGGACCCACATCAACCTTCAAAATTCTACGGACCTATCGTATTGGGCTCGTGGGTGCCCGTCGGGATGTTTTGCTCGAAAACTATTAAGCTTTTAAAAGAACTATCATTCAATTTTTATGAAACGATAACTCACTCATTTAGTTACAAGCACTAAAATCCCGTTGTAAAATCTCTTTTCGAATACCGACTTTTGAAAACTATTCCCCAAGTCGTTTTATGGTTAACTTACAAACCAACGTGAAACTATGTTGTAGAAACCTTTTTTGAAATCTTTCTTCATTGCTATTCCTCGTTAAAGTGAGGTCTAAAACCATATTATTCTACTAAACTCACATCTTGGGTTCTTTGATAACCTTTGTTAAAAACGACAATTGCTTTTAGTTTCGTTTTGTTAAAACTGTACAGTTTCTGAAATCTGCGTTTTACCGCATTTTAGAGTCGGATTTCAAAATTTCATTCTTCATGAAATCTTCTCGTCTCGTCGAGATCTAAAATTTTCATTTTTTGTGAAAGTTGAAATTCAGCCTCTAAAGGCCTCGTTTAGCTGAAAACAGTGACTGCTATTTTTCTTTTGTTTACCTAGAATGCTGCAGCATTTTTAAAAAAATGCTGCAGCATTTTAAAAATGCTGTAGCAATCCATTTTTTCTTTCCGAAACTGTGTTTGGACATCCTGTCCGTTTTTTACAAAATGGCTTCAAACTCGGTTTTAGAGTTAAATTTGGATTTTGTCATTGTCATAGGAAATGTTCAAAACATCAAGGGCTATAAGGTCAAACTTTGAAACATCGTAAAATCTCACTCTAGAGTCCTTATTTTTACGTTCAAAGTAACCGGAAATTTTTCCTCTAAGCAAAAATAAGCAACTTAGATTAAAAATAAGCATACCATATAAAACTAAGCTCAAAACTCACAAAACCCACATAAAACTCACACACCCTTATTACAACTTATTTCCTTGAGAATCACAAATTACATCAAATAGATCCTCAACCTTAAACTTTGCTAGAAATGGAAATAGAGCGAAAGGTTTTAGAGTTTATACCCTTAAGGAAAGAAAATCCTTGATTCAATCCTCCTAGAACACCTTGATCCTCCTTCTTCTTCTTCTATGGTTTTGCTAGTGGTTTAAGGTTGGGAGAGTGGGATTAATATTTGAGAGAGAGTGGAGGTGTGTGGCCGGATTTTGAGTGGAAAAAAGGAGAGGAGAAAAAAAAAAGTGAGGCCTAGCTTATGATGGCTCCTTTTATAGAAACTTAGAAATCACTTAATTTTACCCCAAGTCCACTCCATTAGTCAACCAAAAATTTGGTTTAAATCCCCCTTTCTTGGCCGGTTGTGGAAGGAGAAAAGGAGAAGCAACTTTGCCATTAATTCCCCTTCAACAACTCATATCCCATCACCTTACCATGTCATCCACTTGCACACTCCATTAATTAAATTTTGGCTCTACATTTGCTATGCTTGGCCGGCCAAGTGAAGGAAGGAGAGAGAAAATGAAACCTAACCCCATCACATCACATTTACATGTAACCTTCTAGCACACTTAACTAGCCAAATTTTGGCTCTATTTTCCTATGCATGGCCGGCCAAGTGGAGAAGGAGAGAGGGAAAATCTCACCTACCCTTGTACTCTTGTCTCCTTAAATTTCCCTTGAATCGATAAAATTATAATTTTGATTGTAAGGAAGTACCTAGCCGACAGGAAATTCTAGTTCCCGACAGTTCCTTTTCTCTCTTGCTCATTTACGCTCAATATTAATTCCCGACTACTTAGACATCACATTAAATTCTTACTCGCGTAATATCTTGAACTGCTTCAAGTCTTGAAATTAATTCTAGACCGAACAAATCTTTTTCTCATTATATCCCGGAATGACATTGTTTCGATGGTGTCAAATCCCGCTCACATTGTACCCTTCATTATGGGTATTTATCTTGTGACCTTAATCTAGCTGTCTGGCAATTAAGGATTTTCTCTTCTTTAAAAATGTCAGTGCATTTTTTTTTACGCTGCTAACATCATGCTGTGTTTGGAGATTCTTGAAATTAAGATTCTCAAACTATACCTGTACTAAAAATTATTCTGCCTTAAAATACGGCAATAATTTATCGATCGGATTTATTTGATCGAAAACATGAACTTAACATAAAATATGTTACAGAATTTAGGAATACAGATATTGATTCCATAAATCCTTCAATCACATAATATTTTCTAGGAAAATCCTTGGCTTAAATAAATAAATTGTATTATTTAAAGTCTGGGATTTTCTCAGTTATTACAGCAGTGGTGATTAGTGGTGGAGGCAGACCACCTGTGACCGTGGAAGATTGTGTTGGTCGAGCCATTCATGCAGAATACTGGATTAACCAAAACAGGGAGGAAAGGGCTAAATTCTTCCAAGCCAAGAAAGAGGAAAGGGCTAAAGGGAAACAAAACCCGGAAACCCAATCCAAAGGGAACTTCAACCCAGGGAACCAGAAAGGCCAACCTCAGAAGAAGAACAATGCCAGGCAAGTTAACAACATTTTCCCCACTTGCAACAGGTGTGGGAAGAAACATCCGGGAGAATGTAAAGCTAGGACAAACATTTGTTTCACATGTGGCAAAGAGGGCCATTTGTCCAAGGATTGTTATTCCAACCCCCAGAATCGAGCGAATCAGAATCAACAGAGAGTTCAGAATCAGCCGAGAGCCTCAGGAAATCAACTGCATGCAATTCAAGCCATGATTGACGGACCACTGATTTCTCAGGGAAGATTGGAAGCTCTGGAACCCCAAGCTCGTATCTATGCCTATACTAGGGGAGATGCAGCAACTCGAACTTCCATAGTGGTGACAGGTCTGCTCCCTGTAGCCAACCATGATGCATACGCTTTATTTGATTCCGGAGCAACGCATTTATTTATGTCATCTAAAGTTGCAAAGCATCTAGATAGCGCAAAAGATAGAATAGATCAACCCTTTAGGACTGTCTTGCCCTCTGGGGAGATCTTATTGTCTAATTATTGGTTAAGAAATGTACCAATAATTATTTGTGGGAGAACATTGTACGTGAATTTAATAATAATTAGTATGAGCGATTACGACGTCATTTTGGGAATGGACTTCCTGAGGAAATACAACGCCGTCATCGACTGTAGAAGCCGGAAGGTCACGTTCAAGCCACCCAAGGAAGGAGAGTTCACTTACACAGGGACATCTCATGAGCGGCCAATGTAGATGGTGTCCACGATGAGAGCAAGTAAGATGCTGGCTAGCGGATGCATAGGGTATCTAGCTAATATGGTGGACAAGTCTAAAGAGATTAAGTTGAGACTGGAGGATATTCCAATAGTCAAACAGTTCGTGGAAGTCTTTCCAGAAGAATTACTGGGACTACCCCCAGAGCGAGAGATCTCGTTCGAGATCGAATTGATGCCAGGATCAACACCTGTTTCTAAGGCACCGTACCGGATGGCCCCGGCCGAGCTTAAAGAGCTTCAGGTGCAACTGCAAGAGTTGATAGATAAAGGTTTTGTCCACCCGAGTTATTCGCCATGGGGAGCACCAGTTTTGTTCGTGAAGAAGAAAGACGGTACACTAAGGATGTGTATCGACTATCGGGAGTTGAATAAGATTACAATCAAGAACAAGTATCCAACTGCCGAGGATTGATGATCTATTCGACCAATTGAAGGGAGCTGCATATTTTTCCAGGATTGATTTGCGTTCAGGGTACCACCAACTTCGGATAAAGGAAGGCGACGTATGAAAGACGGCTTTCAGGACTCGTTATGGACACTACGAGTTCCTCGTGATGCCGTTTGGACTGACCAATGCTCCAGCAGCATTCATGGACTTGATGAACTGAGTATTTAAGGATCATCTGGACAAGTTTGTTATCGTTTTCATAGATGACATTTTGATCTACTCCAAAACGAAGGAAGAGCACGAGGAGCATCATGGACTTGATGGCCTTTTTTTTTTTTTTTTTTGGAGTAGTATACGAATAGATTTGTATAGCAATCCTATGACGATTTTTTCAGAACTGCACGATTATATTAAAAATCAGTCGCAAACTTCTTCAAACTTCAAAATCATAATAAGCCGTTGTAGCTGTTAATTCATGATACAAGAGTGCTGCGGTGAGGGACTTATAATTAGGTAATAGAAGACTAATTGGTCGTGCTCCATCTAGATCATCTATATATTAGAAAATTTATATCTACTTTTTACCTTATAACAAATAATAAAGAACCAAGAGGTAGAGTTTATACTTTTTACAACTGCTTTGCATTCTCGTATAATTTAAATCATATTTAATTAATTAATATTAGACCTCCTTACATTTTACTTGTGACTCTAAGGGAAAAAAATTATATATTTTATTTTATTTTATCAACGAATTGCTAAGTTTATTCTTTCAAAATTTATATATGGAACAACAAAACTGAATAAAAAAATTCAAAAAGAAATAAACTATGTATTTTTCGTGAAGAATGTGATTTTCTATATGTTGGAATCCATCCTTATTTCTTTTTCTTTTTTAAAAAAAGACATAATAATTTTTAAAAGGGAAAAACGTTTTTTTTTTTGGTAGAGTGTGTAAGAAGTATTTTTTCAAAATACTTTTCTACTTAAAAGTAATCTAATTGTTGGGTAATTAAGTAATAAAAATTTTTATTGAAAAAATTGTGAAAAGTAGAATGAAGGATGTTAATATAAGGCATTATATATATATATATATATATATATATATATATAAGTGAACAGAGAGAAAACAACTAACATACTATATCCATTATTACTATTTTTTATGTTTTCCTTTTTTTTTCCTATTTCTTTCCTGGCGATTTCTATAACGGTTATTTTAAATAAGTCAAGCGGGCACTTTGCTGTTTTGACTAGTCCTATTAAAAGAAAAAGATGAGATAATAGATAACAAACGTGTGACTCACAATTACCAGTCTTTATTGTCCTTGTGACCTGCAAATATTGATGATGACAAAAGCTAGCTCTTCAATAATAGAGAACAAACGTGTGACTCACAATTATCAAAGTCTTTATTGTCCTTGTTACCTGCAAACTAAAACACCCATTTGAATTCATAGTGTTTTCATTCCAATCTCAGTTTTAATTTAATCAAGTCATCATGGCAGAGCTAATCCTGTCTCCCATTGCTGATAAAATCCTCGGGGGCTTGGGATCTGCTGCTGTGAAAGAGATTGCATTGCTTTGGGGGGTCAACGACGATCTTGATCAGCTTAATGAAACCATTTCAACCATCAAATCTGTGCTTCTTGATGCTGAGGAGAAGCAGATCAACAGCCACCAAGTCAGAAACTGGCTCCGTAGGCTTGGGGGTGTAGTTGATGATGCCGACAACTTGATGGACGAGTTCAACACCGAAGCTTTGCGACGACGAGTGATGCCTGCAGGAAGTGAAACGGTCAAGCAGGTATGCACTTTCTTCTCTGCCTCAAACCAACTTGCTTTTCGGCTCAAGATGGGTTGTAGGATTAGGGAAATAAGGAGAAAACTAGATGCTATTTCCAGTGACAGAAACTTCCATTTAGAAGTTCGTCATGAAGATAATCAGGCGGTCTCTGTTAGGACATCAATTGCGCCTAGTTTGAGAGATCTTGTCTTTCATTTAACTAAATTTAAATGACATATAATAATATTCTGACATATAAAAGATGCTACTTTAGTTACATGCATATAATACACGCTCATGATATAGGTTCATGCTATATGGTATATCATCAGATCTTTAGTCATTAAAATACATGAATTACAGGTATGCACTTTCTTCTCTGCCTCAAACCAACTTGCTTTTCGGCACAAGATGGGTTGTAGGATTAGGGAAATAAGGAAGAAACTAGATGGTATTTCCAATGACAGAAGCTTCCTTTTAGAAGTTCGTCATGAAGATAATCAGGCGGTCTCTGCTAGGAGAGGGAGAGAAACTCATTCGTTTGTCCGTCAAGAAGAGGTTATTGGTAGGGATGAGGATAGAGTGGAAATTGTTAAGCTTTTATTGGAACAAGGTGAATTGGAAGAGAATGTCTCCGTCATTCCCATCGTGGGCATGGGAGGGCTTGGAAAAACCACACTTGCTCAAAGTGCTTTCAATGAGGAGACGGTCCAACAACATTTTGAGCTAAAGATGTGGGTGTGTGTTTCTGATGACTTTGACTTGAAGTTAATTCTTCAACAAATTATCAAGTCTGCAACTAATAGTAACAACTTGGGAGCTATTAATTCAATGGATCAATTGCAAAAGGAGCTTCAGAACGTACTTAATGGAAAGAGGTATCTCCTTGTGCTAGATGATGTGTGGGAGGAAAAACGCGAAGAATGGTTAAGGCTTGAAGTCTTGTTATTAAGTGGATCACGTGGGAGTAGAATTGTAGTAACAACTCGGAGTAAAACGGTGGCTGAGATTACAGGATCGGTCCAGCCATACAAATTAGGGATCTTAGATGAAGAAAAATCTTGGTCTCTGTTTGAAAAGATGGCTTTTAAACAAAAAGAAGAGGAGAGAGACCCCAAGATTGTGGATATTGGGAGGCAGATTGTGGAAAGGTGTGGAGGAGTTCCTCTCGCGATAAGAGCTATAGGAGGCATGTTGTATTCCAAAAGTTCAGAATCAGAGTGGTTGTCCTTTTATAAGGGATTTTCAAGAATATCACGAGAAAAAGAAGATGACATTTCATCAACGCTCAAATTGAGTTACGATAATCTTACCTCACACTTGAAACGTTGTTTTGCCTATTGTAGATTATTTCCTAAAGATTACAGAATTGAGGTTCAAACGTTAGTGAAACTTTGGATGGCACAAGGGCTTCTCGAGTTACAAGATCCAAGTGATGACCAATGTCTGGAGGATGTGGGCTACGGATATTTTGTGGAATTACTTGGAAGGTCATTCTTTCAAGAAGTTGAAGTAGATCCATGGGGTGTAGAAAGTTGTAAAATGCACGATCTCATGCATGATCTCGCCATAGAAGTAGCAGGAACAGAAAGCGCTACTGTAAGTTTGAACTCCGGAGACAATATTGGCAAGGATACTCGTCATGTTTCCTTTGATTTCAATATTAAGTCGCCAAAGAAAATTTCTTCTTCATTGGTTCAAGCACGTAAGATTCGGACAGTTCTTTTGCTTCGTCAATGGTATAGCGGATGGGGAAAGTCAACTTCTGATGCATTAGGATCAAATGTCAAGTTCACACGCACTTTGGATTTGCATCGTTCGGGGATTACAATACTACCAAAGTCTATAGGCAGTTTCAAGCATTTGAGATATCTAGATCTTTCAGATAACAATTTCAAGATGCTACCCAATTCGATTACCAATCTAGTGAATCTGCAGACACTACGACTGAATGGTTGCTTTGGCCTACGAGAATTGCCCAGAGACTTGAAGAACCTAGTCAATCTCAGACATCTTGAAATTGATGAGTGCGATGGATTGACTCATATGCCACGCGGATTGAGTCAGCTGACCAATCTTCAGACACTACCAATGTACATACTAAGTAAGAGCAATGGAGGTGAGCTAAAAGAATTAATGGGCTTGAACAACTTGAAAGGGGAATTGGCAATTCGGAATTTGGAACACGGGAATGACGCGGCAAGAGACTACGAGTCTGCAAATTTAAAGGAAAAACAATATCTTCGATCCTTGCGATTGGGATACAAATATCAGAATTGGATTTCTGATGATGAAGGAACAGAGGCACCTGTTGGTTATGAGAAGTCACTAGAAGCCCTCCAGCCGCATCCAAATCTCCAAGAATTGGGTCTATACAATTACGGGGGTGTCAAGATTTCAAGTTGGCTTTCTTCACTAACAAATCTGGTGAATTTGACATTAGAGTCGTGTGAGAAATGCCAACATTTATTGCCGTTGAATCAATTCCCCCGCCTTAAGACATTAATACTTCGTCGCTTGCCGTGTCTGGAGTACATAAATGGTGAGGAGGAAGACTTGTTGCTTTCATCAACAATAATACTGCCATCCCTACGACAACTTTGGTTGGAATATTTGCCAAATCTAAAGGGATGGTGGAGAGAGGTAGTAAGTGGGGAATTGTTGCCTCGTTTTCCTCCTTGTCTTTCTACATTAGAAATATGGAATTGTCCTCAGCTGAGTTGCATGCCACTTTACCCACACTTGGAAGAAAGACTAGAGCTAAGAAATACAAGGTTGAAGCCATTGGAAGAGACAGTATTAGTATTAGAGAGGAGAAAATGCAGTACTAGTACTACTGGAACTGAAATCCCAACGACAACGTCATCTTCTTTCTCTCCTCTCTCTAAATTGACATCTTTGAGAATTTGGAGAATTGGGGAGGATCTACAATGTCTTCCGGAGTGGTTCAAGAGCCTTACTTGTCTCAAAGAGCTGGTCATTTTGGGATGCTCGAAATTGAAGGATCTGAGTCCGGGTATTCAACATCTCACCTCACTTGAAAGCTTGGAGATTCAAAATTGCGAGGAGTTAGAAGAGATACCTTTGGTGAATAACGGAAGACTCCGCTCTCTGCGGCTTACTGGCTCTCATAAATTGGCGTCTCTTCCTGAGGGTCTTCAACACCTTACCAGTCTCCGACGCCTTGAGATTGATGATTGGAAGAGTCTGGAAACTATTCCGGAGTGGATTGGCAACCTAAATTCACTTGAAACACTTCAATTAGAGAAATGCCCCAAATTGAGAGCATTGCCTGAAGGAATACGAAGCCTCACTTGTTTAAAAACACTCCGGATACGATATTGTCCCATGTTATTGAAGAGATGCCAAAGCCTAATAGGCGAGGATTGGCCCAAGATTGCTCATATCCCAGAACTGGACTTGTACCCGGATCCCAACAGGAACGATAATGTTGAGGTAGAAAGCCCAAACTCAACTTTTACAAGCTTAGCAACCAATATAAGTGTCGATCTCTGTTTATATCCTTATCTTCATTTTCTAAAGTGATTTCATTCGAACTTAACTGTTGATATCTTTATAGAATCCATCAAGGGATGAGCATACGACGAGTTTAGACAAGATAAAAGCATGCAACAGCAGCATCTTATTCAAAAATTTTGGGGTATGCATGCAATAATATATACTACTACTGGAACGACTCAAGAATGAATATATAGATAGGTAAATACACATGATTATCCCTTCTAATTTTCCTCTTTAAGATTTTTGTGATTTCTTCACCTTTAAGATTTTTGGGATTTCTTCACCTTTAAGATTTTTGTTATTTCACTGTTCACATTTCCCCTCATATTCCATGGTTTGTTTGCTATTTTGCTGAATAATTTTCAAGTTTTAGTAAGTAACTTGATACTTATTGTGTTCTATAGATTTAGAAAACTGTTAGGAAAAACTGTAAGTAACAACAGTTATATGTAGTGAAGTTTTACTCCTATGGATTAAACTAATGATTTATCCTTGATGGAACAGACAACCATCAAGATATCAAGAGACGAACATTGTTGTTAGTTCTTAAAAAGCTTACATGCCAAAGTTGGCTTGCGGCTGATTATCTGTTTGTGCAAGTTCGTGTCGATCCTTGATCAAGTGGGTTTTCTTTGCTTCTGTGTCAACTTTTTCTTAGAGGAGTTATATTTTGTTTTTGAATACGCAGGGAAGTGCTCTCTAAATGTTGCGGAGCTAATTCTTTACTTTGATGAGAGTTGTATGGGAAACAAAATGCTCTCTAGAAACGCATCATAACAATGGTATCTATTATGTTAATTTTTTGAGTCCGATATTGTTATTAGTTTTCTAAGGTACTTTTCAATCTATGTATTGATATCATTCAATATCTTACTTCACTTCAACACTTGAAGATTGGTAGCGGGTACCGAATGTAAGCTTTGAGCCCTCCCACTTTCTTTGCTAATTTTCTTACTCAAACTACTTCTTCTCTGTTCAAGCTGTGAGTGGGTCTTTTTCTGATATGATATATGGAAATCTGACTTTTGTGGAAGGACTGAAGCAAGATGATTCTTTTCATACATAGCTATTCCTTTGTGGACTGAAGCAAGATGACTTTTGTGCTCTATTATTGATAATGAAACGCCAATTCTGTTGTTTCTTCATCATCTTTTTTCTATGAGCTTAAAATTTTGATGAATCTCACTGTGTTTTTTCAGGTTTGGATTGGAGAAGTGAACTTCTCTCTGGTTTCTCCTCAGAATGTAATGAAATGGTAAAATCCTTCATCCGTTTTTCTATATGCTAATCCTTTTCAATCCTTACTTAGAAAAGTTCTTTTTATTCTTCTATCCACGTTTTCCTGATCAAACATTTGTCTTTCTTGACTTCAGATGTGAACAGAACACCTGAAATAATATGTTGGGATTGATTCAAGATCATGAGTTTCCATGCATCGGATTACGCAAATGATTCATAGTGATCTAGTTTTCAAGGTAAGCAAGTCAATCATGTAAGTTTAATACATTGGTTAGAAAATGCCGATTTTATTCACCATTTTTCTTTAGTTTGATTCTTCTACGGAATGGAACACAGTTCAATAGCTTCGCAAACATACTCTCTAAAAGTTTTGGATGATGAACTTTTGCAACCGCAACATTACAAAGTACTCGAAACGTTTACCCTTCTTTTTTGCCTAAAAAAATTTCCAAAAGTGATCTTATTATTTTTGAAGTGATTAAGTTTCATACTTGTGTAGCATGGCTAAAACAAAATGGAAATAACGAATGCAGATTCTGCTTGATGATATTTGTCAGGGGCGTCAGAGACAAATATGTAGGGTCCAATTCCTACAAATATAAGTATTAAGTTTTTTATATTTCTATATTGGTTTTTTTTTGTTCACAATCATAAACTTTTATTCCTTTTTTCTGTAGTATGATTGAAGTACCGATTACAAGATCAAGATTTACATGAAGAGCACAGCGAATTGGCCTAATTTGTGGAAGCACAAATTTGATCCTGTGGCAGAGTTGGTAAATTAATCACTGTATTCCTAAGTTTGTAGTACTTAAAAAAAATTTATTGTTTTCAAGATCTACTAATGTTTCAACATGGTAAGAATGTAAAGGAACTACGAGTGGCTTGATCCCTTCATTGGGTACGTAGGCAGCCTAGTTTAGGTCCAGCCACAAATAAATAAAACAACCTTTTTTTTCCCTTCCAGTATTGGAATTATATTATAGAAGAGCTTCACAGTTTTTCTTCAACTGCAATTCAAAAAAAGGAAAGTGTTTAAGCTAATAGAGCTGTGTTTAGCAAGTGGTCACCATTCTGCTTCTGTTAAATATTCAGCAAATTAAGTTTTTGAAGCACTGTGCTTAGTCTAATGAAAAAAAAAAAGGAAATCTCTCAAAAAGAGACAATTTTATTCATATTGACTATGGGAAGAAACAATTTTGTATATAGAAATTACTAAAATAAAACAAATAGTTACAAAGCAAAAAGTCAGAAAGTTCCTTGGGAGTGAATGTGATTCGGTTCCAACCTCAATGAGAAATTCAAGAACTTGTAGCTTTCTTCTTCTGCCAAATGTTGGAACTTAATATGAAAGTACCTTAACCATAGTATGATAAAAGTCTAAAACCTTGTACCTAATCTTCTGGGGAAGACAATTTTTTCACTTAATACAACTTGATTCTTATTCTTTTGTCAATAACTCAAGATCCAACATGATGTTTTGGTAAGCTCACCGACTGTTCGTTCAGACCATCGTGACCATGCAAGTCAAAAAGTTGAGGAGCTTGGCATCGGATCATCATTTAACGCAAAAGTTTAGTTTTGAATGAGTTAGAGCCTCAAAAGTTCCTTGTTGCTTAATACTAACGAATGAGAAGCTGTTTTCGAGTGGTAAAGTTTTAATCATCATTCCAATATTAAAAACTCTCAAGGGAAAACGCGATTGGAGAAAAGGACTCTTGAAGGGAAAAAGAGTTGGAGTACATGCCTACGCTATGAAAAAATGGATATTTTCACATCAACGACGGGGATCGTACTCTTGTATATAATCCTTCCTTTTATCAGCAGTTCATAAAATTCCTTCAGGTTCATTATTTTCCACTTGTAAACATCTAAACCGAGTATATATTACCATAGCACACGGCCGTAACCCTTTACCTTCTCATTTTTTGGGGCAACAATGGCTTTAACTGACTCAAAAACCTCGCCAACAGGCCTTGCAGCATCAATCTGATTGAGAAAAAAAAAAAAAAAAAAAAAAAAAAAATCCATGGTTATGATAAATGTGCAATAATATATCACAACCCGAAGATGCTTACAATAAGAGCTACAAACATATTAACACAACTTAGTAATATGAACATCACAATTACCTTTCTAACTTTTCCTTTGGAATCATAGTACTCAACCACAGGAAGACTAGACTCTAGGAAAACCTTGAACCGCTTCCTTATTGTTTCAATGTTATCATCTTCTCTTCCCTACACAAACCCAAAATTGAAAACAAACATATTATTACATGCGGATTACAAGAAATGACATTAAAATAAACAGAAAGGATAAGAATATAAACAGACATAGATAAACAGAGAGAGAGATCACAGCAAAATCAGAGAGATTGATAAATCACATAATCCTAACCTGGTTCCGACTTAGAAGACGCCTCTCCATCTCTTCTTCCGCACAATCAAAAGACAGGACAAATGTTGGTTCAATTTTAGTCTGCAAGTAGCCAAGTACCATTACTCAGGTTGTCATTCAACGTAAGGATCCTTAACTCTTCATACATTTTCTGGTAAAGATAAAGTTACTAGAAGGGTTTGTGCAGTGGGCTTACAACTTCTTCAAATGCTGCACGATTTTCCTCATTACGAGGAAAACCATCAATAAGAAATTTGTCATTTCCACTTTCTTTCATTGCTTTTTGGAGAAGCTTAATTGTTACCTCTGAGGGAACAATCTTTCCTTCCTTGATCATGTTCTGAATCATGGTGCTTTAGCCATAAGAGAAAAGGAGTCAATATCTGTGAAAAGAAATGATCACTGCTAAAAAAACAAGCTCAAATTCAAAATGTGTGTCTTGTTCAGTTTAACTAACTCAATGATAACAAGCAACACAAAAAGAAAAAATAAATAATTAAGTTACATAAAAAAGGGGGGAAAAAAAAAGAAACAAAAAACAAGAAAGCACAAACACAGAGTATGGACTTGGCTTAGCACATACAGGACAACAAAAGAGCATTTCCAACGAACGTTAATAAAGCAAGGGAAAAAGCACCTAGGAGATATCATGATTGCTTGAATTCTTCTGGAAGAATTTGGCTGAATCAACTAGATTGTGTTGTAATATGTCAATTGTCAACAATTATGGTACAGCTGAGTTATCAGAAGTATCTTTTCTTGATAAAAATCTTACCAGAACTTGGGTATTTTCTGTTAGTTAACTTATTTGATGATAATACCTTAATGTTACCATTTTCCTCCATCTAGCATGGCGCGTGATTTTTAAGGTTTGACCAAACTTTTGAGCTCAAATTGCAGTATACATCACATAACCATTGAAAACAGACAGTTAGACAAAAGGCATACCCATTTTCAGATCCAGATTTGATTTCTGCTCGCAGAAGGTCACCGGCACTTAGATGTGTGTACCCAAAGTGTTCAACAATATTAGCACATTGGGTACCCTTTCCACTGCCCGGGCCACCTGACAATCAGAGCATCTTGGAATCAGAAGACACCTGGCTTGGAATGATACATGTAATTTAACAATTTACCATACACTTTGACAAAATTTGGAAAAAGTGCTTACCCAGTACAAAAACAACCGTAGGCTTCTTTTCAGCAAAGCTTCCATTAGCATCCTGAAACAGAAAATTAAACGTAAAAAGCATAAGGATCTTCAATTGAATCAAGCTTTCGTGAACCACTAATCTTTTATTTCCTGTTAAGAATGAAATCCCACTAAACCAAATCTCATGGTAGTGATGGTATAAATATAATATGGTTGTGAAGATGTATTTATTCATATACCTGCTTTGCAGTTTCAACGATTGAACCCATAGAAACAACTTAAATAATCTTGGGATATACTTTCTGCATCAACCAAAAGCAAAACAATGATAAAGGGAAATAAAGAGCCAAAAAAAAAATCAATTACACTTATGCGGCCATATAAATCTACGTCTATCCACAAAGTCTTAGACATTTGTGAATTTTCTATCAGACCTGTAGAGCTATGCAGAACCCACTTTTATCAAACTAACAAAAATAATTATTCTTGTTTATTCAAGTTAACCAAACATTCATTTCTCCACAGATCCAACGAACAGAAAAGAGAAAGAGAAAGAAAAATGTAGAATTCCTAAAGAAAATATGATCTACATGTTAATGGAAGTAATTTTGCTTCTTTTACAACTTCTAAATAATATTGTATTCTAAAACTTCGAAATCTTTGATATATTTTTCCATATGCTTTCCTCAGAACCCAGATCAAGAATAATATTCAAACACAAACAAGATCAAACATATAAATACACAGATCAAAGCCAAATGGTAGCGAATCAGATATATAAGCTACAAACGAAGCAAAATAGCACGGAAGAAACAAAGGGGGCGTTTGGTTTGCAGGAATCAGTGGGTCATGCGCGACCATCATTCTGGGTCGCGCACGACCATCATCTAAGAGAAACGACCTGAATTTCTTTTCACGCGACCATAGCCTAGTGATAGTCGTGCGTCCTTTTCTTTCCAGAACGACTCTGAGCGACCTTAGAAATTTGTTGGTCGTTCAGAGTAATTCGGGGTCGTTGAATTTTTTTTAATGTTAATGTTATTTATATTTGTGATATAATTTTGCAATTTATGTTTTTCTTTTAACAATTATATTTCAAAATTCATTATAGGTATGGCTCCAATCTACGTCTTTCTATTATACGATGGTGAATGGAAAAAGGTGGAGAGCGGATCTTGGGAATGGTTTGGAATTGGTTTAACCAAGGGCTTTTTAGTTGATAGAAGCACCACATTTGTTGAATTGGTAGATACAATCTATGAAAGAACGAGTATTGATCGAAGTTAATATACAATTGAAATTACACATAAGCCCATTGGTGACTCGTTTAGTAAGATTGTGCCAACTCTTATTTCCAGTAATCTGGATGTCATGGATCTTATGTTTTTGTACAAGAATGAAAAAGCAACGTGGTGAAGAGACGGTGTAGTAACCAAGAAAATTCCAGAATTTTAATAATGTAATTCATGTATTTAAGTCAAGGATTTTCCTAGAAAATCATTATACTATGCACATTTTGTGATTGAAGGATTTATGGAATTAACATCCATTCCTAAATTCCTAAATTACATGGCATTTCACGTTAAGTTCACGTTTTTTTTTTCGATCAAGTAAATTCAATCGATAAATTCTCACCGTGCTTTAAAACGGAAGAATTTCCAAGATCTGATACAATTTGAGAATCTTAATTTTAAGAATCTCCAAGCACAAGACAAATTAGCATCCAAAGACCAGATATCTGAGAAAATAATCACAAGATATAATTTTTGACAGTTTTAATGAGTAAATTTAGAAAGTAGACAAAGGTACAAGGGTTAGGTTCATTTTTCTCTCTCCTTCCCTCACTTGGCCGGCCAAAATTGAGGGGTTATAGCCAAAAAATTTGGCTAGTGAAGTGTGCTACATGGACTTCATGATGGGATTGAGTCAAATCAACTATTGGACATGAAAGCTTACTACACATCCCTCTTGAAACACTCCACCGGCCAGCCAAGGGAAAAGGGGGATTAACCCAAAATTTTAGCTAATTAAGCTAGCTTGATGGGCTTAAATGAGAACTAAGATGAGATCAATCAATGTCTATAAATGTGGGACCATTAGTGCAAGCATTAGGTTGGTTATTTTGCACATCTCCTCTCATTTCCCCACCCCAACCCGCCACACTCTCCATTTTCCTCTTAAATATTTTCTTCCACTCTCCTAACCATAAACCACTAGCAAACAATAGAAGAAGAAGAAAGAGATCAAGGGATTCTAGGAGGAGACTAGTTAAGCATTCCTTCAAGGGTAAAAAACTCTAAATCCTTTCTTTTTCATGTTTTTGTAAAGTTTGAAAATATAGAAATATTATTCTCAAAATTCCTTATACTCTTCTAGTTCAAGCCATTAACAAAGCTTAGAGGAGTTCAAAAGTTTTCAAAAGAGAAAGAGAGTTCTTCAAGGGTAAGTTCTCAAACTCATCCCCATTAACTTCTAGCCAACTTAAGCTTGGATTATGGATGTAAATTTGTGGTTCTTAAGGAGATAAGTTGTAATAAAGGTGTGTGAGTTTTATATTGGTTTTGTGAGTTTTGAGGTTAGCTTGATGTGGTATGTTTATGCTTGATCTAAGTTGCTTATTTTCGGATTAGAGGAAAAAAAAATTTCCGGTGACTTTGACCGTGAAAATGAGGGCCATAGAGTAAGAGTTTTCAATGTTTTAAAGTTTGAACTTATAGCCCTGGATGTTTTGAACATTTTTGGTTACTATGACAAAACCTAATTTTTACTCTAAAACCAAGTTTGAAGTCATTTTTGTAAAAACGGACAAGCTGTCCAACACAGCTTCAAAAAAAACTAGCAGCCATTGGTTCAGCCAAACGGGACTCTTAGAGGCTGAATCTTGATTTTTCACAAAAGTAAAAATTTTAGATTTCGATGAGATGAAGAAATTTCATGAAGAAAATATTTTCAAAATCTGACCCTAAGAGGTACTAAAACACAGATTCCCTTTAAACGACCACGGTTTTTGACTAAAATAGTTTCGGGAAAAAAAGATCTCACGGTTTTCAGCCAAACGAGGCCTTTTAGAGGCCGAATTTCAACTTTCACCAAAAACGAAAATTTTAGATCTCGACAAGACGAGGAGGTTTCATGAACAACAAAATTTTGAAATCCGACTCTAAAATACAATAAAATGCAGATTTCAGAAACCCACGCTTTTTTTAACGAGATAAAAATAAAACAAAGGTAATTATTTCAACAAAAAAGTTATAAAAGAACCCGAGATAGAATTTCAGTAAAACATAATGACATTAAACCTCATTTTAATGAAAGTATTCATAAAGGAAGTTTTCAAGAAAAAAAATATTTTCTTTAGAAAACATAGTGGGTTACCGAGCGAATTATCCCGATGGGCACCTACGAGCCCAATACGATAAGTCCGTAGAATTTTGAAGATTTAATGTGGGTCCAACGCCCACATTAGTTTAAGAGACTCCGTTGGAGTATAAATTTCAAAGAACAAAAAAATTAGAATACCATGTATAAGTCCTAGGCCGAATTGGACCTTAATATCGTAGCAAGGGAAATTAAGGAAAATAAGATTTTGAAGATTTAATAAATTAATCTTTATTATCCTTTAGTAAACAAAAGGGAATATATGCCTTATGAAAAGGGTTATATTTTTCTTCATAAGTTGCTAAAATACAATAGCAAATAATAGTTGATCTCACACTCTTAATGGGTGTTTATTTCCAGAAGAAAGTAAGAGACTATGCTGATAGGCGAAAAGGGGATTCCAGCTTTAAAAATCAGGTAAGTAGGAATCTCACCTACAGTATAAATAGATTTTAAAGTAAACAGTACACATGAACTATATATGTTTGAGTACATTTAATGTTATGAATGCTATGCTATGTTATACTACATGCACTTAAGTAGTACACCCGAATTATATGGTTCGAGTACATGATATAGTATGTTATGCTAGGTCATATTGCATACACCTTAATAAGTCAAGAGGAACTTATAAGAGTAATCTCAGTTGAGTGTCGTACCAGCCTCCACAAAGGAGGTAACTCAGGCTCCACAAGGGAGAAAAAAAATAATAAGGATGTCCTCCGACTCAAGGGAGGCATTCAAGTTATAATCACGGTGTCATGGGGGACCTTGCAAACCCTCACGTCCCGATGATTGCTCGCAAGTGGTACGAGCACTCGGGCCCATCAGTAAGAAAGATAAGATAAGATAATAAGATTCTGATAAGACATCATAATTAAGCATAATTGACTCATGCATATTTATTCATGTGAACTTACAGTTATTTTGCGGGAGATAGTTCATACTTGCTGAGTGAAAGCTCATTATAGAATGTTTATACTGTAGATAAGCAACCGGCATATAATGCCTGATGGACTGCTGGCGAGTGGACGAACGATGTGGGGCTCGGGATATGGATACCACTCGCAGATATTTCCGCAATCAGCTTTATGATATAAATAGTTTTGTTAGTTATGGTTTTGAAACAGATATGTTAAGGTTTGAATATTTTAATTAAGAAAGCAATTTTGTATCTTATGTTTATTATAAGACCTTTAAAAAAAAAAAAAAAATGTTCCGTAAAATTTTAAGAAATTTCAAGAAGTATAAGTTAAAAAGTTAGTTACAAAGGCCCCTAAGGGAGAGTTGTCACCCAGACGGAGTGTCGGTGAAGAGAAGGAGCGGGCGGTGGAGACGGAGAGAAAACCTAGCTTCAACGTGGAGTGAAGAAATAGGAGAAGAAAAGGCAACGTGTAGGTGGAGTGAAAAAACGAGAGGAAAAAAATATTATTCTTGATTTGGCTTCTGAGGAAAGATATGGAAAAATATATCAAAGATTTCGAAGTTTTAGAATACAGTATTATTTAGAAGTTGCAAAAGAAGCAAAATTACTTCCATTAACCTGTAGATCAATTTTTCTTTAGGAATTCTACATTTTTCTCTCCTTTTCTTTTATGTTTGTTGGATCTGCGAAGAAATGACTTTCCAATTTCATTTTTACTTATTTTATTTCAATAAATTCTTAATAATATAATTAATGGGTATTTATCTATTATTTCCTCTAATTTCACCTTTTTACTCAGTTATTTGGCCAAATTCTCAAACTAAAACCCAAAAGAGATGCATTAATTTTTCATTTGGATCAAAAGTCTCAGCAGAGAGAGAGACGAAGATGAGCAGAGCTTCCAGTCGCTTTCAACTCTGACAGATTCCTCCAAGCAGAATACTAAGTAGAAGCTATAATGTCTCCAAAGGTTCCAAAGGTCTGGTTTGTTTCAAGAAACAAAACCAAAAAACACAATTTTTGTTTAATTAATCTCTTCAATACACTTTCATTTGGTGTTGATCTGGGTATGACTGAGTTTTTATTCTTCTTATCTGTTGAGCCACCAAAATTTTTTTATTTCTTTTTCTTTTGTTGTTCAGGGCACTTTTCTTTTTCTTTTGTTGTTCAGGGCACTTTTCTTTCTGACGACTGTGATCAGTACATTTTTCGTGCCACAGAAAATTCGTTGTAAAAGGCAAATCACTCCTCGATTATAGGGAAACTGATTTTTGCTATTAAAAAAGACACTTAATCGTATATTAATGATTATCGTAAAGAATTTTCAATTATTTAGAAGTTTTACTTGTACAGTTAAAACCTTTTCTTCTGAGAACTTGAAAAAAAATAAATAAAAATTGATGCCAACTGGGTAGTAAGAGAGAGTAAATATTATTGTGATTATAATCTGTTTAGTACTCTTAATATATAATACAACAAGAATGATAACAAAGACATATACCTCTTTTTTTTTTTTTAAATATATAAACTACAACCTTCTAAAACAATAACCAAAATACAAAAATCTTGCACATGAAATACTGTTATATGCAACCCACAAAAGCATAACCTGCAAGAATTATAATGATAATTTTACTCAAGAATACCAGCTCACTGAATGCTTTAAATATTTGTAGAAATTCATTTCATTAGAAATTGTAATTCCGTACGAAGCTTTGCATGTAAAAACTAATTGATCCCACGCCCATATCTTCTTTCTTTTATAAATGAGACTTGGAGACGTTTGATTCATGAATTAGAACTATGTGATTAGAATTATTTTCGATTTACGTGTGTTTTTTATAAGAAAAAATACTATAGCGAACCACGAACCATAATTCCAATCAGAGAACGAATCTAGGTACCAAACATCCCCTTTATTGGCCCATAGTCTAGCAATAAGAATTTGTATTTTATTTTCATTTTCCTTCAAACATGGAACGCAAGTGAACTATATCGCAATCCTCAGATTCTTCAAGACTACAATAAATACAGAAAACTGACAAGCTATTGCTTAATGCCATAAACAACTAAAGAACGTCCTTTAATCATCAAATCATTTATTGCCAACTCAATAGAGAATGGGAATCAAACATAAAAGATCACATTGGAGATTCCAGTGAAAAGCCTGTACATCTTAACTCTGTTATAAAAATTTATCACAGGTGTATGGAGGTATTGAGTTTTAACAATCACCAACTAAACTACGGTTTTGAACAAAGATATGATCAAGGAGCGATTCCTAATTGTACTAGATCAAGTTGACTGACCTCATTAACACCAGGGAATAGCATCAGAATGAATTTCATATTCTTGAGGTTTATAATCAAGATTTCTAACAAAATTCAAAATTTTACCTCAATAGACGGCACGTCTCATATCTTAGGTACAACTGCAACACTCAGTCAGCCTGCAAACACCATAAATTAGCATTAAGGAGTAAATTACACATATTTCAAAAATCAACATCAACGACAGGGATCGTACTCTTGTATATCATCCTTCCTTTTATCAGCAGTTCATAAAATTCCTTCAGGTTCATTATTTTCCACTTGTAAACATCTAAAGCGAGTATATATTACCGCAGCACACGGCCGTAACCCTTTACCTTCTCATTTTTTGGGGCAACAATGGCTTTAACTGACTCAAAAACCTCGCCAACAGGCCTTGCAGCATCAATCTGAATGAGAAAAAAAAAAAAAAAAAAAAAAAAAAAAAAATCCATGGTTATGATAAATGTGCAATAATATAACACAGCCCGAAGATGCTTACAATAAGAGCTACAAACATATTAACACAACTTAGTAATATGAACATCACAATTACCTTTCTAACTTTTCCTTTGGAATCATAGTACTCAACCACAGGAAGACTAGACTCTAGGAAAACCTTGAACCGCTTCCTTATTGTTTCAATGTTATCATCTTCTCTTCCCTACACAAACCCAAAATTGAAAACAAACATATTATTACATGCGGATTACAAGAAATGACATTAAAATAAACAGAAAGGATAAGAATATAAACAGACATAGATAAACAGAGAGAGAGATCACAGCAAAATCAGAGAGATTGATAAATCACATAATCCTAGCCGGGTTCCTACTCAGAAGACGCCTCTCCATCTCTTCTTTTGCACAATCAAAAAACAGGACGAATGCTGGTTCAATTTTAGTCTGCAAGTAGCCAAGAACCATTACTCAGGTCGTCATTCAACGTAAGGATCCTTAACTCTTCATACATTTTCTGGTAAAGATAAAGTTTCTAGGAGGGTCTGTGCAGTGGGCTTACAACTTCTTCAAATGCTGCACGATTTTCCTCATTACGAGGAAAACCATCAATAAGAAATTTGTCATTTCCACTTTCTTTCATTGCTTTTTGGAGAAGCTTAATTGTTACGCCTGAGGGAACAATCTTTCCTTCCTTGATCATGTTCTAAATCATGGTGCTTTAGCCATAAGAGAAAAGGAGTCGATATCTATGAAAAGAAATGATCACTGCTAAAAAAACAAGCTCAAATTCAAAATGTGTCTTGTTCAGTTTAACTAACTCAATGATAACAAGCAACACAAAAAGAAAAAATAAATAATTAAGTTACATAAAAGGGGAAAAAAAAAAAAAAAAAAAAAGAAAGCACAAACATAGAGTATGGACTTGGCTTAGCACATACAGGACAACAAAAGAGCATTTCCAACGAATATAAAGCAAGGGAAAAGGCACCTAGGAGATATCATGATTGCTTGAATTCTTCTGGAAGAGTTTGGCAGAATCAACTAGATTGTGTTGTAATATGTCAATTGTCAACAATTATGGTTCAGCTGAGTTATCAGAAGTATGTTTTCTTGATAAAAATCTTACCAGAAATTGGGTATTTTCTGTTAGTTAACTTATTTGATGATAATACCTTAATGTTACCATTTTCCTCCATCTAGCATGGCGCGTGATTTTTAAGGTTTGACCTAACTTTTGAGCTCAAATTGCAGTATACATCACATAACCATTGAAAACAGACAGTTAGACAAAAGGCATACCCATTTTCAGATCCAGATTTGATTTCTGCTCGCAGAAGGTCACCAGCACTTAGATGTGTGTACCCAAAGTGTTCAACAATAATTAGCACATTGGGTACCCTTTCCACTGCCCGGGCCACCTGACAATCAGAGCATCTTGGAATCAGAAGACACCTAGCTTGGAATGATACATGTAATTTAACAATTTACCATACACTTTGACAAAATTTGGAAAAAGTGCTTACCCAGTACAAAAACAACCGTAGGCTTCTTTTCAGCTAAGCTTCCATTAGCATCCTGAAACAGAAAATTAAACGTAAAAAGCATAAGCCAAAAACAAAAATCAATTACGCTTATGAGGGCATATATATCTACGTCTATCCACAAAGTCTTAGACATTTGTGAATTTTCTAGCAGATCTACAGAGCTATGCAGAACCCACTTTTATCAAACTAACAAAAATAACTATTCTTGTTTATTCAAGTTAACCAAACATTCATTTCTCC
Organism: Morus alba; assembly: GCA_012066045.3. Lineage (NCBI taxonomy): Eukaryota > Viridiplantae > Streptophyta > Magnoliopsida > Rosales > Moraceae > Morus > Morus alba. The sequence continues at coordinate 34,040,354 of CP050225.2, read as the reverse complement.
ACAAATCCAACGAACAGAAAAGAGAAAGAGAAAGAAAAATCTATAATTCCTAAAGAAAATTTGATCTACAGGTTAATGGAAGCAATTTTGCTTCTTTTGCAACTTCTAAATAATACTGTATTCTAAAACTTCGAAATCTTTAATATATTTTTCCATATCTTTCCTTAGAAGCCAGATCAAGAATAATATTTAGACACAAACGAGATCAAACATATAAACACACAGATCAAAGCCAAATGGTAGCGAATCAAATATATAAGCTACAAACGAAGCAAAATAGCACGGAAGAAACAAAGGGGGCGTTTGGTATGCAAGAATCAGCAGGAATCATATTCCCGGGAAAGTGATGGAGGGTAATATGATTCCTAAGAATAATACATTACTGTGTTTGGCTCCATGCAGGAATCTTTCGCAAATTCCCAAGAATATTACATTACTGTGTTTGGTTGTGCATGGGAATGTTGTGAATTAAAAAAAATATATTATTTTTAAATGAATTACAATTAGCACAAATATTTTAAAAAGTATAAAATACAACACAACAAGTAGTTCATAAAATTATCAAATAATAGATAACATATCAAATAATAGAGAACAAGTAGTCCATAAAATCCTCTATACTCAAAAGTTCTTACAAAAGTTCTAAATATGAGAACATATACTCGAATAAGGTTCCAAACCTGAAATTAAAAGTTGTAAATCTATGTAGGAATATGAGAACATAAAATCCTGTTTTTTTTTATCATGAGCTAATATATGTAGAAATATAGCTACCAATTCTTCAACATCCATATTTTTGTTCCCCAAAATTGCCAATGGTTCTAAGGTAGTTACATAGGATAGTAAATGTTCTCCTATTCATACGAGTGCTTTCAAGACATGCAAAGTCACTCTCATGTATCAATCGATGGTAATTTAGTTGGCGATAATCGATGTCGGCGATAAGAACTCTCACCCCATCTATTTCTACATAACGCGTCTCTTACTAATAATTACAAATATCATAAGCATGAACAAAAATGTCATTTCATTTAACATCTCCATATATTGAACAAAAATAGCCACAATTCTTTTTTTTTTTTTTTTTTTTTTTTTCAATGGAAGAAGATCCATATCTGCTCATTGATGGGAAAAAAAAAATAAGCATACTTCTACAGAACCAAATCCACAGAACATACAGAACCAAACATAAGGTTGCTAGCTTTGAACCATAAGCATGCTTCTCATATTACAATAGTACTAGCTTTGAACCATAAGCATACTTCTCATGTTCTGTTGATTAATTTTCATTTAGTTTTTAAACCGTTTGCTTTGTAGCTACTAGCTTGTTCTTCAATAGAATCCCATTTACCAATTAAACAAGTTGATAATTAACAGAAAAAAAAAAAAAAAAAAATTAATAAAAAGAACATGCACACTCCAAAATCTTAGAAAACACATCGACTTATCATACAAATGCATTAGGCGTGAGAAATTGACCCTGTGTCAACAGCTAGATTAATATCCTTAACATATATATATACATATATATATATATATGATTACGCATTGTAACATCTAGAATATCCATGTAGCATTAAAAGTAGTGCTGGTGGCCGTTCGCCAGAAATCGTGGCCAAAAATCGACCATAGCTCCAGAAACCCTTCGCCAAAAATCGTGGCCAAAAAAGGATGAAAAAATCGTGGCCGCTCTGGTTCAAACCCAGATGCGCCGATGCCGACGACGTTCAAATCGGAAAGTTGAGGTCAAAAATTTTTCACAGAAAAAGGAGAAAAAAGGAATCATACTCTGGTGGTGGCGGCAGAGGAAAGTCCGGCAACGGCGTGGTGGATCGGAAGGCGGCGGCGGCGTCCTCGACGGAAGCGGTGCTGGGTCTGGACGAGAGAGAGAGATGGGTGAGATGGGTGGGTGGGTGAGTGAGTGTAAGATTATTTTAAAATGTGGTATTGGAAATGTAAAATTTATAGACTTTATTTTTTAAATTTTAAAAAAATTTAATAAATATATTAAATATGAGAATTTAAAATATTTTTATTCTCACTTCTATAATTATTTCATATTAAACGCCTCAAAATATTATAACTTTCCTTTCATTTTCTTTTTTAGGAACCAAATAAGATTACACCGACAACGTATTTAAATTATAATTTATTTACTTATTCAAATAACGGTTTGAATTACAATTTAATTCACCATAATTCAAATCATCATAATTTAAACTAAATTAACAATTTAATCAAGCGAGGCCATAGAATTTGGATTTCCAATCCAAATGGTTGAAATTGTTTGCTTTATCAAACATTAAGTTGAACCTGGTTTTGAGTAAATCATAGGTTCGAATTTCTAAATTAAAAAAAAATGGAAAACAAGAAAAAAATTTATAACACTACTGTATAGACCTTGGTCTCTCATTGAATGGCTATTCACGGAAAAAGTCCCTCGTTGTGCCTCGTTTTAGAATACAATATTATTTAGAAGTTGTAAAAGAAGCAAAATTACTTCCATTAACCTGTAGATCAAATTTTCTTTAGGAATTTTACATTTTTCTTTCTCTTTTTCTCTTCTGTTCGTCGAATCTGTGGAGAAATGAATGTTTGGTTAACTTGAATAAATAAGAATAGCTATTTTTGTTAGTTTGATAAAAGTGGGTTCTGTATAGCTCTACAGATCTGATAGAAAATTCACAAATGTCTAAGACTTCGTTGGATCTGATAGAAAAGTTAATTTATATCTATTTTGGTCATTATAGATCTTCACAGTAATTTTATATATATTTACCAAATATCTAAATTTATACTTCTGGTATTCACAATAGTTTTGGAAGAAAAAAAAATTATCAAACACCTATATATTTCTGGTCGCATGTTGATTAATCACACCAAAGGATGTCTAAATCCCAGAAGACATGACATTTACAAGGAAAGTTGAATAAAAACATAATCGAAAAAGCCAACTCTATTCAAGAAAGAAAAACTAGCCTTAATTTGAAAATAAGAGTTTGCAGCTATAAAAGGAGAACTTCCCACAACGTCCAGAGGATTCTAACACTCCCAAAACTCGTGCATTGTCTACGTAATTCGCCCTAGAGCCATCGCCTCTCTCTCTTTCCTCCATTAAACTAAGGTATCGTTCATTCCTTGATATATTATACTAAGGTATCGTTCACTTCACCGATTCGAGTTTTTAGTTTTAGGTTTTTACAGTAAAAAGCTCTCAGAAAATATCACATCAAAATTTTCTGCTACAGTAAAAAGCTCTAAGAAAATGTCACATCTCAGCTCGAATCGAAAACTCGAATCCGCGAAGTGAACGAGTAAATATTAAAGATAAATTATAGGAAATAGGCCAATATAAAAAGTTTAAGAAAGTATATAAATTAATTTTTAATTATAAAAATTAATAAGTCATAATTTGTTAAGTTATGGTTCATAATTAGATAAGTTATGGATAACTTTATCAAGTTATGGTTCATAATCAGATAAATTATGAATAATTATGGATAATAACTTGTCAAGTTATGGTTCATAACTAGATAAGTTATAAACGAAAATAGTAATTTAGCATATTTATTAACTTATATAAGTTATTGACCTATTAATTTTAATTTATTTCAAATCTTGCCCTATTTCTTTCTTTCTCCCAATATTAAAGGCATGCATAAGCACATAGATTGATAGAATGATTCTTCCTACTTTTTCCCCAATTTTCTAGCTGTAAATTAGATCGCCAAAATTTAATAAGTGGCTAAAAATAGAAAAAAAAAAAATGCTCGACCAGTGGGGTAAAATAATGTGCCCTATGTAAAGTGTTTGCGGATTGGAATCCACACATTAGAAGTTAATATGTGTCCGATTCAAAATTTTCGGAGTAAAAAATCTCAATTCGTGTTCGATTTAAAATTTTCGGAGTAAAAAATCTCAATTCGTGTCCGATTCAAAACCTTTAGAGCAAAAATCTCAATTTGTGTCCAATTTAAAACTTTTTCGCATTAGCGGATTGGATTCACGGATTTTATGAATTAGATTCACCAGGATTTAAAATTATAAATTGATAAACATACATACAAAATAAAACACAACATGAAATCTTTATTATTTATCACAACTTAAAGTCTCAAAGTTTCAACCTCCATAACTCAAATAAACATAGCATAACTATAACATGAACTTGTTAAACCAAGTCTAAAATGTTACAACCTAATTAACAATGACAAAAAAAATAGTAAAAAAGAAGAACATAGTTTATATTATAGCTATGCTATATATTTACAACAACTAGATTTCTCAACCAACTGGGAAGAAGAGTTTCACAACAACTATATATTTAGGAAAACGTTGAAATAACTGGGAAGAAAAGAAAAGGATATGAGTTAGGAAGTAGAATTTTTTTCTATTACCATTAGTATTGTTTGTTCCTGGCTTTTGGTAAAGGCCTGCGTTGAAAACATCAGACTTTATGTTCTATAACCTGAAAAAATAGTTTATCTCAAGGATTATTAGGATTTATCTCGAAAATAGTTTAGAGATTAATTGTTTTAATTTTATTTTTGGTTTATCATTATAATTTATTTTTTGAATTAATTCTACTTCTATTATGATAATTAGTTTTAAATCTATTAGGATTCAACCAACAAAAGACGTATAAATTATTTACACCCATGCCTAAAATTTTAGCTGCAGTATTCATTCAGTTGGTCCTATAATAAAACTGACAAAGCTCAAAATTGTTGGAAGAATGCGAAGATGTTGATAGAAGATATCATCTAACAGTTGAATATGTACCAAATCACAATTCGTCATAAGACTGTACCAAATTTTAGGGAATATAGGCCTCAAAATCATCCAAGATCTGTATAAGCAAGTTCCAGGTCATGGAGGAATTATATGTACTTTACTCTATTGAACACTATTACTTTTTCATTTTCATTTTCATTTATACTGTCTTTTTTTTTTTTTTTGGTGGCTTCAAATAGGAAACTTTTGCTTGCATTCTATCGATCAACTGGGCAAAAGCCTCAGAGAATTATATACTACAGGTTTCTTTATTTTAGTCAAGCAAATGTTGTTGCTCCTTCCATAAAATAAAAAAAAATAAAAATAAAAAATAAAAAAATGATGCTTTTCATTACGGTTTTACTTTAATCTATTGAACACTAATAATTTTAACGCCTTCAATTTGTTGTTGTTCGTTGTCAATGAGTAGTTTACATTGTCTGAAATTTGCAGGGAACCAGCAGGCCTGCACATTACCGTATCTTGTATGATGAGAATAGTTCTACTGCTGATGCTTTGCAAGTTCTTACCAACAACTTGTGTTACACGTTAAAATTTCTTTGTATTCTATTATTTAACTTTTTAGATTCTATTTGCTTTTTATGAGGATAATGATCATCTTCTAAAAATTGTTTTGCAATTCCTGGTGGGGCTTCGCTTTCCAGGTTCGCTAGATGCACCCGATCAGTCTCAACAGGTTTGACATCCATCCATTGGATTTCTCTGTTTCTTTATTCTTTCTTTTATTATATCTATTATTATAGACTGAGGATTATAGAGTAGAAGTTAAACTTTTAGAAAGAATTCAATCTCTATCTCCAAAATAAAACTTATTAATTATCTCCTATTTGAATTTAAAACAAAATCTCCTCTTCTATTTTATCCATTATGGCCGGCCACCTATGGAGGAGTTCATCCTTGTGTGGCACCAAATACAAATAGAAAAGAAAGAGAAAATCATAATTTATCTTGCAATCTAATTTTGACTTAAATTCAAATTTTAATTTAAGTCATACTTATATTTTTCTAAGTTCTTAAAAAAAAAAGAAAGGTGTCATTAAATCAAGTAATAAAGCATTTGAATTTCATATTTAAAAAAGAAACAATTAAACTAAATATTTATGTTTCCTATTTAAAGATTTATTATTGTTTTCATTTTTTTTGTATAGGGTTAAAAAAAAAAAGTCTTTGGCCTCGTTCACTTCGCGGATTTGAATTTTCAATTCAAACTGAGATGTGATATTTTCTTAGAGCTTTTCACTGTAGCAGAAAAAGTTAGATGTGACATTTTTTGAGAGCTTTTTACTGTAGAAACCTAAAACTGAAAACTCGAATCGGTGAAGTGAACAAGGCCTTTACATGTGTCATTTTAAACAGTATTGTAATTAAATAAAATAGCAGACATTTTTATACTCAAGATCATGGTTCGTTTGGTTCCTAGATTCGAATCCCTGATTCAAATCATGATTCATGATCGCTACAGTATTTTCTCTCACAAAAAATACACGTAAATCGAAAATAGTTCAAATCACATGATTTGAATCCATGAATCAAACGGAAATTAATAGACATTCTCTTGTCAATGGCCCTTTATAACGGTGACCATGGACCTCATTATTCTTAATCGGGAGAAAGAGGAAAATTAATCTATATATTTTCTGAAGTTTTTTATATTGGTCTATTTTTTTATTATTTTTCTTCTTAATTCTAACTATAGAAAAGCACGTCTACACCAGCGACCAAAAACAAATTGGTTTTTTTTTTTTGGTTGAAAATGAAAAAACAATCTGTTAAATTCATGTATGGGATCACCAGAATTCTCTCTGGTGCCGGTGATTAGAGAATCTTGTAGATTGTTTACTGAAAATGAAAAACAAATTAGTAGATTATGGACCATAATCTACAAGATGATTGCTTTCCAGTGGTTGATACCGGAGACTTGGGACGATGATATATATATTTTAAAAGAATATAAATTATATCCAAGATGACCGACCCCAGCAACCAGAATCTGTAATTATTTTTATTGAAAATAAAAATATAATATATTAAATCCCTCCCTAACATCTACCTGATTCCTATCTAGTTGCAGGTAACCTAAGATGATTGGTTTTTTCTTTTTTGTTGAAAATAAATATTTTCTACTAGACTCCGCCATCTACCAAATTCCTCTCTAATGCCGCGACCGGAGATGGTTGATAATATTTTGTTGAAATTAAAGAATTTGTTTAGTTCGCTGATTCGGATTGTTCTTTATCCCAAATTCTATGCATAATTTATCAAACATTTAAAATTTTACTCTCTGCATATACTGCAATTAAAAAAAAAATACTAAACTAAATCCCAAAAAAAGTTAATAGCGTTTAAAACCACTACCCATTTCTTTATGTTATTGTTGGGCATATCTCCAATATCCATTTTGTTTCTCTGCTAATAAGATGACATAATTAAAACCGAAGGCAATTACTAAATTGTATAAAGAAACTGAAACCACATGAGCTATTCTAATAATTAAATCAAAACAGAAAAGAGACAAATGATGGATGAATTCAACTAAAATGAATTGACTTTCAAAACCTAAGAATAATAGCTTAAAAAAAAAAAAAAAGGAAGAAGAGTAATTAAATCTTGGAAAATCAATCTGAAACTCCAAAAGGCCTAACTCAATTGGTAATTCCAAATGGCAAACATAAATTCAAACAATTCACGGATACGCAAACAGAACGTCTCATCTCGACAGAATGAATGGCGTTAAAACAGGTTGGTTGCATCAAAACATTTCCCTCGGAACCCCCAAATTTCTTGAACTCCCATTTTCTGCCTAAATGCCCTGTTGTGCTTCTGTTTAAAAAATAAAAAAATAAAACCCTATTTCTAACATCAACTTTCACTAAATCTGATTGATGCTTAAAACTCACTTTTGTAGGGCTGTGTTTGAACTGAAGAATTTGTGACCCAGGAAGAAATTGGAAGGTCAAAACACTCAACAGGTTCGAGACAAGTAAAAAAGGCATATGTTGAAGAGACCCTTTCGCTTTTGGAGTCCTCACAGTCACAGACATTTGGTCGAACAGTTAGTGAGCGTTGGTTTTGAATATATATATAATCAAATATCAACAAGAAAACAAGACGATGTTGTACAATTCAAATTCCAAATACCCAACAAGTCAACTATCATTTCGACCCATACCCGCCCCATACTATAAAGCTATGAAAATTAAGAAAACGATTTTCTTCTTCTCTTCATGCCCACCCCATATATAAATCATATATATATATATATATATATATATATATATACACACATATTTATATATATATATATATATATCTCAAAGAGAAAAAAGAAAAGCTTTTGCACCATCAAATTGAAAAAAAAAAATCAAAATTATGGCCCTTATAATACTGCTAAGTTTACAGACCTTGGTTTGCTTCAAGAAATCTGCGAATCTCGAACCAATTTAGAGCATAGACAGAATTGAATAGAATCGCAAAGATCAATCAAATCTAAATCTAAATCTAAATCTAAATCTAAAAAGACATAGGAAAAGAAGAAGAAAGACTCTACTCTTAACCGAAAGAATCGCAAACTCTGAGGAAAATGCGGTTCAATTTGCCCCTCTAATACTAGAAAGACTATTACTGTTGTTTTTGTTTTGTTTTGTGCTAAATCACCACTTTCTCCTAATTTATTTTGGGCTCGATTTGAACTTTTTTTAAAAAAATAAAAAATAAAAAAGACATTCACAAAAATCTCACTCAAAAAGAAAATAAGAATATATTTTTAAACTTTTAACATTTATGTCATGTAGTTCATGAGAAAATATCCTGATAGCATATTTTTAAAAGCTCATCGAATTATTTTTTCTTCTCGGCGGTAAAGATGACAATTGAAGAGTATTCTTTTAAAATATTATTTTCATTTTTCCCAATATATTTATCTAAACCAAATTAACCAATAATAAAGATGGTGTTGATTGCTTCCTTTCTACGAGGCTCGTGACGCAATTAGACTCAATTTATAGATTTAAGTGATGTTTGGTGGAATTCGTTCTCTGATTTGAATTATGATTCGTGATTCGCTACAGTATTTTCTTATAAAAAATACACATAAATTAAAAATAGTTCTAATCTATGAACTAAACGGACTCTTAAATTACGTTTAAAAAACTCACGTGGGTCGTAATTTGATGGGTCATAAATAATTAAATAGTCCCATTTATTTCTTAATCTGATTTGTATTTGTATATAAATAATTATTAAGTTATTTTGTGTTAAAATTATATAAAAACTAAAATCAACACACACTATTCACACACTTTAAACAATTAATTTTGTATATTAATTTTTAAATTTGTAATTCATGATTGGCTCGTTAAAAACCTTACTAAGAAAAACCCAATTGGGATAAAAACTTAGTAAGAAAAAAAAGTGCAATCATTTTGTGACGAATCACAAATTTTACAAACTTACAAAGTTTAAATATAGAATTACAATGTTGAAATCAAATACATATTTACAAATTATAATTTAATTTGAAGATGAATAATCGTCTTCAAAATTAGATGTTAATCTATTAAATCTATTGATACATTCTTTACTTGCTGGCGAAATTGTATCATGTAAACGTTAATCGGCACGATCCCAATCCTTAATGCAGACCAAGGCTTCAACAATGTCCCTTTGCAATGCGTTTCGGCGTTCCTCAAGTATTCATCCAGTTGTACTGAAGGTTTGTTCGAATGAAATAGTGGAGACTGGGATCGAAAAATATCCATTGCCAATCGAGTTAGGACTAGCCAAGTTAATGCTCATGCCCTCCACCATTGAATTAAGTCAAACGATTCTCCACTACCGTCGACTACTAAGCTCTCGCTGAGGTACGCCATAAGCTTGTTGAAGTCGCCACGACCTGTTGATGAAGATCTACTCCCAGCTTCTATTTGAGTCATATTCTTCTTCTTGGTCAACCCGAAAATAACACATTGGATTTGATCACTCGCTAATTTTGTATTCCTTCACAACAACACATGTATGTGAAGAAACAAAAAATTAGAATAACTTTTCTTCTCTTTTCTCTCTCTAAAATTCGGCTATCTTATGAAAAATAGAGAGCAAAAATTATCTTCTCTAATTTTCTGTTGTCTAAATGCCCTGTTGTGCTTCTGTTTAAAAAATAAAAAAAAATAAAAAAAATAAAACCCTATTTCTAACATCAATTTTCACTAAATCTGATTGATGCTTAAAACTCACTTTTGTAGGGCTGTGTTTGAACTGAAGAATTTGTGACCCAGGAAGAAATTGGAAGGTCAAAACACTCAACAGGTTCGAGACAAGTAAAAAAAGGCATATGTTGAAGGAATGATTTATAAAAATAGACCAATAAAAAATAAGGATTATTGAAAGCGTTACGGTAAAATTCTAATAAAAAGTTTTTATTCAGCAATTTTAATCTTTCCTAAATATTATATATATATATATATATATATATATATTGCAAAATGGCATTGAATTGACTACTTCAATCTCGACGATTGAATAAAAATAAGTTATTGTAATTTTGAACAAGCTGCTATGGTGAAATTGATAGACACGCTGCTCTTAGGAAGCAGTGCTAGAGCATCTCGGTTTGAGTCCGAGTGGCGGCATGACATCTCCTAAAAGAGTAAGTCCTATACTGAATTCAATTCCCGATTTCAATTCCTATCTAATAATTGATATCCTATAATTGAAATTGAGAAACCTTCCTTTTTTAATTTAAATTTTTTTATGATATTTTCAACTTTAGAGCATATATTAACTCATATATCATTTTTAGTCGTTTCAATTGTAATTACAATTCATTTGATAACCTTATTAGTCGATGAAATCATAGGACTATATGATTCGTTAGAAAAGGGGATGATGACTACTTTTTTCTGTATAACATGATTATTAATGACTCGTTGGATTTATTTGAGATATTTACCATTAAGTAATTTATATGAATCATTAATCTTTCTCTTCATGGAGTTTCTCCATTATTCATATGGTTCCGTATTTTAAAAAGTATAAAAACTATTTAAAGGCAATAACCGCGCCAAGTGCTATTTTTTTACCCAAGGTTTTGCTACTTGGTCTTTTAACCTGAAATGCATCAATCAAATATTAGTACCAGCTCTCCAATCCCATTGGTTAATGATGCACGTAAGTATGATGGTATTGGGCTATGCAGCTCTTTTATGTGGATCATTATTATCACTAGCTCTTCTAGTCATTACATTTCAAAAATTCATAAGTATTTTTAGTAAAAGCAATAATTTGGTAAATGAGTCGTTTTCCCTGGGCGAGATTCAATATGTGAGAGAAAAGAATAATCTTTTACCAAACACCTCTTTTCTTTCTTCTAGGAATTATTACAAGTTTCAATTGATTTAACAATTGGATCTTTGGAGTTATCGTATTATTAGTCTAGGGTTTATCTTTTTAACCATAGGTATTCTTTCGGGAGCAATATGGGCTAATGAAGCATGGGGATCATATTGGAATTGGGATCCAAAGGAGACTTGGGCATTTATTATGTGGACCCTATTTTCGATTTATTTACATACTCGAACAAATAAAAATTTTGAAAGTGTAAATTCCGCAATTGTAGCCTCAATGGGCTTTCTTATAATTTGGATATGCTATTTTGGGGTTAATTTATTAGCAATAGGGTTGCATAGTTTTGGTTCATTTACCTTAACATCTAATTGAATTAAAGAGTGGACTTGATAAATACAAAATAATAAATACAAAATAAATATAGGGCAACATAAGTGTATATAATAAAAAACTTACGTGTAATCCAAATGAGAACCCTTTGAATCAAATCAAGTAATGGAAATGATTCAAAGGGTTTTCGCTGATTACATATCTCGTTAAAATAAAATAACCTGGATTACATCCTTCGTGTAATGATTCACTGATTTCTTCAAAAATAAAATTTGACCCTTTACAAAATTAAACTTTTCAGTTTTGCCCTACTAGAATTTATTTTTTTTTCATACAGGCCCCCACTAAATTTTATTTTTAAAAATTGTATTTCTACATCTTTTACACAACTTTACTCCTTTTACTCATGAGCTATTCTAATATGCATTATGATTTATATATGAGAGCTTTTCATGGTATTTTTTTATACCATGAATTTTGAGGTTAAAAACACACAAAAGAAACGAACCGGGTGTGTTAATTAATGCTAAACATATACTACAAAGCTTTTTTTTTCCTCCCCCTGCTTGAAACACACACGAAACACGATTGATGGTACAACTTTTTATTTTGGGTATGGTTTGTTATCTTACATAAGAGATCCTAACGTTCACCCACAACCCAAAAGAAGAAAAGAAAGAAGAAGAGAAAAGGTGGCAACAGGGTTAACTATATTTTAACTCAAGAATGAATAAGCAATAAACGTCTCATATCATGTAGATCTTCTATCTATTCTACTTATTGAAATGACAACGAATAATGTTAATAACATGTACGAAGTCAACACAAGACAAATTGACCCACCCAGGGAAAAAAGGACATATTCACACATTTTTTAGTGAGGAGGATGAAAGGGAATGAAGATAACACAAAGGCCGTTTGAGAGGAGTGCGGAACTTTGAAAGGGTTGCCCGAGCCCGAATTTGAACTTTGAACGGGCCGACATATGGGTCTGCCCGCCTGAGCCTAAAAGATTCAAACCTCATGCTGGCCCGCTGGCTCAAAGTTTCACCACTAATCATTAGTGCCTCTGACTGCAGATAGATGATGCTTAAATATTCAGCTTTATTCAATAAAAATGAGATCAATCTTTTCTTTCAATTTTATTTTGAATAGTTCGTTTTTATACAATAAATATATATATGAATCACATGGTACTAATATAAATCACTCTGATTAAATCACATGATAAAGGTAGACATGAGACATGAGGCATGCATGTCAGAATATATATTATTTGCATATATATATTATTCTTGAAGCTGACGTTTGATTAGGCCGAACTTATCTATCATGATAGCGGCCACTTGTGGTGCGGAGATACTCCAAATTTAAGGTTAAGTTTTCTAATGGAATATGATACTCTTAGGCTTAGTTTAGTAGTGCTATAGATTTTAAAAAAATTATTTTTAGTTGTGTTAAATGAAGAAGCATGTAACGCCCCATACGCTAAACCGGTCTAAGGCCGAATTTAGCGAGGTGGTGCTACTTAAAACATACTTTCTATACTTTAAAACAATGTCATTTTTAAGATGCGGAAACTTGTGGTTGATTTCATCACAAAATTTTTGTAAAGGTTTTGAACAAAATGAGTAAGTGCGCAACCACAAATCTTAAACATTAAGTAGTTATTCAAAAGCGACATAGTAACAAAACAAAACATTTTGAGCCCATCTATTGTTTGGAAGTACATATAAGCAATATGCCAAATGTAAGACTTGGAGTACTCAGCCAACCTTGGAAATCATTTTTCTTTTTTCTCTTCGGTAATAACAACATCATCTGCATCACAAGGTAAAACTAATGAGCAAGAACTCAGTAAGTAGATTTCAAATAAAGTAAGTATCTAAAATCTCTGTGGCTAAAATCTCTTTGTTAATCATTGTTCAGAAACTTTCATACTTATTCTTAGTTTAGGTATGAGACAGAACTTCGGTTCCAAGTAAGCCTCTCTATACAGGACCTTCTCTAGTTTTGGCCAATTCTCTTCTCTTAAACACTAAGCGGGGTTTGGAGTGATTCAAAAACTCACGTAAAATTCATAACTAAATGTAGAAAAATCCGTTTGGAGTGATTCAAAAACTCACATAAAGCTTGAGATGTATACTTTAATAGAAAAATATAAGATCAGTCAAAGTCATAAGTATATATGGCACGAAAACAGAATCTACATAGGCTGTATAGAGGACTTATATTGATCATTTCATCAAATACCTAGCATGCATATCCTAATCTTCAAAGACCACTCTCAAATACATGAATCATCATCTTAATAAGAGTTTATCTTCAAATAATCATCAATAATATCAAGCTAAAATCATCAATTTCACCCATAAACCAATATTTGAACCAAAACCTCAAGAAACTAATTTTTAAGAGTCTACAACCAACATGCATAATAAGTCCCTTCAAAAATCCGAATCTCAAGTAAGATTTCAACATCTTAATCTTTGAAATCTTAGTTTCTAACATAAGAAAGAAGTTACCTCAAAGAAAAATGTGTTCCCAAGTGAATAGAAGCTCCAAATCTTGGTGGTTATTTTTGGTTCTAGGTTGAAAACGAGTTGAAATGGGCTGGTTGAGTTTTTAGCTCATTCTCTCTTAAAAACCTAGGTTTGATTCTGAGTTTTGGGTGAGAAAAGGAGTGAGAGGAGAGAAGAAAAGGTTATGGTCGGAGTTCTAGGTTTTTTTTTTTGCTGAAATAGACCCAAAATGAAGTCTAAACATGCTAGAAACTAAACAAAAGTAGAGTGACCTTATAGTAGGACAAGTGTCTAGGTTTTTTTAAGTCTCTAACATTTGTCCTAACCTCATAAAATCAGCTCTAAGGTCTTTAATTTTCTTCTTCATTTAGGTGCCTAAAGTTGACTCAATTTGCTAAAATAGCATTCTCTCACAAAAACTCAAAATAACAACTAAGTCCTCAACACATTTACATAAAACCATATAATAAAATATAAAATAATAATTCATCATTAAAGCAAACATAATAGAGGTAAAATATCATAGCAAATAATCATAATAAATATAGTTCATTTTCTTCATAAGTTTAGCACATTGAGTTCCCACATCGAGCTAGTTGTACTGCACATTAAAACTGAAAACTCGATTAACGAAGCTATAAGTTTAATAAAATCATATGACAGCTATCATAATAAAATATAATGCCAACAAATAACTTTAAGGTAAATGGCAAATGTGATGCATGATTTTAATTTATTAAATTTATTTATTATTGGCTTAAGGCTTAATTAAATCTTGGGTATTACAAAGCGCTTGTTACAAGAAGTTCTTTGAATGTTTGGTAAAATGTAATTATAATAATCTAGCTAGTTCTAAAATCGATGTAATAACGTTTGGTAAATTTTGAGGTTAAATTGTTGTGAGTATGTAAAATGATCAAAATAGACATGATATGAAACTTAAATATATATAATTGTTTTTGGTATTTAAAAATACTTGTTTAATTTTTAAAAAAATAATGCTATGATTTTGAGTTTTTAACAATAAATTTATAATAATTAATTATTTTTTTTATTTTTTATTAACAATATAATTACAATTAAAAAGAACATTAGTGAGTAATCAACATATACAATAAAAATATACATTTTATGTTCAAACTATTTCACCAGATTGCATGGAATGTGTGAGTTTCCATTTGACTCTACTACCAAACTTTTCTTTTTATCCGTCCAAACCAAAATTCAAGATTTCATATGCTTATCTTACACACAAAAAATTGTCCAAATCAAAGTAAAATGGTCCAAATAAAAGCGAGGGGATGAGAGACAAGCAAAGAGGAAACGAAATAAGAGACCAACTCCTTCACTTTGCAAGAGAAAATCTAAAATTATCCAAAAATACAATTGTAGCAAATGAGGATCGACTGCAACAAATTCTGAATGTGTAAAATTCCTGTGTAATTACAATAGAAAAACTCACCTTTTCTACAGGCAAATCAAGAAAAAAATAAAAAAAGCAAAACTGTCTGAATCGACGCATCAACTCCGCTCAACAATCTACGACAAACTATCTCTAGTTATTCTCACCCCTCTTCCAGTACTTCAATTCCCCCAAGAATTCGAGCAAGTCAATCTGAAATCAGAAGCAATGCAGTAATTTTAACCATAACAACGATATTAAAGCTCATTAAGAAACAGCATCAGTCCAGTTAGCCGTGGCTCTTCCACGAGAACAATATCCCCAAGTACTTGAAAGCATTGGCCCTTTCTAGATAGATGCTCACAACCATCGTCCCAAAGAGAAGGCCAAGGACTGAGAGATTAATGACTACATATGCCTGCGCCGGGGTTATGACTCTGAAGATGATCATTAGCATGGCGCCGAGGAGAGACCCAGCCGTTCTTCTTATTGGAAGGAATGGAACTGCTGGGAAAACAGCCAGAATCCAGAAGATTACAAAAGCAATTGAGTCAAGAACAACTTTTTCAGGAGAAGCCAAAGCCATTATTCTTGATCAAAAGTCTTTTTCAGGAGCTGAGTGCCTGCTTAGATGTAAAGCAATATTATCAAGTTCAAGCAATTTTTTTTTTTACCACCTTATAATTTTGGATTACAAATTACACATGTTCTGAAGTTGTAAAACCTATATCAATAGATGATACTTTAATAAATATTTGTACATACATGCACAAAAGCATGCATATGATCAAATATAAAACGAAACTCAAGACTTCAGAAAGTTATTTTTAAGTTGGACAAACTAAGTAGCAGAAAAGAAAAAAGTATGCATGACGAAAAAACCTACATTCACTGAATTGGTTTCTATAACTAAACATTGTATGCAAATGATGACAATATATATATATATATATATATATATATATATTATACATGCATGTTGAACTATCAAAACAGTACTAACATTAACATCACCACAGTTCTTTTCCAGCCAAAAGAAAGAAACTTCAGAACCTCTTATATGAGATACTCTAGCAAGTCAAAAGTGAGCTAGAACTTTATCTCTTGCTGCATGAAGCTCATAAGAAAGTATATATGAAGACAACACAAGTGCCCTCTTCTTTTGAAGCAATATAAATATACAAATATATAGAATGCTTGTTCAGAAATTCAAAATATTTGGGAGAGAAAATACGACCCGAGAAACAAACAGGTGGGGAATGATATGAAATAAACAATTATTGGTCTAAAACAAATGCGCATAATGATTAAGCTAGTTCTCAACCTAGTGAAGAATAGCTCAGCTTTATTATTCCTTTCGGACCTTTGTTTGGCTCCACGGAAAAGGGAAGAGGCACCTGAATGGTAGCTAAATGTGAGGGTGTAGATTAGCACTTTCTCTACATGGGCAGTCTAAAAAACTTTGAAGTGGAAAGTCGCATATATAACTTGGTTGGAGACAGAGGGGAAACGTGCATGAATATGTGTGTGTATATAATATTATATTTTATATATATATGTGTGTGTGTGTGTGTGTGTGTGTGTGTGTGAAGAGAGAGAAAGAAAGAAATAAGAGAAAAAAAAAAAGAATCTAAAGAAACTTGATGGAGTTGGTACATTGTAACACTAAAACAGAATTAGAGGCCAGAAGAAGAAGAACAGGAGTGGGTGAAGGTACGTATACGAGGAAATATTAGGCTTCTTCCGAACTGAAGATAATAACTACAAATGAACATTGGGTACTCCACTTGATTATAATAAATTGACCAAACAGATTGTTAGATTGTAATAGACTATTTCAATACCTTATAGTAGAAAATCAAACTAACTAACGACCAAAATTGGAGCCAAATAAACTACAAAATCACATCATATTCTTAAACCTTATTATTTGTTTTTATTCTTACATTTCTGAATTCCTAATCTAGCGCAATTGCTGCTTCAATACCAGAAATTCCAATCTCACCAAATCTGGAAGATAGAAATCATTACTGGCCCATTAAGCAAACTGATATTTTCTCATTGAGAGTAGAAAATAGTTGGAATCCTTAATGCATTTCAACAACAAATAGTCGACAAATTCCATTTTCAGATTTATATGCGTGTTTGAGTACGAACAATTAACATACAAAACCATAAATTTGAAAACGGTGAAAAACAAATAAACAACATTAAATTCTGAAAATATACACACACACATGCATATAAAGAAATGAAGATTGAATGTTTAGTATTTTACCAGAATCTGGATAAACAAGATTGAAATCCAAGTGAGAAGGAACATCAGCGAATCAGAGGTACCCGCCAAACCCACACCCACGCCCATACAACAACGATGTCGTTTCCTTCTTCCTCTGACCAACTCCGGTAGGAGCCGGTCATCATTTACACCGTCTCTCCCAAACAAACGAAATACATTAGACCCACAAAGGCAGTTTGAGAGGAGTGAGGAACTGAGGGGATTGATGATGAAAGAAGTTTATGCTAAAGTTAGCACACCAGAACAACAATAGGAAGCAATAACGCCTATTAAGCAACCCAAAAAGACTGTAGATCAACGACAGCAAAAAGTATCCACGGGGCCAGACCTGCCTACAAAATAGAATCGAAGTTGTATGTACTCTAAAATGTAAAAACCCTTGTGTTCTTAAGCTTCTCTTATTTTCTTAATTACTACAAATGAATGGAGAAACAAAAAGAGCCCTTTGCTCGATCACAAGAACCCTTGCTCAACTTATAAAAAAAAAAGAAGAAGTCTAGCAATGTTGATCTTTCTCAAAGAAAACAAGAACATCATTAAGTGAACTAGGATCAGGTCAGCTTGAATACAAGACTCAATTATAATAAGAGCAAGAAATTTACCTAGGCACCAGACTTTAACAATAATCCCCTAGCTCTCCAATATTGAGCCAACATACAAGCCTGAACCAGAGCAAGTGGAGCAAAGGACGGCACCCTTGGCATGGCAATCATTGCATCGGGGGTTGTCTCTGATTAATTTTTTAGCCAAAGATATTCCAACAGGCTTCTCAATTCTCTCTTCTGGCACAGCCTTATCATAACAAAACAGGGATTCAAGACTGCTTCTTCGTCTATGCGCATCTCCCACTGAACTCGCAGCCTGCAAGCTTAAACAGAAATTCTTTAACAAATCCATATTCTTAAACAGAATTCCTTGAAAAATTTTAACCATGACGCAAACAAGCAACAAAATGCAGTTTCCATCTTAATTAGTCCCACGACTACGAGGAAAATTGTTATATCTTCATTATGCACACAAGCATGTAGAGGTGTCCACTGTGCATGTGCATGCAAACAAGCACAGGCGCTTGTTAAATTAAGTTAATTAAATTCTCCAGAATGTTAATTCTTCAATAACTAAATGCAAACATAAATAACTAATAGGGGCAACAGAAAGCAACTACAAAATTGTCTTTTAAGAAACCAACACATGTCTGTGTCAATAAAAGCTTAAAGACACTTAAATTTGAAGCTCTTGATACTAGAGGCTCGAGCAAAGGATTAAAAACTCAATTGAGAATATCAAGCAGATAGACCGCTGCTTAACCGATAACACATCACATGTTACATAAACAATTTAAGGTGACTAGGATTCCCAAAGATTTAAATTCGCTTGATCAAGGTATAACAATTTTGTGATTCCCATGAAAGGTAATTGGACTATGCAGCAAGAACACTCAAAATGGCGCCACAATTCACTAAAAGCCCTGATTTCATTTGACAAATTCAATTATTTTACCATTATTGTCTTATCATCCATTAGTTCTCCCTTAACTCTCCAAGTTCTCTAGATTAGTGTTCTCCGTACAATGCATAACGCTACGAAGAAGTACAATCTGCTCAAAGCCAAGTTGGCAGACAAAGATAATGCAAGTCGAAAGAACATTCCAGTGTGTTTGCTACAAGAGACCTTTAGACTTTATTATGAAGATAACTAGAGTTGAAACATGAGGAAAGTATGATACTTCATTAAGAAAGAAGTACTATTTCTCTTATTAAACTCATATACGTCAGATCAACGTCCATTCCTATTGTCTATTTACTTCCATCTAGACCATCACTTTCCACACACATTCAAAAATTTGAACCCTTTTTTTTTTTTTTTGAGAAATAGAAAACGTCAAACTTGCGTAAGAAAGCTAATGGAATATACAGAATGGGCAATACTCCATTCTTGTAAAAAGCATCAAAATCCATGTGGGTCCTAAACTATCCAATTTTCAAGATCATGGTAAGCCCAATTTTGGTAAGTTACACACAATAAAAAGCCAGACTTCAAAGCCTAAACTAGCAAGAAAAAAAATCCAAAGCTCAATGCTTGAATTAATGAATCAATGATAATTATGATTCTTTTATTCCTTCAATCAGCATATCAAGTTAATGAAATTAAAAAAATAAAAAATAAAAAATAAACAAATTTGCAAAAAATTAAAAAGAAAAAAGAAAAGAAAAGAAAAATGACTAACACCATTGGAACAAGAGCGAGAAACAGAGCCATTGGGAGAGAAAGCTGAGAGCTTGGTGAGCGACTTGGTTCCTTTGACATTTTAGTTAGGGCATTAGATTTATATTTCAAACGAGTTTGGTCTCTCATTTTTTGTTTTTCTTCTCACCCTTATTTAACCTCATAATTTTAGTCCCTAATATTTTATTTGTTTTTCTTCCTTTTTGTTTTTATCCCTCTTTCTTTTTTGTTTGCTTATATGTAGTCCCTCATTCTCGTTATTTCCTTATTTCTATTTTTTAAAAAGATTCCCGATGGCAATTAATTAACTCATTATTTAATTATGTAATTAAAAGTTAATTATTTATTTTGCTCTTCAATAATGGAGAACAAACGTGACTCACAATTATCAGTCTTTGTGACCTGCAAACTAAAACACCCATTTGAAAAAAATAGAGTGAAAAAAGGATAAGTAATGAGAATATGAAAGTCCAAAACTGCACAGTTTAAAAAACAATATTTTTAATATCTAATCAAAGAATTCAAGAATCGAAGACCCGTTGATATAACGGAAGAACATAATTATTGTAATTATTTATTTATTTGATTCGATTGAATTGTAATTTATTTTTCCATGGGACCCGGTCAAATCCATCTCAATAGTTGATTGCATATATTTATTTTTTATGTTGATAATTATATAATATATATGTCCATGCATATAACATGCCATATAGATATAATAATGTGCCTACTCATATGTTTTATATAACATGCCATGCATACACGCGCAATTGTTATTATTTATTTTATTTATTATAAAAGTGTTTTAGAAAAATAAAATAAAATAAGAACCATGCGCTGTAAATCGATTTAATATGATTAAATTGATTTAAGTTGCAAAATTGATTTGCAAAATAATGTTACATGTGAAATTGAATTTAAAAGTTAAATTTTTGAATTTCACATATTTGAAAAATAAATTGTTTATTTTTCGATTTGAAAATCATGAGATGTTTTTCAAACAAAATACATGTTTGCAAAATAATGAGTGGGAGAGGGTTGTATGATAATACGACCCACTAGTCTCCGCCGTTAGCGCAACACCGTGAGATTTGGAAAGGGGCTTTGCGGCGACATTGAATCGCCCTCCTAAAGGAGAGTGTCCTTGCCGGATCAATAACAAGGTTGGCTTCCTAGAGATAAGATTTCAGGATGTATTTCCGAATTGACTACCCAAATATAGCAATCCGGAGTTAAGTCTATGGGATTTGAAACGGTGGGTGACACTCATAAAATATAATCAAATTTGTTGGTTATATTTTGACTAAAAATAACGGTAGTTAATAAATATGAAAATATGAGATTTTTTTACTATGTTTATTAACTGAGAAGAGTTTCGGTCTAATTGGCATATAACTTGACTACCCAAAGGTACACTTTATATGTGGAAAATTAGATTATCGTTGGCACCTAAAATTAAAACATGATTTATGTATTTTTCATGTGCATCATGCATCATATTTAATTGTGCCTAAATTAACATGCCTTGATATTCATGCACATAAATTGATTAGATGAATATTCTATTTATTCCCAAAGAATATGTCGAATCCCATAATCACACTACTAGCGACTGAAAAATTAGACGGTGATAATTACGCTAAGTGGAAAAGTAACATGAACATACTATTGGTCTGCGAAGACTATAAGTTTGTCTTAGCAGAGGAATGTCCTCCTGAACCCGCGGCTAATGCATCCAAAACCGCAAGGGAGCCTTTTGATCGCTGGATCAAGGCCAACAATAAAGCAAATTGCTTTATGCTGGCTAGTATGAGCGATGTGCTTCGCAAGAAGCATGAGGAGATGGAGACTGCTTATGAGATAATGGAGTCTCTAGAAGCCATGTTCGACGCTCCTTCTGAAAAGGCTCGTTTGGATGCCGTAAGGGCTTTCATGAACAATAAGATGAAGAAAGGTTCTGCAGTCAAGGCACATGTTTTGAACATGATTGATCACCTCCACGATGCGGAGCTCAATGGTGCTAGAATCGATGAAGCCACCCAAGTTGGCATCATCCTGGAAAGCCTATCCCCTGACTTTCATGAGTTCGTGAACAACTTTGTTATGAACAAAAAGAAGTGCAATCTCACTGAACTCATGTATGATCTGCAAAACTTCGAATCCACCAACAAAAGAAGGGGAGGAGAAGCAAATGTTAGAAGTTATGGGAAGTTCGGTAAAAACAAAAGGAAAAACCGAACCGGGAAGAGGAAAGAAGGGAAAGAACAAGAGACCCAAGAAAGCAAAGGGCCCCATCCGAAAACCCAAAGGAAAGTGTTTCCACCGCAATGGCGAAGGGCACCGGAAGAGAAACCGCACAAGTATCTCGAGGAGTCGAAAAAAAAAAAGGAACAAGGTAAATCGATTTACTAGTCCTTGAAACATGTTTAGTAGAGGGTGATACCTCGGCTGGATATAATTGATTCAGAGCAACTAATCATGTTTGTTTCTCTTTGCAGAGTCTTAGTTCTTACACCGAGCTAGCCGATGGGGACTACACGATGAAAGTAGGCAATGGTGCAAGAGTTTCGGCAAAGCAAAGGGGAGAAGTTAGACTTCGTTTTAGGAAAATAAATTTTTAGTTTTGAACAATGTTTATTTTATTCCGTATATTCGCAGAAATTTGATTTACGTGGCCAAATTATTTGAACAATTATTTAAAGTTTATTTTGATAATGAATTTGTTCATATTTCTAAATGGTTTAAATATTTGTTCTGACGTCTGGATGATGGTTTATATTGTATAAAACCAATACCTAACTCATCGCTTAATCTTGAAATGTTCGAGAGTTGCCGAACCTAAAAATAAAAAAGCAAAAGATTTCTCACGATAACAATACATATCTCAGTGGCATCTTAGGCTTGGTCATATTAACCTAAAAAGGATTGAACGATCGGTAAAGGATGGTCCTTTACGCGAACTAAAAGTTGGTGAGCTTCCACCGAATCCTGCTTTGGAAGGTAAAATGACCAAGAGGCCTTTCACGACGAAAAGGAGAAAGAGCTACGAAACCCCTTCGGCTTGATACATTCGGATGTATGTGGACCGTTAAACGTCCGGGCTAGAGGAGGTTACGAATATTACGTCACTTTTATTGACGACTATTCGAGATATGCTTATGTTTACCTGATGCAATGTAAATCAAAACTTTTGGAAAGTTTAGAGAATTCCGAGCAGAAGTTGAAAAACAAATAGGTAAGCCAATCAAGACACTTTGATCAGATCGAGGGGGTGAATACCTGGACCAAGAGTTCCAGGATTTCTTGATTGAAGAAGGTGTGGTATCCCAATTGACTGCACCCGCTACACCACAGCAGAATGGTGTGGCCGAAAGGAGAAATCGGACTTTGCTTGACATGATGAGATCAATGTTGAGTTATTCTTCACTGCCTACTTCATTCTGGGGTTATGCCCTAAAAACAACTGCCTACATTCTGAATAGAGTACCATCTAAGTCTGTACCTACAACACCCTTAGAGTTGTGGTGTGGTCGAAAACCTAGTTTGAGACACGTGCGCATATGGGGGTGTCCAGCACACGTGCTGAAGGGAAAGACTGGGAAGTTGGAACCCAAGTCAAAAGTATGTATGTTTGTAGGATATCCCGATGGGACAAAGGGAGGTTTCTTTTATAGTCCTGAAGATCAAAAGGTATTTGTATCGACAAATGCCACATTTCTGGAGCATGACTATATGATTGATTTTAAGCCCAGAAGTAAGATAGTATTGGAAGAGTTACTTTCCGATGAGATCGGACTACAATCGACAAGAGTTGTTGGACCACTTAGAGAAAAGACCACAGTTCCTAATCAGACTCCAGCGGCACCTCGTCGTAGTGGGAGGGTAAGCACGTTACTCGACCGTTATACGTGGAAGCCCAAATCGTCACCGCCGATGATTTGTAAGGAGGATCCATCGACCTTTAAGGATGCGATGGATGATTCTCGATAAGGAAGAATGGCAAGCGCTATGAAACTCGAGATGGAGTCTATGCACTCTAACTCGGTCCGGCAACTTGTAGATCTACCCGGAAGGGTAAAACCCATTGGATGCAAGTGGATCTTCAAGAGAAAGAGAGGAGCGGATGGAAAAGTAGAGACTTTTAAAGCAAGGCTAGTGGCTAAGGGTTATACCCAAAAGGAGGGAGTTGACTATGAGGAAACTTTCTCGCCAAGAGCCATGCTTAAGTCCATCCGGATACTCCTAGCCATTGCAAAGATATTTTGACTATGAGATATGGCGGATGGACGCCAAGACAACTTTTCTGAATGGCTATCTTGATGAAACCATCTATATGGATCACCGGAGGGGGTTACATAGAGGAAGGCCAACAAAGCAGAAAGTCTCGCAAACCGCAAAGGTCAATTTATGGACCGAAGGACTTCTAGATCATGGAACATCGGGTTTGATGAGGTCAGAAAGTCTTATGGATTCGATCAAAACATTGATGAACCATGTGTCTACAAGTATAAGAAAGAAGAGAAAGTGGTCTTCTTAATTCTTTACGTCGATGACATCCTACTCATAGGGAATGATGTGGGAATGATGACAGATGCAAAGAAGTGGTTAGCCAGCCAATTCCAAATGAAAGATTTAGGAGAGGCAAGCTATGTTCTTGGGATCAAGATTATTTGAGATCGCAAGAAAAAGCTTTTGGCGTTATCACAAGCATCTTATATAGACAAAGTGTTGTCTAGGTATTCGATCCAAAACTCCAAGAAAGGGAATTTGCCTTCTAGGCATGGTATTCATCTTTCTAAGGAGCAATGTCCAAAGACCCCACAGCAAGAAGAAGATATGAGAAGGTATCCCTACGCCCGGCCGTAGGAAGCCTTATGTATGCCATGTTGTGTACAAGACGGATATACGCTGTGCAAAGGGGAGTAGTCGGTCGCTACCGGTCCAACCCGTGATTAGATCATTGGGTTGCGGTGAAGTGTATTCTCAAGTATCTTAGGAGAACAAGAAACTATATGTTAGTATATTCCGAGAAGATCTCTCTCTCACGGATACCACAGTTCTGATTTCAATCGAGATAGAGATAGTCGACGGTGCGACATCCGGATCTTGTTCGCTCTTAATGGAAGAGCCGTGGTATGGAGAAGTATAAAGCAAAAGTGTGTTGCCGAACTCTCGATGGAAGTCGAATATGTTGCGACTTGAAGCCGCAAAAAAGAAGCTACATGGCTCGGGAAGTTCTTAAGCGATCTAGAAGTTGTTCCGTATATGGATAAGCCAATTAAGCTCTCTTGTGACAACAATGGAGCGGTGGCTAATTCAAAAAGAACCTAGAAGCCATAAGAGTGCGAAACATATAGAAAGGAAATATCACCCGATCGAGCCATTGTGGATAGAGGCGATGTAGCGGTTCAAGATCGAGTCGAGGACAACCTTTGTCGACCCGTTCACCAAGACATTGCCATTGAATGTTTTTGATCGGCACTTAGATGGATTAGGGATTAGAGACATGACACACCTGCTTTAGGACAAGTGGGAGATTGTTGGGAATAGTGTCCTGAAAGCATGAGATGTAAAAGGATATTTATTATTTATTTAATAAAATAGTTTATTCATCATTTTATGTGCATATATTTATGAATATTTTATGAATATCAAAATAAAATTCCTTGATTATTTATGTAACCTTAAACATGGTATATAAGTGTTATATACGAGAGGATAATGTTTAAGGATAATAATCAAAAGTAATTGTTCATAATGAATTTAATTAAAGTTCGGAATCTTTAATTAAAACATTATCAATACATGTCATTCCCATTTAGAATGGAACGGTGTTATCCGCACTGTTAATATGGCGAGATATTAAATGAGTGTATTTCGCATAATGAGATTATGTGGAACATGGACGCAGACACAATATGAATTTCTAATAATTTCCGTTAAAAATAGAAATTCTAATTGAGTCTACCGATGGTCATATATAGAATGATCTTAATCCTGAGTTCTTAACAAACTCCTATTTATGGATTTATGTCTTTTGATTTACTCGATGCGGATTCCGAGACCCCCGAATCCTACTCCTTGTATTTTGGAGACATAATGAAATAGGTAGTTGGGAATGTTATTATACGAGATGGAATCCATTCCTTCTTGAGAGAGAAGCGGATAAATAATTCTCTTGAGTGTTGATTCGGTACTTGGATTAGTAAGAGCACTGGTTCATGAATGTGTTTTATGAATCACTTTCCATTAGAGAATCAATGGTACTCAAGGATAAAGATGCAATTAGAGAGGTTAACAGTTCTACCCGACTCTAATTATGAATTATTTATGGAGGATCGATCTATATGCAATGAATATATCAAATGGACACTTCACGGTTTAGAAGTAATTAATGTCTATAATTCCGAGAGTGCAATTCCAAGTTTATAGTGGAGTAACTATTGAATTAATAGAATTAATTAATTAATTAAAGTGTTTAATTAATTATTAATTTTATTGGAGCTCGTAATTATAGGTCCATTAGTCCCCGCGTCGTCCTTGTAATTCTACCGACACAAAGGGCAAAATGGGGATTTTAAATTACGAAATTCTAAAATTAAATATTCAAGAATAATTAATTGAGAATTAATTATTATTTAAATAATGAGATTATTTAAATTTGAATTTGAACATATCTAGATTTATCCATTTAAACTTATTTGATAAGTTGTTCAATTTAGAATTCAAATTAATTTAAGTTTGACTTAAATTCAAATTTGAATCAATTAAAATTAGACTCTTGGATAATGGATAAAATATCTTCCTTCCTTATCTTATTTAGGTGCCACACACAAAGGGATAAAACCCTAGGGTGGCCGGCCATTAAGAGGATAAGGGGAAGGGATTTTTTGTTCCAAATTCAAAATTGGAGATAAGGATTTGATCCTATTTTGAAGTTTGACTTCTACTCTTTAAATATGAGATAGATAGAAAATTGTAACAACAATTTTGAAACACTTTTAAGCCCTAGAGAAAGTGTGTGGCTGAAATTCTCATATAGCAAAAGAGAGTGAAATATTTTTTCTCCAAAAATTCCACATCATGCATGCGTTGGTGTTTGTGGAAATTCGAGTGTTTTAGAAACCGTTTTGTCTCACGTGTGCCCACACACACGTCTACGTGGAATCAAGGAATTGACGTGGAAGACTTTGGTGTTCTAAACACAAGAGCTTGGATCTAGGACTGTTCGTGGTCAAAGAAAATCAAGATATCATCGGAGTCGGCTACAAGGTATTTTTCGGTTGATCCTTGAATCTTATAAATTAATGAGATTAATTTATTGGTGCATAAATTAATATAATCTATAGAGTATCTCAAAAAATTTATGAAAATTTTTGTTATACACGATCCGCTATTCCGCTGCGTTTCCGCCGCCGAATTCGATTCGGCAACCAACGGAGCTACCCAAAACCAACTCACCCATGATTTTATTTATAATAACCTCCCTTGCGAAGGCCAGTACAAATAGTTTTATTAACTTTTATCATTTGTCATCTTTACTTTATATATCATCTTACTGTCATCTTTTCTTGTCGTAGTAGTAATTTTAATCTTACCATCTTACTGCCATTTGTTTTCTTATTATGACAGTAATTTTAGTCATATTATTGTATCTTTAAGTATTTTTGCCAATTTATTATGAAATTTGACTTTTGTTGACTTTGACTTTGACTTTTTGGCAGATTAAAATTCTACTGCTACTCTAAGTCCATAAGCAAATTAAATGCAACAAATAAGATTCATGAAGCATCTTTCACATAATAACATACACTGAATTAACAATATGCATAATTTTATGCAACACAAGGAATATAGGCTTGTTCGTGATATAGCCAAAGAAAAACTGCTGTATTTACAGGAGTTCTGTTAAAGTCATGACTTTCGAGTCACCAGTAACTTTACTGCTTTGATCGTCTACTAATCCTTTCACATAAATTCTCGATCATTAGATTTACAATCAAAGACCAATAATTGAAGCACAATTTGACTAGAATTTGTAGTTCCGTTAATGTTATTATCTTAAAGTGCGTATGTCATGTCTAAAATCCTTGAAGAGATCTACAATTTCATATTCGGTATCTAGACTGAAACATCTCCTATATCACCAATGTGCATAAAACAAGTAAACATCACAATTTCTAGGGTCTCTTCACTATTCTCACAAGATTTCTCCCAAAATAAAAATGTTGAAAACATAATCCAATAATCGAAAATTTATCCTATAGACATTAGGTTTTTTGGTACCATTCATTATCATAAGAAAATTATCATTCTTAACAAAAATTTTGCATGGTATCTACTATTCATGGATGCGCAGCCAAGGTGAAAAATGAGGAGAAAAAGTGAAATTTTACCTTAGATGAATGAAGAACAAGTTCTAGTGACGCTAATCAACGGTAGTTTTCTGCCGATTTTGATTTGAACTCGGTTTTCTCACTTTGGTAAATTTTTTTCCTCTCCTTCTTTGGCTGAGTTCCCTCTATTTTCTTGCATGAAAATGATAATATTTCTTGTATTTTTCTCTTATAAAAACGTTCACAAAAGAAATGAGGGACCTATGTGCAATTTTGACATTCTCTAGGGTCATTTTTGTAAAAATATCAAAATATCTATTTGGCTTCTCCCCTAAGTCTTGGCCAGCCATATAATCTCTTTCCATGTGTCCTAATCTCAGCCCAACATTCATTAATCACCTCAAATCTTAACGATTCATTTTTAATAACTATCTTACTTCGGTTCATTGAATTCCTAATCGGTGCGCGTTTTACCAGCATTTTTCAGACAGTTGATCAACTTGGTCAACTTTACTCAACCTTGACTAACTTTTCAGAGTGACCTCTTGGTCGACTTTTGTTCAACAAATTTTGACTTGGTCAACCCTATTAGGTCAAAACCCCTAATTTTCTTAGTTCGGAGTTCTGAACCTTTTTTTGTCTGTTTTTCATTCTAATTGTTTCTAAAACCCTAGAATTGATGTTTTTCAATTCTTTTTCATTCCTTAAACTTAATATTCATGTGTTTGTCCTCTTGTGGTAATAACACAGCGTTTCGTACCTCTTTCTTGATAATTGTCTATAGTTCAGAAATTTCTGATTTCTAGCTGATAATTTGCTACTCAATATTAATATCAACAAATACTTATGTATCCATATTCATAATATAGAGAATTTTAGGAAATTTCATCTTATACAATAATTTCTTTGATAAATTTCCTGGTCATGACAACTGGCCCGTGAATGGCCTGAGCCCGGACCTGGCCCTGGCCCTTATGGACAAGGACCAGAGCTAGGGTTGGACATGAGGATCTCTCCTCAGGCCCCGACCCAGGCAAGGCCCTATACTGTATAGGGCAGTGCTTGGCCCAACCCAGGCCCGTCATGGGGCTGGGGTTAGCACGACCCTTTTGACGCCTCTAAACGGTGGTGTATAATAATGGTGGATCAAATTATATTATACTCATATCATGTTATACTTGTCAACCTATTTTCATTTGTTCTCATTCTAGAAGATGAGATACCATTCATACCAAATATTATAACCCCTATAAGCCAACTTGCACCTAAGCCAACAAATACAAAATAATTGAAAAGAGAGTTTTTCTGGTAAGCTAATCCCATCGATAGTGTTCGTTTCACCGCTTGATTAGGTCAAAATCACATTATATTGAAAAAGTATATCAAAACAAATGCGTTTTTTGATATAAAGACAACTAGAAATAAAGAACTACCGATAATTTATTTTTTCTCGATCCTATCAAAAAGCTCTCTTAAAAAAAAAAAAAGCACGAAGGAGAAAATGTCTCATATATTGATCAATTTTTAGAGGGCAGTTTGTGAAATATGAGGTTAGGTGGGGATCAAAAGTGTCCCATCTATTAAGACATAAAATTATTGTTAGGCCATGCTTATTGAGACGAGATCTTGTTATACTTAGTAGTAAAAACCTTTTTATATATTCTTTTTAACTTAAAACTGTATCGCGGACTTGTAATGTTGTAAAAGCCTGAAAGGTAATCCCGGAATATTAGTGAAATAAAAAAAAAAAAAAAAAAAAGATCACCCTTTTGATAATTGAACAAGAGACTGGAACCTCAAGTCACGATTAATTACAAATTGATGATTATATACATAAATGAATAAAATAATGCATGCCGGCAAAGTTTGTCCTCAATTGCGTAAGTAAGGATATGGATTGATTTGCTACTACAACCACCTCATGCGAACACAATTAGCAGTATATATGTTTAGAAATCAAAGATTGAATATATAGCTAAGGTAAATTATTTTATACGAGTTTATTTTAATTAGTTCATGGAATACAGCAGAAAACTTTCTTTTATTTTAATAAGTCAATGAATTAATATAATGTAATAGGATTATTGGTGTCACTTTAGGAATTAGAGAAGAACTAATGCGGAATAAACGTACGTAGTTAATAAATGAAAATTCCAGTTATGCCTTTCGGTCTTATAAATTCCTGTTATTTCTCATCGTCAACCTGTGAACTACTCAAAACACATTTGCATTTGCTTCTTCTTTGTCGATTCGTGATGTAGCGGAAGCTTGATTAAAGAAAAAATAAAATTATAAAATAAAAAGTTAATCAATTAGCCTGTTAATTCACACAAAATATGTGACGACCCTCCTATGAGGCCGCCACTGTAACTTACTTTTAACTTGTACTTACTGGGGTTTCTTAAAATTTGCGGAACATTTTTTTTTTTTTTTTAAACATAAGAATGAATACTTTCATAATTCGTAACAATAATTTAAAAATAATGAATCACTCAATTACTAAAAACTTTTCTTAATTTTAGTTAAGATAAAACTTCTAAAAATATCTTTCGAATTGAGTGACATTTGAACTCTTGATTCACATACTCTTTAAAAAACATTCTAAAACTAGCCAATTTAATTGGGTTATCTCATTTGACTTTAAAATGGATTTCGTGAAAATCTTAAATTCAAGTACATCTTAAAGTCCTTTTAAAATCAATCATTTAAATCATCATGTTTAAAATTCGTTTTATTTGTTGCATGCATTGTTGCAACATTCTAAAACTTAAATACTCAAAACTAGGATTGTTAGCTACAATCTCGGTTTTCCCTAACATACATATGTACATATACCTTTTTAAACATACATGCTTGAAACTTTGAATCATATAAATATATACATGATTATACTTAAACTTCTTTATCATGGAAAATAATCTGCGTAAGCGGTATCCATTCCCATCTCCACCATTAAATGCCGCTCACCATTGCCCTTCAAGAATTGCTGATAGGTTTCTTACCTCTGACAAGATGAACTTATCCGATTGAGCTTTTCGCTCGGCAAAGTAGGAACTATATCTCACAAAATAACTGTAAGTACACATGAATAAATATGCATGAGCCGATTATGCTTGATTATGATGTTTTATCATAGTCTTATTATCTTATCTTATCTTATCTTTCTTCTTGATGGGCCCGAGTGCTCACGTACCACTTATTGCGCAATCATCGGGACGTAAGGGTTTGCAAGGTCCCCAACGACCCGTGATTTAAATTGAACCGAGTACCTCCCTTGCGAAGGACCCTTTTTTTGTTCATTTATCTCCCTTGTGGAGTCCGATTACCTCCTTGTGGAGGCCGATGCGACACTCAATCGAGTTTCTTCTTATAAGTTCCTCTTGACTTATTAAGGTGTATGCAATATGACCTAGCATAGCATACTATAACATAAAATTAACTTAAGCACATATAATTCATGTGCCTTTGCTTATGTGTATGCATCATAACATAGCATCGTATACCATACTTAAAGCATAAACATATATATATATAACATGTGTAAATTTTTCTTTAAAATCTATTCATCTTTGTGTGGCGAGATTCCTACTTACCCGATTTACAAAGCTAGAATCCACTTTTTTCGCCAAACGACCTATTCTCTTATCTCTTTATTCGAAAATAAACCCCACCGAGAGTGTGAGATTATCATCATTTGCTATTCTATTTTAGCAACTTATGAAGGAAATCTAGCCCTTTACTTAAGGCATGTATTCCTTTCCTTTCTTCAAGGATAATTCACTATAAGGATCAATTTATTAAATCCTCAAAATTTTATTTTCCTTAATTGCCATTACAAATTTGTGCTAAATTGATAATTCATTAATTATCTTATCCTTATAATAAGTCTAATAATTTAGTTAACTAATTTTGGTAATTAATTAACCCTCTTATTCATATATCGAGAGTCTACATAAGTTAGTTAATTAATCTTAGTAATTAATTAACTTCCTTAACCATATTCTAAGTCTTAGAAAATTTAATTAATTAGTTTTAATAATTAATTAAATTATCATCCATAATACACTTTTAATAAACTTTACTTTACCTCACTTGATGGTCTCATGATAGTGTTGAGGTCCATATTTACCGTCGTAAAATTAAGGGTCTAGCGTTTACGTTTCTTTTACGATTTTTAAAACACATGCTTATTTGAAAATCGTTAAGTTTTATTGGAAAACTACATACGGCATTTAACATAAATATAAACATATTTCACGAATCTCATAATTAACGTATTTCATGAAAATCATACGCCTTATATGACTATCTTAATTAAACCATAAGCAAGGTTTGTACTTGCCTGAGTTCCGAGCTAAGCGGTTCTGATAGCATCTCGCTTGTCGTGTCCTCCTGCGTATTCCTCAAAACTAATTCTGGGAAAAGCTGCAAGCACTATGAATGATCCTTGAGGAACATCGTAGATTTAAACACTTAATTCTGATCTTCACTTGTTTAGTCCGAACCACCTCGATCTGCGTGCAACCAGTACTAGGCCATTCTTATCAAAATTGAATTTGGTCGAACGGACGTCACCATTGCGTTCAGCACGTCGAAACGAGTCGGGATATGGTCTCGGATCATCAAACGGAGGTCGATAGCCTGAGAAACAACACCTCGCCGGAATATGGCGGCGGCGGCGGCGGCGTACGGCGGCGGAGGCTCCCGGAGAGTTTTTCCGCGGCGGACTTGGGTCCTACCCCCCCTAAATTGACCCTTCTGAGTCCATTGGTGCGGTCAATTTCACACAATTCGGCCTGTAACAGTACCCATCGGGACCGGCAACGTCGGTAAAATCCGGCGACTCAAATCTCATATTTCCGATCACGAAATCTTAAAATTGGTTGAGGGGTTTTCTTACCCACTTCCTTCTGAGTGTTGTGACACCAAAATTACGATGATCCAACAATTAGATCGTCGGAACCACCTCCTCCCTCCACGGACGACGGCAACGGCTCCGTTTTCCGGCCAAACTGCGACGGTGACGGTGGCTGCTGGTCGGGATCTGCTGGGCGTCGGCTTCTGAGTCGATTGGTGGGGGCGGTGGCATCCACGACGGCCTGGAGAGAGAGGAACAACGGCGGCGGCGGAGGCGATTCCGGCCACCACGGACGGCGGTGCTCCGGCCATCATTGAGCTATGAAAATGGATGGGTTTTCTTCGTCTCACTGCACTGAGTCCATAGGGACTGGAATCATCTCGATCGGAGGTCGGATGGCGGAGATATCACGACGGGAAGAAAATGGTCATTTCGGAACTTCCGCCGGCGATTGCGGCTGATTCCGGCGGAGTTAGAGGTCGTGCCGCATGTCATTGAACTCAGCTCGTCGAGATCTTTCTATTGACACCGGCGGTGTCGAAAACGGAGGTCGGAATCTCAACTTGAGTATTTGGCCATTGAGGGTTTTGTGAGAAAAACGTGAGAGAAGAGAGAGAGAGTGAGCGTGAACGTGAGCAAGAGAGAGAAAATGATAGAAGCCTAAAAATTTCACTATATATAGTGTCTAATTAAGACAAGATTACATGCGATCTTATCCTCAATTATTTCCTCTAAACAGTTAAATTTTACTGATTAGAGGTAATTAATTTTGCTCACGTAATTTAATCTATTACTTACAGGTCCAAGATTAATTTCTGAATAATTCAATATTGTTTTATATTCTTACTCGCGTAATATTTCGAATTGTTTCAAGTCTTGAAATAAATTCTAGACCGAGCAAATTCAAAATCTAACTTCTCAAAGATTCTATCTCGAATGACGTTGTTTCGACGGTGTCAACTCCCGAGCTCACATTGTACCCTTCGCTATGGGTATTTACCTTGTGACTTTAACCTAACGTCGGCAATTAAGGATTTTCTCTTCTTTTAAAATGTCGGTGTGTTTTTTTTTTACACGCTAACATCGTGTTGTGCTTGGAGATTCTTGAAATTAAGATTCTCAAACTATACTTATACTAAAATTATTCCGCCTTAAAATACGGCAGAGAATTTATCGATCAATTACTTGATCGAAACATGAACTTAACATGAAATCGCTATAGAATTTAGGAATACAGATATTGATTCCATTAATCCTTCAACACATAATATTTTCTAGGAAAATCCTTAGCTTAAATAAATAAATTATATTATTTAAAGTCTTGGATTTTCTCAGTCATTACAAAATATTCAAAAAATTGTTTTAAAATTTGTTGATTTACACATAATGCCAGAAATTGATATCAAGATTCGTTGATTCACAAATAATACCGAAAATTAGAAAAGTAATTAGTGTAAACACTCATATTTTATTCATAAAAATTCTCCCTCCTTACGTATCACTGAACTAACATATTTATAGGCTAAACTGCCCCAAACGATAATGGCAAACTATAAATAAAATTGTAAAAATGAATGATTCTGAAAATTAAAATACAAAAGAACTAACTTATATTTTACCTAATAATTACGCTAAAAGGAAACTTTCCTAAATGTAAAATTGCTAGTTTTTTAAGAATAGAATTTGACTTTCCTTTGTAATAATTGTTTTTCTGTAGGCTAATTAATATTTTCCCTATGCATTAAATGTAAAACTGCTAATAGAATCCTCGGGGGCTTGGGATCTGCTGCTGTGAAAGAGATTGCATTGCTTTGGGGGCTCAACGACGATCTTGATCAGCTTAATGAAACCATTTCAACCATCAAATCTGTGCTTCTTGATGCTGAGGAGAAGCAAGTTCACATATGATATTATTAGTGCGTCCCTAATATTAATAACATGCTATTAGGCACATTAGCATTATCAACTAATAAAAAGTGAGTCCCGAATGTAGGGCCATATTCTATTTATGTTGGTACCAACTAAGAATTTTTCTAATATATTATTCATATTTTAGTCAATATTAGGATTTTTAATAAATTATTTTGATTTAAAGACGCCGTATATTAGTTTGCACAGCCACACTATATAAGTGTAATCTTATATGTTAATTGAAAACTCAATATATGATCATCACTTATTTTTAGAGATGTTAAAACGGGCCGTTACGAGCACAACATGTTAAAAAGTGAGTAAGACATGATTATTAAATGGGCTTGGCTCATTCCGTTTATTAAACGTGCTAGGCTTCACGTAAGTTTTAGGCACGAAACACGCTAAGAGCATGTCATATTAAGAGCACAGTACGAGCATGAACATAGACACATTAAAGGTACGATAAAAGTCTAATTAATGAAGATGAAGTATAAAACTAATTTTATTAATATATATTACATGTCATAAAAATATTTGTTTTATTAAGAAATTTTAATAAAATTAAAAAATAATTACATTAATAATAATTAAGACACATTTTTTTTAATTAATAATATGCTTTCTTTTGTTAAGATTTTCATGTTTTCATTATGTTAAAAATTTATTTCCTCGTATTTATTGTAATATACTATTTAGCACGATAAAGGCACGTTAAGAGCACGATAAAAGTACGAGTACGACCCAAGCACGTTAAGGGCACGACCCACATATACGTGGACCGTGGGCCAAGCTTGACGGCATAAAAATTAAATGGGGTATGTAACAAATTGACGAGTTTAGTTCGATGGTAATAGTAATTAGGGCATTAGATTTAGATTTCAAACGAGTTTGGTCTCTCATTTTTGTTTTTCTTCTCACCCTTATTTAACCTCATAATTTTAGTCCCTAATTTTTTATTTGTTTTTCTTCCTTTTGTTTTTATCCCTCTTTCTTTTTTGTTTGCTTATATGTAGTCCCTCATTCTCGTTTATTTCCATATTTCTATTTTTTAAAAAGATTCCCGATGGCAATTAATTAACTCATTATTTAATTATGTAATTAAAAGTTAATTATTTAATAATGGAGAACAAACGTGACTCACAACTGTCAGTCTTTGTGACCTGCAAACTAAAAACAATATTTTTAATATCTAATCAAAGAATTTCTCTATTATTTAATCAAATTACTACATTAATTAATGGATTGGGTAACGGAAAATGGCGCTCGCCTGTCTCCACCAAGTAATGCTGTGGACTTTTTAGATGGATTGTTTCTAGGATTCCACAAAACAAGTAATGCTGATCATATTAAAACAAAGAGGAAATTGCTTGGAAACAACGACTCAGCTTCAGCAAGCATATTTTAAGTATTTTTGAGTGGCTCCATGTAATATATTATTAGTGGGAGTAGACATATCTTCTACCTTTCACGATGTTTATTTAAGTCTCTTTATTGTCCTTGTTACCTGCAAACTAAAACACCCATTTGAATTCATAGTGTTTTCATTCCAATCTCACTTTTAATTTAATCAAGTCATCATGGCAGAGCTAATCCTGTCTCCCATTGCTGATAAAATCCTCGGGGCTTGGGATCTGCTGCTGTGAAAGAGATTGCATTGCTTTGGGGGGTCAACGACGATCTTGATCAGCTTAATGAAACCATTTCAACCATCAAATCTGTGCTTCTTGATGCTGAGGAGAAGCAGATCAACAGCCACCAAGTCAGATACTGGCTCCGTAGGCTTGGGGGTGTAGTTGATGATGCGGACAACTTGATGGACGAGTTCAACACCGAAGCTTTGCGACGACGAGTGATGCCTGCAGGAAGTGAAACGGTCAAGCAGGTATGCACTTTCTTCTCTGCCTCAAACCAACTTGCTTTTCGGCACAAGATGGGTTGTAGGATTAGGGAAATCAACAAGAAACTGGAAGCTATTTCAAGCTCCAAAGCTTTTCATTTAGAAGTTCGTCATGAAGATAATCAGGCGGTCCTAGTTTGAGAGATCCTGCCTTTCACTGCACATACACACTTAAATTTATGTTAGTTAAATCATAAATTTAAATGACATATAATAAATTCTGACATATAAAAGATGCTACTTTAGTTACATGCATATAATACACGCTCATGATATAGGTTCATGCTATATGGTATATCATCAGATCTTTAGTCATTAAAATACATGAATTACAGGTACGCACTTTCTTCTCTGCCTCAAACCAACTTGCTTTTCGGCACAAGATGGGTTGTAGGATTAGGGAAATAAGGAAGAAACTAGATACTATTTCCAGTGACAGAAACTTCCTTTTAGAAGTTCGTCATGAAGATAATCAGGCGGTCTCTGCTAGGAGAGGAGAGAAACTCATTCGCTTGTCCGTCAAGAGGTTATTGGTAGGGATGAGGAAAGAGAGGAAATTGTTAAGCTTTTATTGGAACAAGGTGAATTGGAAGAGAATGTCTCCGTCATTCCCATCGTGGGCATGGGAGGGCTTGGAAAAACCACACTTGCTCAAAGTGCTTTCAATGAGGAGACGGTCCAACAACATTTTGAGCTAAAGATGTGGGTGTGTGTTTCGGATGATTTTGACTTGAAGTTAATTGCTGAACAAATTATCAAGTCTGCAACTAATAGTAACAACTTGGGAGCTATTCATTCAATGGATCAATTGCAAAAGGAGCTTCAGAACGTACTTAATGGAAAGAGGTATCTCCTTGTGCTAGATGATGTGTGGGAGGAAAAACGTGAAGAATGGTTAAGGCTAAAAGACTTGTTATTAAGTGGATCACGTGGGAGTAGAATTGTAGTAACAACTCGGAGTAAAACGGTGGCTAAGATTACAGGATCGGTCCAGCCATACCAATTAGGGATCTTAGATGAAGAAAAATCTTGGTCTCTGTTTGAAAAGATGGCTTTTAAACAAAAAGAAGAGGAGAGAGACCCCAAGATTGTGGATATTGGGAGGCAGATTGTGAAAAGGTGTGGAGGAGTTCCTCTCGCGATAAGAGCTATAGGAAGCATGTTGTATTCCAAAAGTTCAGAATCAGAGTGGTTGTCCTTTTATAAGGAATTTTCAGGAATATCACGAGAAAAAGAAGATGACATTTTATCAACGCTCAAATTGAGTTACGATAATCTTACCTCACACTTGAAACGTTGTTTTGCCTATTGTAGATTATTTCCTAAAGATTACAGAATTGAGGTTCAAACGTTAGTGAAACTTTGGATGGCACAAGGGCTTCTCCAGTTTCAAGATCCAAGTGATGACCAATGTCTGGAGGATGTGGGCTACGGATATTTTGTGGAATTACTTGGAAGGTCATTCTTTCAAGAAGTTGACATATCATGGGGTGTAGAAAGTTGCAAAATGCACGATCTCATGCATGATCTCGCCATAGAAGTAGCAGGAACAGAAAGCGCTACTGTAAGTTTGAACTCCGGAGGCAATATTGACAAGGATACTCGTCATGTTTCCTTTGATTTCAATATTAACTCCCCAAAGATAATTTCTTCTTCATTGGTTCAAGCACGTAAGATTCGGACAGTTCTTTTGCTTCATCAAGTTTATGGGGAAAACAAATGGGGAAAGTCAACTTCTCATGCATTAAGATCAAATTTCAAGTTCACACGCACTTTGGATTTGAATCGTTCGGGGATTACAATACTACCAAAGTCTATAGGTAGTTTTAAGCATTTGAGATATCTAGATCTTTCAGATAACAAGGATATCGAGATGCTACCCAATTCGATTACCAATCTAGTGAATCTGCAGACACTACGACTGAATGGTTGCCATCGCCTACGAGAATTGCCCAGAGACTTGAAGAAGCTAGTCAATCTCAGACATCTTGATATTGATGGGTGCTATGCATTGACTCATATGCCACGCGGATTGAGTCAGCTGACCAATCTTCAGACACTATCAATGTACATACTAAGTAAGAGCAATGGAGGTGAGCTAAAAGAATTAATGGGCTTGAACAACTTGAAAGGGGAATTGGATATTCGGAATTTGGAACACGGGAATGACGCGGCAAGAGACTACGAGTCTGCAAATTTAAAGGAAAAACAATATCTTCGATCCTTGCGATTGGGATGGATTTCTGATGATGAAGGAACAGAGGCTCCTGTTGGTTATGAGAGGTCACTAGAAGCCCTCCAGCCACATCCAAATCTCCAAGAACTGACTCTATCGTATTACGGGGGCGTCACGATTTCAAGTTGGCTTTCTTCACTAACAAATCTGGTGAATTTGACATTATGGGGGTGTGTGAAATGCCAACATTTAGTGCCGTTGAATCAGTTCCCCCGCCTTGAGAAATTAGTACTTTGTCACTTGCCGTGTCTGGAGTACATAAATGGTGAGGAGGAAGACTTGTTGCTTTCATCAACAATAATACTGCCATCCCTACGACAACTTCGGTTGTGGAATTTGCCAAATCTAAAGGGATGGTGGAGAGAGGTAGTAAGTGGGGAATTGTTGCCTTGTTTTCCTCCTTGTCTTTCTACATTATATATAGAGGAATGTCCTCAGCTGAGTTGCATGCCGCTTTACCCACATTTGGAAGAAAGTCTAGAGCTAATAAATACAAGGTTGAAGCCATTGGAACAGACAGTATTAGTATTAGAGAGTAGAAAATGCAGTACTAGTACTACTGGAACTGAAATCCCAACGACAACGTCATCTTCTTTCTCTCCTCTCTCTAAATTGACATTTTGGGGAATTGGGGAGGATCTACAATGTCTTCCGGAGTGGTTCAAGAGCCTTACTTGTCTCAAAACGCTGATGATTTGGGAATGCTCGAAATTAAAGGATCTGAGTCCGGGTATTCAACATCTCACCTCACTTGAAGACTTGGAAATTCGAAATTGCGAGGAGTTAGAAGAGATAACTTTGGTGAATAACGGAAGACTCTGCTCTCTGCGGCTTACTGGCTTTCATAAATTGGCATCTCTTCCTGAGGGTCTTCAACACCTTACCAGTCTCCGATACCTTTCGATTTATGATTGGAAGAGTCTGGAAACTATTCCGGAGTGGATTGGCAACCTAAATTCACTTGAATCACTTCATTTAGAGAAATGCCCCAAATTAAGAGCATTACCTGAAGGAATACGAAGCCTCACTTGTTTAAAAAGACTCCGGATTCGGGATTGTCCCATGTTATTGAAGAGATGCGAAAGGCAAATAGGCGAGGATTGGCCCAAGATTGCTCAAATCCCAAAACTGGACTTGTACCCGGATCCCAACGGGAACGATAATGTTGAGGTAGAAAGCCCAAACTCAATTTTTACAAGCTTAGCAACCAATATAAGTGTCGATCTCTGTTTATATCCTTATCTTCATTTTCTAAAGTGATTTCATTCGAACTTAACTGTTGATATCTTTATAGAATCCATCAAGGGATGAGCATACGACGAGTTTAGACAAGATAAAAGCATGCAGCAGCAGCATCTTATTCAAAAATTTTGGGCTATGCATGCAATAATATATACTACTACTGGAACGACTCAAGAATGAATATATAGATAAGTAAATACACATGATTATCCCTTCTAATTTTCCTCTTTAAGATTTTTGTGATTTCTTCACCTTTAAGATTTTTGGGATTTCTTCACCTTTAAGATTTTTGTTATTTCACTGTTCACATTTCCCCTCATATTCCATGGTTTGTTTGCTATTTTGCTGAATAATTTTCAAGTTTTAGTAAGTAACTTGATACTTATTGTGTTCTATAGATTTAGAAAACTGTTAGGAAAAACTGTAAGTAACAACAGTTATATGTAGTGAAGTTTTACTCCTATGGATTAAACTAATGATTTATCCTTGATGGAACAGACAACCATCAAGATATCAAGAGACGAACATTGTTGTTAGTTCTTAAAAAGCTTACATGCCAAAGTTGGCTTGCGGCTGATTATCTGTTTGTGCAAGTTCGTGTCGATCCTTGATCAAGTGGGTTTTCTTTGCTTCTGTGTCAACTTTTTCTTAGAGGAGTTATATTTTGTTTTTGAATACGCAGGGAAGTGCTCTCTGAATGTTGCGGAGCTAATTCTTTACTTTGATGAGAGTTGTATGGGAAACAAAATGCTCTCAAGAAACGCATCATAACAATGGTATCTATTATGCTCTCTCTCCCCCTATTGATATCATTCAATATCTTACTTCACTTCAACACTTGAAGACTGGTAGCAAGATGGTACCGAATGCAAGCTTTGAGCCCTCCCACTTTCTTTGCGAATTTTCTTACTAAGCTACTTCTTCTCTGTTCAAGCTGTGAGTGGGTCTTTTTCTGATATGATATATGGAAATCTGACTTTTGTGGAAGGACTGAAGCAAGATGATTCTTTTCATACATAGCAAGATGACTTTTGTGCTCTATTATTGATAATAAAACGCCAATTCTGTTTGTTTCTTCATCATCTTTTTTCTATGAGCTTAAAATTTTGATGAATCTCACTGTGTTTTTTCAGGTTTGGATTGGAGAAGTGAACTGCTCTCTGGTTTCTCCTCAGAATGTAATGAAATGGTAAAATCCTTCATCCGTTTTTCTATATGCTAATCCTTTTCAATCCTTAATTAGAATAGTTCTTTTTATTCTGAGGAGAGCACAAATTTGTGGAAGCACAAATTTGATCATGTGGCAGAGTTGGTAAATTAATCACTGTATTCCTAAGTTTGTCGTACTTAAAAAATTTTATTGTTTTCGAGATCTACTAATGTTTTAACATGGTTTTGGTAAGAATGTAAAGGAACTACGAGTGGCTTGATCCTTCATTGGAGTGCGTAGGGCAGCCTGGTTTAGGTCCAGCCACAAATAAATAAAACAACCTTTTTTTTTTTCCCCTTCCAAAGATTGGAATTATATTATAGAAGAGCTTCACAGTTTTTCTTCAACTGCAATTTAGAAAAACTGAAAAGGAAAGTGTTTAAGCTAATAGAGCTGTGTTTAGCAAGTGGTCACCATTCTATACATTAAATATTCAAAAAATTAAGTTTTTCAAGCAATCGTGCTTAGTCTAATGAAGAAAAAGGAAAATCTCTCAAAAAGAGACAAATTTAATTCATATTGACTATGGGAAGAAATAACTCCTCTTTGTATATAGAAGTTATGAAATAAAACAAATAGTTGCAAAGCGAAAAGTCGAAAAAGTTTCTTGGGAGTGAATGTGATTCGGTTCCAGCATCAATGAGAAATTCAAGAACTTGTGGCTTTCTTCTTCTGCCAACTATTGGAACTTAATATAAAAGTACCTTAACCTTAGTATGATATAAGTCTAAAACCTTGTACCTAATCTTCTGGGGAAGACAATTTTTTCACCTACTCCAACTTGATTCTTATTCTTTTGTCGATAACTCAAGATCCAATACGATGTTTTGGTAAGCTCATCAACTGTTCTGTGACGCCTCCCGCCCTAGCGGCGGGTCGCCAACCTTAAAGTACTGCTGATAGGTTGAGTTATAGTCTAATCTATC
This sequence comes from Morus alba, assembly GCA_012066045.3. NCBI lineage: Eukaryota > Viridiplantae > Streptophyta > Magnoliopsida > Rosales > Moraceae > Morus > Morus alba. The sequence goes on along the minus strand of CP050225.2, from coordinate 33,997,817 downwards.
GCTTGTTATTAGACTACCGTCTCTTTAATTTACGTTTTTCTATGAGTAAATTTTTTTCTTTAACCCTCGGGTTCTTAACATGTTCCTAGCATGTTCTTTTGTTATACAACAACTTATCCTTGCTAATACTGTAAGAAATTGGATATGAAACTAGTCCCTGAAACTTATCTTAACTTATTACAGTCTATTGTTCTTTACTAAGACAATGACCGTAATATCTTTTTCTTAAAACTGAAACATATAAACTCGGTTCTATATTACACTACTCTGCAGTAATTTAATTTCTAAGCGAGGGTAGTAGAGACCACTCCCTGTACCCATGACATTTCCGCCACCCTTGCCTCTCTTTGGTCCATCAAGCAAACCTACTATATGGTGCTGCTTAACTTTGTTACCTGCACACGAGTAAACTGATGAGCTAACACTCAGCAAGTATAAACATGTACACACCATAAACTAGAACAATTACATTAAGGGTTATGATGCAAATATGCTCGTGTGAAACATGCTTTAAATTGCTTTTTGTCTTTCTGCTCTTACTATTGTGGGTTGGGCCCCTGCTTACTGTCTGGTATAGTCAGAATCTCTACTCTTTGAGATTTCCTCCCTTGGGAGGTCGATGACCCATCAGTCTCTTTACATTACTGAACTTTGAGTTTTTTTAATTCAAAGTGTTAAAAACTTTACTGAATGATATCCAACGTTTCTCTACATGCACATGCTAATATAAAATGCATAATACTACTTGCATACTTTAACAGTGCATAAGGGTAGCCATATGTCACCCTTCTGCAATCTAAGGCACAGAGCCCTCCAAACACGTATAATCACATAAAATCACATAGACTTAGGAACATAAGTAAATTCATAGTTCTAGATCTAACTACAGCTTACTTGAGTCCAGACAAATATATATGTCTATACTTACAAATAATCTGCTAGGATTCTTGTTTGTTGAAAATTTTTTTCTCGTTGTCTTGGCTCTCGTGCCAAAACCTCCAAAAGTTGAGGTTTTCCACTAGAACGCTCAGGTTACGTTTCTACCGGACTTCACAGAATAAATTTCAGTAAAATGCTTGATTTCCTTGATTTCTCTTCCTCCGTCTCTCTCTAATCTATTTCTTCTTTTACTTCACTCTCTCACGTTTTCCTTTTCTTTTCTATGCTATGCCTAATGGCATTAGTAAGTTTTTGTTGTTTTACATTAGTTGCGTTAGTTACCAAGTTTATGTGGTTTTCAAGGTGAGTTACCAACATTAGTCACCAATGTGAGTCACCACATCATGTAATAAAGCCAAGTGTTCCCCTACATGTGAAATACATATACACCTCACGGTAATAATCCTTTTGACTTACCTTTTTTTAAAAACCGTACTTAAAATAATCTTTTATATATATATATATATATATATATATATATATATATATATATAGCAGTTCAACTAAGTCTCACTACTAAAAACTTTTTTTTTTAATTTTTCTTAAACGACTAATTATAATCTAAGACGTTACAATTAATTTCGATTTTACTTTTAAAAAAAATCCCTTATCTCATTGCCCCTATAATATAACTTCATAAAAGCAGCAATATTTCTCTAATAATTTCCAGTAACAGAGCTTGCACCTAGAGCTGGTGACCCTATTTTAAATTAATTATCATTAAGGAAGCAATAAAAATAAACACACACAAAAAACTTGTAAGAATTAAAGCAGTTTATCCTTAAAATTGGTGCGCCTATTATCACTGTAAAATAATAATTATGCTCAACTCAACAATCTTCCACATGATACTTACAAAAACTACTAATATCGACACCTCTTAATTTTAACACAATTAAAACATGTTTATTTTTGAATTAAAAAGACTAAAACCACGCAAAGATTGGATGTACAAAGAATTTGATTATTAAATTATTCCATTTCAATAAATTATCAATTATATATTTTTTTCTCAACATGGATTGTTGTGTATGAGAGGTTATGGCTGTTTCAAGTTATGAGGCATTATTGAAGCTATAATTTAATAATAATCATAATAATAATAATAATTAATATTACTACTTTTGAGGTTATGACACTTTTTTTTTTGATAGGTTTTTCTATTAGGATATACTATCAAGGGTTTTAAAGAGGTCTACTGAAGATTTGGTTTTCAAAAGAAAACTTTTAAATTGAGTTTCTGTCCCCATTTATGTCTCCTAAGTTTTACAGTGGGCCTCAATATCTTTTTATTTATCTTTTATAAACATCACTTCTTTATTTATTTATAATATCTAGTGTATAATTGACGTGAGATGAGATTTTTAGGAAGTGCCAATTAGTTGCCTTCCTTATCATTAAAAAAAAAAAGAGCAAAAAAGAAGAACACCTTTTTTATTAGAATTTGAAAAATATAATTCTTATAGAAATAATTTAGAATTTAGGATCTTTTAAAAATTTAATTTTAAAGACAAATTTTAGTATTTTTGTCCTCTCCAACTTCTTAAAAATAAATAAGAGAAAAAAATCATAATTGTCTTTATCTAATTAGAGGATAAAATTATTGATTTTCAATGTAACTCTTTTACTGCGTTTGATTCTCATAATTTTAGCATAGGATATGTGTAACACCTATTTTTTTAACTGACAAATTTGTAGAAATAGATTTAGGCATGTAAATTAGAATCTGTCTAAATAATCATATTATGACATGTTGTTCAATAAAACTAAATATTAATGTATCGAAAATATAAAATTAAATATTAAAGTATCAAAAATTTAATTAAAAATATTTTAAAATTTTAAAATAATGTGATATAATGTAGTCCTAAAACGTAATTTTTAAAATTAAAATGGACAAATGATTTCAATTAAATGGGTTGTATATGTGTTTCCTTCTATATAAGAAATTTTGATGGAAGTACATGTTATGAATTATTATCACGTTGTCGGTGAAATTATTGTGGCACTTGGAGACTATAGATTTTTTTTATTTCTTTATAAATAGATCAATTATTAAAATCAAAACCCAAATGTGGTTCCAAATAGTAAGAAAGAAAATAAATAAGTAAATTAGATTAATATTGACATCAATATATTTCTGTATTGGCAGCACTCTAGCTTCTTCGTAATAACTAATGAATTTCAAATCACAAATATATGAGCCAAAATACGGTTTTTCATATTACTTTTTAAGGATCAATACAATGACATATGTACAAGAAAACTCCAACAGTAACAAAAGACGATTTAGAGTTATCTGTTCAACATACAAATGATAATTCCTTTAGGAAAAAAAATAAACAAATGATAATTCCAAAAAAAAAAAGAAAAAAAAAAAACAAGCTTTATTTTCGTGGTCCAAATAGATCTCGGTGATTATTATAATTATAGTGAAAATCTGCATAAATTTAGGCATGCCCCGTGTTGACGGTAGAATTTCGCCAACAATAAACCGGCCAGATTACCCTTGGTTTCCCTTTGGATTACCGGCCAGTTAATGTGTTTATAGATAAAGTTTAGTGTTTTTGTGAACTGAATGTAAAAACACAAGAGAAATTTTATAGTGGTTCACTCTTTTAAAATCAGAGTTACATCCACTGTATGATTTATATTGCTTAGAGAGTTTACAATTTACAAGTTATCTCTTTTTTTCTCTCAAGAATTCTCTTCTTTTTTCGGTTCACCGACCCCCCTTCATTGGGGTCTTTTCTCCTTATATAGCCGGGCTTCCTTCACTTTGGGGTTTTCCTCCGTGAGGCCTATGCACTCAAGTGCTCCTCCTTTTAGGCCCAGTGATAGCCCAAAAGAGCCCACCAATCAACCTTTGCTCACTCTACTAATTAGTCTTCGATTACGGCCTGTGAGTCTCCGTAATGCTTTTGTGTCCCCTGTGGCGGTTTGTAATCTTGCCATTAATGCCGCCGCCTCCCTCCGCCGACGCAACCCGCTTACGCCTCGACGGAACATTCCCTCGTCGTCATCACCGCCTCGACCTTTTTGTTCTCTTTGAGCGACCCTTCCTGCAGTCGAGGGATCTTAGCGCCTTAGTTCAGGCAAATTGAATCCGTCGACGCCTCATGGAGTCGTCGCTTCAACTTGGACATTGGCTTTGGGCTTGGCGGTTGATCTTGAGGTGTCGAAGCGTCGAGAGTAATGCGACTGGCAGAGAGAGAATGTCACCACGTGTCGTGATTTTGGTGGTCCACGTCTTCGTCACGTTTTCCCACACAACACCCCGCTTGAAGTGAAATGCTGTCTCCACCACTTATTACAACCCATGTGCACATAAAGGACAAGTCTATTCTATTTATATTATTTTTTATGAACTTAACATGTATTCATAATTACATTGGCCCAAAAATTCATAATGATAGGAACAACCTTTTCATGTTTTATTTATCAAAAATCCTTTTCATGTTTTTTGAAAAAAAAAAAAAAAAATCATAATTGTGTTTATCTACTTTGAGGGTAAAATTATTGATTTCCAAATTAACTCTTTTACTGCGTTTGACTCTATGCAATTTGTTCTAAACTTAAGGAAAATTGATTCTCATAATCTTAGCATAGGAAATGTGTATATGGTAGCTCTCTCATCATATATCCACAATTTAGCTATATTCATGATGACCTCTTCATTGCCTTTTACAATATTGTTTCTCCTCCTCTCTCTTACCCCCATTCTAGTCACTTGTCAACTATTCGATGATGTGCCTACTAGTCATCGAAAGGTAATTAAATTTATGGAGACGGTGTCAATGTTATGTGAATGGCATCCTTCAAATTTATGGAGACGGTGTCAATGTTATGGTTGCACCCCTACCCTCATGCTACGTTAGGGACAACAAAGGCGAAATACTTGCGTATATAATCTACAAGGTATTATTGTAAGCCTTATATTAAAACTAAACAACCAAACTTTTAATAATTAGTCCAAAACTAATTAACAAAGATACAAAAGTCAAAAATGTTGTTTCAATTAGTACCTTTAGTTATGTATGCTAGCAAAAATATATACACATATTATTATTATTATTATTATTATTATTATTATTATTATTATTATTATTATTATTATTATTATTATTATTATTATTATTATTATTATTATTACCTGCAGCAATTCAGTTGCAGTAATTCAGAAAAGTTCTGAGGAACGCATCACTTTTGCCCCCCTACATAGCTGGCTTTTCATCAAGGGGTCCAAGTCCATTCACTAATAGTGTTCTTAAGGTGTGCATATATATATATATATATATATATATATATATACAGATTATTTATATACAATTAATTAAATTGTCTGATTTCTTTAACTATGCAATCTTTATAATCGCCAAATGCAGCCAGATTTAGAGCTTTAAATCCGAGGTTAGTATATGATGCTCGTGCGGCTGATTACATTAGGTTCTTGTGCGGAAATGGCTACTCCAACCGTCGAGTGCAAGTTATTACTGGAACGCCCGATGCTTGTGGCGGATCTAGCAACGAGCTTAATTATCCTGCCTTTGTTGTTTATGCCTCGGCATCACAACCCTTCAGTCACGATTTCCGTAGAACCGTCACAAATGTTGGCTCAGCAACATCAACCTATACAGCACTTGTGACTGCTCCACAAGGACTTAATATTCTTGTAAGCCCGAATACTTTAAGATTCACATCTTTGGGGCAAACTGCAACTTTTTCCGTGAACGTATGTGAAACGATATCTGGGGGTCCTCGTGTTGTCTCTGCTTCTTTGGTGTGGGATAATGGTAATTCTCAAGTTCGGAGCCCTATTGTTGTCTCTGTTTCATAATAAATAAGGGTAGCAGAATAGCAAGGAGACAAATTCAATAATGTTAATAAGAGTAGAAATCAGTATCTACGAACTTGATAATAAGAATTTGCTCTACTCTGCTTGAATTCTAATATTGTATTTTGTAAAATGACATATATATCCTATGTTTTTTGGTTTTTATTTTGAACATTAAGAACATGCATATGTGGTTTCAAAATTTCCTGTCACGTCCAGATTAGAGAAGTACTGGAGGTTTAAAAGTAAAATAACTGTGTAGTTAGACTAACTCGAGCCCAAGTCTACCAGTTTTTAACTTATAAATCAATTACCAACCATCAGTAATCAATAAACAATATAATTTAAGTGAAAATACATACCACATTGCATACTTAACTAAAAATTAGAATAAATTATAACTCCAAATTATATAGTCAAGACACTAAAATCATAAATAGGCGCAATACAAGTACTCTTACTACTAATCTGGCGATAGCAAGTAGCTGCATCATTCTGCATTTACATGAGTTGCCAGCATACTGTTACGTAGGACAACCAATTGCAAGCAGAAAGCTTTGTCATCCAACCAATGGAAATCAAGAACAAGCATCACTCGTCCAATCACAGAAAAAAGCGATCCCTTTGTTCTATTTTGTAACACCAGTAAAAATCCTATCCGTAAAAATCTTATTTCAGTCAAACCATTTTGTTGAGAAGTGAAATGGGCTGATGATGTAGCGAAAACTAGATAAAAGGAAAAAAGAAATAATAAAATAAAATGGTAGCCAATTAACCTGCTGATTCACACAGAATATCAGGAAGTTTACTTCAGAAACTATTGATTCACAAAAAATATGCCGGCATTCAGAAGAGAGAAAATTCGAGGAAACTCTAAAATTTTATTCAACTAAATTGGTTTTCAATAAAAAAAATATATATATATATATATATATATCCATATAAATAGGTGAAACAGAAACAAGATACTAACCTAATCTATAATTAAAAATAATAAAAATGGAAAAATTTTCAAAAAAGAAAAATTTGAAAGGAAAATCAAAATAAAAACTATTGGACGTGAGGAAAAGCGAAACGCAGTTGAAACTGGAATCTGAATTTCGTTGGCCAGCTTATTACAAAAACAAAAGGTACTAGAAATGAAAAGAAAAAAAAAAGGCCCTTTTGGAGGCCTAAATGATGGAATTTTCCCGAAAAACGTCACACGTCGTGACAACCCAACAAGTCTTGTCCGTTGGCCTGTTTCAACTCAGAAAACACATTTTTTTGTCCAAATCTGACATCGTTAAAAGACCTCATGAAAACCGAAAAATTTGCCTTAAAACACCACTATACTTACAAATATCGGTATGTATCAAGTATAATATTTGAGTATTACGTCCAACTCTAAGAAAAGGTTTCTTAATCATTTTTTCTTATATACAAATTTCACACTTATCATGTTTTACATCTTTGTAATTAATTAAACACACTACAAAAAAATGAAAATTTACAGCAAGCAAGATGTGTTGTAAGAATATATTTATAACGTGAAAGTAGTAGATGACGTGTCTGCAGATGTTGTAAAAACATTAATAATATTCACAATGCGTAGAGCAAGTTGTGTTTGTTGGAAACGTTTTTAGTTTTTAAATAGATTAAATAAACTTTTTCAATTATGTGGCCCATTAAATATAAATTTTAAGTTTTAAAAAAAGAACCCACTTCAGATATATTTCTCTAAAATTGTACCCATTAGTGAAATAACTACCCATCAGTTATATATTTGTCTTATGTGATGGGAAGAAGACATCAAAAAAATATAACGTTAAAAAACTACAGAGGGATAGGGTCTCTAGCCTTCAAGAGAAAGTCTCTGAATCTCCATCATTTTACGCGCATAAGGTCTTAGAGAGACTAAACAACGAATCCCTAACATTTTTGTGTTATTTTACTTTGCTCTCGGCAACCTGAAGGGATAAACCCCATTATTTGTAAGTGGATCTTCAAGAGAAAGAAAGAAGCGAATGGAAAAGTAGATACTTATAAAACAATGTCAGTGGTTAAGGGTTATACCCAAAAGGAGGGATGACTATGAGGAAACTTTCTCACTGGTAGCTATGCTTAAGTCCATCTGGATACTCTTAGCCATTGCAGCATATTTTTGACTATGAGATATGGCGGATGGATGTCGTGATGACGACTTTTCGAATGGCTATCTTGAGGAAACCATCTATATGGATAAACTAAAGGGTTACATAGAGGAAGGCCAAGAGCGAGAAAGTCTGCAAGCGCAAAGATCCATTTATGGATTGAAGCGAGCTTTTAGATCATGGAACATCAGGTTTGATGAGGCTATAAAGTCTTATCGATTTGATCAAAACATTAATGAACCATGCGTCTACAAGTACACGAAAGAAGAGAAAGTGGTCTTCTTAGTTCTTTACATCGATGACATCTTACTCATTGGGAATGATGTGGGATTGATGACAAATGTAAAGGAGTGGTTAGCTAACCAATTTCAAATGAAAGATTTGGGAGAGACAAGCTATGTTCTTGGGATTAAGATTATTCAAGATCGAAAGAAAAAGTTATTGGGGTTCTCACAAGTATCGTATATAGACAAACTGTTGTCTACGTTTTTGATGCAGAACATCAAGAAAGGGAATTTGCCTTCTAGGCATGGTATTCATCTTTCTAAAGAGCAAAGTCCAAAGACTCCGCAGCAAGAAGAAGATATGAGACGATATCCCTATGCATCGGCTGTGGGAAGCCTTATGTATGTCATGTTGTGTACAATACTAGATATCTGCTATGCAATGAGAGTAGTCAGTCGCTACCAGTCCAACCCATGATTAGATCATGGGGTTGCAGTGAAGTGTATTCTCAAGTATCATAGGAGAATCAGAAACTATATATTAGTATATTCCATAATAGAAAAAAAAGCCTTTGGGTTTGGAAGATGTCAGATGGCGAGGTTAAAGATGACAGATCGCGCGTGACCTCTTTAGCTGAAACTTGATCCCGCACGAATGACGGAGGTAGTTCAAAGTGGGTCATGTGCGACCATCATTCTAGGTCGCTCACGACCATCATCCAAGAGAAACGACCTGAATTTCTTTTCACGCGACCATAGCCTAGTGATAGTCGCGCGTCCTTTTCTTTCCAGAACGACTCTGAGCGACCTTAGAAATTTGTTGGCCGTTCAGAGTAATTCGGGGTCGTTGAATTTTTTTTTAATGTTAATGTTATTTATATTTGTGATATAATTTTACAATTTATGTTTTTCTTTTAACAATTATATTTCAAAATTCATTATAGGTATGGCTCCAATCTACGTTTTTCTATTATACGATGGTGAATGGAAAAAGATGGAGAGTGGATCTTGGGAATGGTTTGAAAGTGGTTTAACCAAGGGCTTTTGGTTGATAGAAGCACCACATTTGTTGAATTGGTAGATACAATCTATGAAAGAACGAGTATTGATCGGGTTAATATGCAATTGAAATTACACATAAGCCCATTGGTGACTCGTTTAGTAAGATTGTGCCAACTCTTATTTCCAATGTCTGGATGTCATGGATCTTATGTTTTTGTACAAGAATGAAAAAGCAACATGGTGAAGAGACGGAGCGTCGGTGAAGAGGAGCGGCAATGGAGACCGGAGAGAAAACCTAGCTTCAAAAGTGGAGTGAAGAAATAGGAGAAGAAAAGGCAACGTGGAGGTGGAGTGAAAAAATGAGAGGAAAAAAATATTATTCTTGATTTGGCTTCGAGGAAAGATATGGAAAAATATATCAAAGATTTCAAGTTTTGGAATACAATATTATTTAGAAGTTGCAAAAGAAGCAAAATTGCTTCCATTAACCTGTAGATCAAATTTTCTTTAGGAATTCTACATTTTTCTCTCGTTTTTTTTTTATGTTCGTTGGATCTGTGGAGAATGACTTTCCAATTTCATTTTTACTTATTTTATTTCGATAAATTCTTAATAATATAATTAATGGGTATTTATCTATTATTTCCTCTAATTTCACCTTTTTACTCAGTTATTTGGCCAAATTCTCAAACTAAAACCCAAAAGAGATGCATTAATTTTTCATTTTGTTCAAAAGTCTCAGCAGAGAGAGAGACGAAGATGAGCAGAGCTTCCAGTCTCTTTCAACTCTGGCAGATTCCTCCAAGCAGAATACTAACTAGAAGCTATAATGTCTCCAAAGGTTCCAAAGGTCTGGTTTGTTTCAAGAAACAAAACCAAAAAACACAATTTTTGTTTAATTAATCTCTTCAATACACTTTCGTTTTGTGTTGATCTGGGCATGACCGAGTTTTTATTCTTCTTATCTGTTGAGCCACCAAATTTTTTTTATTTCTTTTTCTTTTGTTGTTCAGGGCACTTTTCTTTCTGACGACCATGATGCTTACGAGAGATACAACAGGTCTCTAAAAGTTAAAACCTTTCCTTTTGAGAACTTGAAAAAAAAATAAATAAAAATTGATGCCAACTGGGATGCCAACTGGGTAGTAAGAGAGAGTAAATATTATTGTGATTATAATCAGTTTAGTACTCTTAATATATAATACAACAAGAATGATAACAAAGACATATACCACTTTTTTTTTTTTTATATATAAAAAACAAACCTTCTAAAACAATAACCAAAATACAAAAATCTTGCACACGAAATACTGTTATATGCAACCCAAGAATTATAAAAGCATAACCTTCAAGAATTATAATGATAATTTTAGTCAAGAATACCAGCTCACTGAATGCTTTAAATATTTGTAGAAATTCATTTCATTAACACCGGGGAACAGCATCAGAATGAATTTCATATTCTTGAGGTTTATAATCAAGATTTCTAAAAATATTCAAAATTTCATTTTATTTTCATAATCTAGCAATAAGAATTTGTATTTTATTTTCATTTTCCTTCAAACATGGAACATAAGTGAACAATATCGCAATCCTCAGATTCTTCAAGACTACAATTAATACAGAAAACTGACAAGCTATTGCTTAATGCCATAAACAACTAAAGAGCGTCCTTTAATCATCAAATCATTTCTTGCCAACTCAATAAAGAATGGGAATCAAACATATTAACACAACTTAATAATATGAACATCACAATTACCTTTCTAACTTTTCCTCTGGAATCATAGTACTCAACCACAGGAAGACTAGACTCTAGGAAAACCTTGAACCGCTTCCTTATTGTTTCAATGTTATCATCTTCTCTTCCCTACGCAAACCCAAAATTGAAAACAAACATATTATTACATGCGGATTACAAGAAATGACATTAAAATAAACAGAAAGGATAAGAATATAAACAGACATAGATAAACAGAGAGAGAGATCACAGCAAAATCAGAGAGATTGATAAATCACATAATCCTAACCTGGCTCCTACTCAGAAGACGCCTCTCCATCTCTTCTTCTGCACAATCAAAAAACAGGACGAATGCTGGTTCAATTTTAGTCTGCAAGTAGCCAAGAACCATTACTCAGGTTGTCATTCAACGTAAGGATCCTTAACTCTTCATACATTTTCTGGTAAAGATAAAGTTGCTAGAAGGGTCTGTGCAGTGGGCTTACAACTTCTTCAAATGCTGCACGATTTTCCTCATTACGAGGAAAACCATCAATAAGAAATTTGTCATTTCCACTTTCTTTCATTGCTTTTTGGAGAAGCTTAATTGTTACCCCTGAGGGAACAATCTTTCCTTCCTTAATCATGTTCTGAATCACGGTGCTTTAGCCATAAGAGAAAAGGAGTCAATATCTGTGAAAAGAAATGATCACTGCTAAAAAAACAAGCTCAAATTCAAAATGTGTGTCTTGTTCAGTTTAACTAAACTCAATGATAACAAGCAACACAAAAAGAAAAAATAAATAATTAAGTTACATAAAAAAGGGGGGAAAAAAAAAACAAAAACAAGAAAGCACAAACACAGAGTATGGACTTGGCTTAGCACATACAGGACAACAAAAGAGCATTTCCAACGAACGTTAATAAAGCAAGGGAAAAATCTTAAATAGAGCATTTCCAACGAACGTCAAACACAGATATCATGATTGCTTGAATTCTTCTGGAAGAGTTTGGCTGAATCAACTAGATTGTGTTGTAATATGTCAATTGTCAACAATTATGGTACAGCTGAGTTATCAGAAGTATCTTTTCTTGATAAAAATCTTACCAGAACTTGGGTATTTTCTGTTAGTTAACTTATTTGATGATAATACCTTAATGTTACCATTTTCCTCCATCTAGCATGGCGCGTGGTTTTTAAGGTTTGACCTAACTTTTGAGCTCAAATTGCAGTATACATCACATAACCATTGAAAACAGACAGTTAGACAAAAGGCATACCCATTTTCAGATCCAGATTTGATTTCTGCTCGCAGAAGGTCACCAGCACTTAGATGTGTGTACCCAAAGTGTTCAACAATATTAGCACATTGGGTACCCTTTCCACTGCCCGGGCCACCTGACAGTCAGAGCATCTTGGAATCAAAAGACACCTAGCCTAGAATGATACATGTAATTTAACAATTTACCATACACTTTGACAAAATTTGGAAAAAGTGCTTACCCAGTACAAAAACAACCGTAGGCTTCTTTTCAGCTAAGCTTCCATTAGCATCCTGAAACAGAAAATTAAACGTAAAAAGCATAAGGATCTTCAATTGAATCAAGCTTTCGTGAACCACTAATCTTTTATTTCCTGTTAAAAATGAAATCCCACTAAACCAAATCTCATGGTAGTGATGGTATAGATATAATATGGTTGTGAAGATGTATATATTCATATACCTGCTTTGCAGTTTCAACGATTGAACCCATAGAAACAACTTAAATAATCTTGGGATATACTTTCTGCATCAACCAAAAGCAAAACAATGATAAAGGGAAATAAAGAGCCAAAAAAAAAAAAAAATCAATTACGCTTATGCGGCCATATAAATCTATGTCTATCCACAAAGTCTTAGACATTTGTGAATTTTCTATCAGATCTGCAGAGCTATGCAGAACCCACTTTTATCAAACTAACAAAAATAATTATTCTTGTTTATTCAAAAGAAAATTTCCATATGTTAATGGAAGTAATTTTGCTTCTTTTACAACTTCTAAATAATATTGTATTCTAAAACTTCGAAATCTTTGATATATTTTTCCATATGCTTTCCTCAGAAGCCAGATCAAGAATAATATTCAGACACAAACGAGATCAAACATATAAATACGCAGATCAAAGCCAAATGGTAGCGAATCAAATATATAAGCTACAAACAAAGCAAAATAGCACGGAAGAAACAAAGGGAGCGTTTGGTATTCAGGAATCAGTAGGAATCATATTCCCGGGAAAATGATGGAAGGTAATATGATGCCTAGGAATAATACATTACTGTGTGTGGTTCCATACAAGAATCTTTCGCAAATTCCCAGAAATATTACGTTACTGTGTTTGATTGTGCATGGGAATGTTGTGAATTAAAAAATATATATTATTTTTACATGAATTACAATTAGCACTAATATTTTAAAAAGTATAAAATAAAACACAAGTAGTTCATAAAAATATCAAATAATAGAGAACATATCAAATAATAGAGAACAAGTAGTCCATAAAATCCTCTATACTCAAAAGTTCTTACAAAAGTTCTAAATATGAGAACATATACTCGAATAAGGTTCAAACATGTAGGAATATGAGAACATAAAATCCTATTTTTTTTATCATGAGCTAATATATGTAGAAATATAGCTACCAATTCTTCAACATCCATATTTTTTGTTCCCCTCAAATTGCCAATGGTTCTAAGGTAGTTACATAGGATAGTAAATGTTCTCCTATTCATACGAGTGCTTTCAAGACATGCAAAGTCACTCTCATGTATCAATCAATGGTAATTTAGTTGGCGTATATGATGTTGGCGATAAGAACTCTCACCCCATCTATTTCTACGCAAACGTCTCTTACTAATAATTACAAATATCATAAGCATGAACAAAAATGTCATTTCATTTAACATCTCCATATGTTGAACCAAAATAGCCACAATTCTTTTTTTTTTTTTTTTTTTTTCCAATGGAAGAAGATCCATATATGCTCATTGATGGGAAAAAAAGAAATAAGCATACTTCTACAGAACCAAATCCACAGAACATACAGAACCAAACATAAGGTTGCTAGCTTTGAACCATAAGCATGCTTCTCATATTACAATAGTACTAGCTTTGAACCATAAGCATACTTCTCATGTTCTGTTGATTAATTTTCATTTAGTTTTTAAACCGTTTGCTTTGTAGCTACTAGCTTGTTCTCCAATAGAATCCCATTTACCAATAAAACAAGTTGATAATTAACAGAAAAAAAAATTAATAGAAAGAACATGCACACTCCAAAATCTTAGAAAATAGATCGACTTATCATAAAAATACATTAGGCGTGAGAAATTAACCCTGTGTCAACAGCTAGATTAATATCCTTAACATATATATATATATATATATATATATACACACATATATATATATATATGTTTATGTAACATCTAGAATATCCATGTAGCATTAAAAGTAGTGCTGGTGGCCGTTCGCTAGAAATCGTGGCCAGAAATCGACCATAGCTCCAGAAACCCATCGCCAAAAATCGTGGCCAAAAAGGGATGAAAAAATCGTGGCCGCTCTGGTTCAAACCCAGATGCAGTTTAACAGAAAAAATTTTCAAGTTCTGGTTCAAACGCAGATGCGCCGATGCCGACGACGTTCAAATCGGAAAGTTCAGGTCAAAAAATTTTCACAGAAAAAGGAGAAAAAAAGGAATCATACTCTGGTGGTGGCGGCAGAGGAAAGTCCGGCAACGGCGTGGTGGATCGGAAGGCGGCGGCGGCGTCCTCGTCGGAAGCGGTGCTGGGTCTGGACGAGAGAGAGAGATAATTATTTCATATTAAACGCCCCAAAATATTACAACTTTCCCTCCATTTTCTTTCTCAGGAACCAAATAAGATTGCACCGACAACATATTCAAATCAGAGAGAGTAGATCGGAATTGGAATTTAGGAAACTAGAGGAATATGTGATTGAGAAAAAGAGATCAATTTACCTGTTTAGAGGAATCGAGCTAGGAGAGAGAAACCGGTGGAGAGGACCAAGAGAGAGAGAAGGGAAAATGAGAGACTTTTCCGTCAATAGCATGAGAGACCAAGGTATAGTCTAACGAAAGCAAACTGAAAATCATAAATCCAAATCATCGGAAATAACAAAAAAACAAAAAATGGAGAGAGAAATACCTGAATCTAACGAAAGCTGAAAAAATAAGAAGAATACGACTTCTCCAAAGTTGAATTTGACAGAGAGATGATGACAATCTAGAGAGAATAGGGCAGAGATGGGACTTCTGGGAGAATAGGCCGCAAGGATGGGTAATGAGAGGAAAAAAATATAATCTGGCTGGAGAAAATGAAAAGAGAAAAAATAAAAATAAATTTAGGGTCCGTTTGGTTCAGGGATTCGAATCATGTGATTTGAATCATTTTTGATTTACGTGTATTTTTTATGAGAGAAACTACTGTAGCGAACTACGAATCATGATTCGAATCGGGGGACGAATCCCCCAACCAAACAGACCCTTAATTTGTTTTTAGAAAAGCGGAAATTTTTTGAAAAAATTTAAAAACATTTTTGTATTTAATTTTGGTACGGTACATCCTTAAATATGATTTTTTTTTGTTTTAATTTTTTCTCTTTGGAAAACGTAAAAAACGTTTTCAAAACCAGAAACAAACGCGCTGTATGATTTACCATTCGAATCAAAACTAGGTTCAACCTAATGTTTAATAAAGCAAACAATTACAAAGTACTTTTTGAAGAATATTTTAAAAATCTACAGTCAAAATCAGAAACAGCCCAAAAACATATTTATAAAACTACAAAGTTCAGGGGTAGTTTAACAAAGTTTAGGGGATATTTATGAAATTAACCCTTAAAGAAAAAAAAAAAAAAAAAAGAAGTTCTTTACACAACTCAATTTCTTTTACTATAGTGTTTTCTCTTACAAAAATTTAAATTCAACCTTTTACTACAGTGTCTCGACTTAAGTTGTAAAACAAACATACTGAAAGAGCTTTTCAATCCAAACGGTTGGAATTGTTTGCTCAATAGGGATTTTGAGGCTTAGCCCCTGTTTGCTTGAGCTACTCAAACCTTTGAGTCCAATTCAAATGAGACCCAAAGGTCCAAAAACATGTTTGGTTGAGAAATTAAGGTCCCGTTCATTTCACCGATTCGAGTTTAGAATTCAAGTTTTGCTACAGTAAAAAGCTCTCAGAATCAGTCACATCTAACTTTTTTGTCACAGTAAAAAGCTCTCACATAAAATCACATCTCAACTCGAATTAAAAACTCGAATCAGCGAACTGAATAAGCTCTTAAAAGGGGCCATCATGACCACCTACCACAACTCAAAGGGTTCAGTTCAGAATTTACACCCCTCTAAATTCAACGTTCCTAATGGTGGAGCTACAATGAAAAGCAACACAAAATCTCAAGAATCTACTTTTTTTTTCTCTTCAACTTCAAGTTTAAAAATATGATAATTTTTCCGTTTCAATTCTGATTGAGATGTTTTTTTATTTTTTTTATTTTGTTCATAATGAAGAGAATAATAAATCCACATCCATATTGTATATTTTTAATGTCATTTACAATGAGGAATTATAAGATTTGTTACAAAACTCTAACAACAATTTTCAACAATTTATCCAAACACAGTTATAATTTTATTCTCTATTCAAATTACAATTTATTTACGTATTCAAACAACAGTTTGAATTACAATTCAATTCACCACAATTCAAATCATCATAATTTAAACTAAATTAACAATTTAAATTGTTAAATCAAACGAGGCCATAGAATTTGGATTTCCAATCCAAATGGTTGGAATTGTTTGCTTTATTCGAATGGTAAATCATAGATTCGACTTTCTAAATTAAAAAAAAAAATGGAAAACAAGAAAAAATTTATAACACTACTATATATACCTTGGTCTCTCATTGAAAGGCTATTCACGGAAAAAGTCCCTCGTTTTCCCCACTCTCTCTCTTGGTCCTCTCCGCCAATTTCTCTCTCCTCGCTCGCTTCCTCTAAACAGTTAAATTGATCTCCTTTTCTCAATCTCATATTCCTCTTGTTTCCTAAATTCCAATTCTGATCTGCTTTCTCTGATTTGAATATGTTGTCGGTGCAATCTTGTTTGGTTCCGGGAAAGAAAATGGAGGGATAGTTGCAATATTTTGTTTTGAATTCAAGTATCGCGGGTTTCTCATTTTCTTTTAATTCTTCTGTGCTATTTTGCTTTGTTTGTAGCTTATATATCTGATTCGCTACCATTTGGCTTTAATCTGTGTATTTATATGTTTGATCTCGTTTGTGTCTGAATATTATTCTTGATCTGGCTTCTGAGGAAAGCATATGGAAAAATATATCAAAAATTTCAAAGTTTTAGAATACAATATTATTTAGAAGTTGTAAAATAAGAAAAATTACTTCCATTAACCTGTAGATCAAATTTTCTTTAGGAATTCTACATTTTTCTTTCTCGTTTTCTTTTCTGTTCGTTGGATCTGTGGAGAAATGAATGTTTGGTTAACTTGAATAAACAATAATAGTTATTTTTGTTAGTTTGATAAAAGTGGGTTCTGCATAGCTCTGCAGATCTGATTGAAAATTCACAAATGTCTAAGACTTCGTTGGATCTGATAGAAATGCTATTTATATCTATTTTGGTCATTATAGATCTTCACAATAATTTTATATATAGTTACCAAATATCTAAATTTATATTTCTGGTATTCACAACAGTTTTGGAAGAAAAAAAATTACTAAACACCTACATGCTTCTGGTTGCATATAGATTAATCACACCAAAGGACGTCTAAATCCCAGAAGACACGACATTTACAAGGAAAGTTGAATAAAAACATAATCGAGAAAGTCAACTCTATTCAAGAAAGAAATACTAGTCTTAATTTGAAAATTAGAGTGTGCAGCTATAAAAGGAGGACTTCCTACAACGTCCAGAGGATTCTAACACTCCCAAAACTCGTGCATTGTCTACGTAATTCGCCCTAGAGCCATCGCCTCTCTCTCTCTTTCCTCCATTATTGTCTCTCTCAAGCTTTTTTAAGCTTCTTTGTATTTTTTTCTACATACATAGTAGAAGACTAAATACTGCACTGGACGTAGCACTCACATTGAGGGCGAACTATTATAAATTTCAATATCACTCTTTTAGTTTTCCGCACTTTATTTTATCGCTTATTTGCCATATCAATCTTAAGCATACGGATGAAACATCTATCGTCTCGCGTATTGGTCATTAACTCTCATAAACTTGACTCTTGGAAATTGACCTCCGTACTAATAATAAATAAACAACAAAGATGTTAATAAACCAATCTTGTTTGGAATAAAATATAACTTTTATATGGAACAATATTAATTTTTTAAATTCAAAGACGACCTTCAATGACTCTTTTGAATGCATCTAAACATGTGGATTCGAATTCTCCATAAAGAAACATAAACAAACTTTGCTATAGTACTATTAAAGTGAATGGGAGCGTAAATTATCCTTTAAAATATTCTCTTGGCAAATCCATATTTATTTATGGATTCCATTATTTCGAAATTTGTTTATTGGCCTTTAACATCAGGGAAAAAAAGCTTCCCGTCCAAGTGATGGCCTTTAATATTTATGAAATCTTGTTTCCCGTACAAATCTGACCCATTGACCTTGGAAAAAAGGGTTAACCGATGATAATATTAAAGGCATGACCCAGCACACAGAGTGACAGAATGATTCTTGCAACTTTTCCCCCATTTTTTAGCTGTGAATTGGATAGCTAAAATTTAATCATGTGGCAAAGGAATAAAAAAAAAAAAAAAAAATACTCTACCAGTAGGATAAAATAATGTGCCCTATATAAATTATGGGGGTTTACGGATTGAAATCCGTAGATTAAAGGTGAATTCATATCCGACCTAAAACTTTCAGATTGGAAAATTTTTAATCAGTGTCTGAGCTAAAACCTTTTTGCAGTGGCGGATTGGATTCACAGATTCTATGAATTTTACGGATTGAATCCACATATTCTACAATTTATAACCGTTAAAATTATAAATTGATAAATATCCATACAAAATAAAATACAACATAAAATCTTCATCATTTATCACAAATCAAAGTCTCAAAATTTCAACCTCCAAAACTCAAATAAACATAACATAACTATAACATAAACTTGTTCAACAAAGTCTAAATTGTTACAACTAATTAACGATGACCAAAAAAAGAACATAGTTTATATTATACTCGTACTATTACTGAATCATAAAATAGCCATATGTATTACAGATTTAAAAAAAATTAAAAAAATTATATATATATATATATATATATATATAAATTTTAGGAAAATTTTCATATTAGTACCCTATGTTATAACGTAATTCTCTTTTAGTATCATGTGTTTTTAGTAATTTTAAATTGGTACCTTGATGTTTTAAAAAATTATTTTTTAATACTTTGATGTCATTTGTTAGGATGTAAAATGTCAAATTTCACTCTCAGGACATGACGGTAATTAAAATTTCATCAGAAGAAAAAGGCAGGGCTACAAAAGGAAGGACACTGTAGTTTCACTGTAGCATGAACAGTGATTCCGTCCTCTCTTTTAGTATATGTATAATATTATTTAGAAGTTGTAAAAGAAGCAAAATTACTTTCATTAACCTGTAGATCAAATTTTCTTTAGGAATTTTACATTTTTCTTTCTTTTTTCTCTTACTTAAATTTGGATCTGTGGAGAAATGAATGTTTGGTTAACTTGAATAAATAAGAATAGCTATTTTTGTTAGTTTGATAAAAGTGGGTTACAGATAGCTCTCTGATCGATAGAAAATTCACAAATGTCTAAGACTTCGTTGGATCCGATAGAAAAGTTAATTTATATCTATTTTGGTCATTATAGATCTTCACAAAGAATTTTATATATAGTTACCAAATATCTAAATTTATACTTCGTATTCACAATAGTTTTGGAAGAAAAAAAAATTATCAAACACCTATATATTTCTGGTCGCATGTAGATTAATCACACCAAAGGATGTCTAAATCCCAGAAGACATGACATTTACAAAGAAAGTTGAATAAAAACATAATCGAAAAAGCCAACTCTATTCAAGAAAGAAAAACTAGCCTTAATTTGAAAATAAGAGTTTGCAGCTATAAAAGGAGGACTTCCCACAACGTCCAAAGGATTCTAACACTCCCAAAACTCGTGCATTGTCTACGTAATTCGCCCTAGAGCCGTCGCCTCTCTCTCTTTCCTCCATTACTGTCTCTCTCAAGTTTTTTTAAACTTCTTTGTATAATTTTTTGCATACATAGTAGAAGACTAAATACTACGTACTGACGTAGCACTCACATTGAAGGCGAACCATTATAAATTTCAGTGCCACTCTTTTAGTTTTCCGCACTTTATTTTATCGCTTATTCGTCATATCAATCTTAAGCATACGGATGAAACATCTATCGTCTCGCGTATTGGTCATTAACTCTCATAAACTTGACTCTTGGAAATTGACCTCCATACTAATAATAAATAAACAACAAAGATGTTAATAAACCAATCTTGTTTGGAATAAAATATAACTTTTATATGGAACAATATTAATTTTTTAAATTCAAAGACGACCTTCAATGACTCTTTTGAATGCATCTAAACATGTGGAATTCGAATTCTCCATAAAGAAACATAAACAAAATTTGCTATTAAAGTGAATGGGAGCGTAAATTATCCTTTAAAATATTCTCTTGGCAAATCCACCTTTATTTATGGATTCCATTATTTCTCTATCTCGAAATTTGTTTATTGGCCTTAAGTAACATCAGGGAAAAGCTTCCCGTCCAAGTGATGACTAATCTGACCCATTGACCTTGGATTTTTCTCCCCTTGGAAAAAAGGGTTAACCGATGATAATATTAAAGGCATGCCCAAGCACACAGAGTGATAGAATGATTCTTGCAACTTTTCCCCCATTTTTTAGCTGTGAATTGGATAGCTAAAATTTAATCATGTGGCAAAGAAATAAAAAATAATAATAATAATAATACTCTACCAGTAGGGTAAAATAATGTGCCCTATATAAATTATGGGGGTTTACGGATTGAAATCCGCATATTAGAGGTGAATTCATATCCGATCTAAAACTTTTAGATTGCAAAATTATCATTGTCTGAGCTAAAACTTTTTTTCATTGGCGGATTAGATTCACGGATTCCATGAATTTTGCAGATTGGATTCACGAATTCTACAGTTTATAACCGTTAAAATTATAAATTGATAAATATCCATACAAAATAAAATACAACATAAAATCTTCATCATTTATCACAAATCAAAGTCTAAAAATTTCAACCTCCAAAACTCAAATAAACATAACATAACTATAACATAAACTTGTTCAACAAAGTCTAAATTGTTACAACTAATTAACGAGACCAAAAAAAAGAACATAGTTTATATTATACTGGTGCTATTACTGAATCATAAAATAGGCATATGTATTACAGATTTAAAAAAAATAAAAAAATTATATATATTTATATATATATACATACATATAAATTTTTGGAAAAATTTCATATTAGTACCCTATGTTATAACGTAATTCTCTTTTAATATCATGTGTTTTTAATAATTTTAAATTGGTAGCTTGATGTTTTAAAAAATTATTTTTTAGTACTTTGATGTCATTTGTTAGGATGTAAAATGTCAAATTTACTCTTCTCATTACTTTACCAAAAGCTAATAAATTTAGAAAAAATTCTAAAAAAATTATTCTTAATTTAAAGCATTTATTATTTTTAAATTTCAAATGTTTAAAAACTTTTCAAAATTTTTCTAGATTTATTATTAGTTTTTTGGTTAATTAATGAGAAGTGTAACTTTGTCATTTTACAATCTAAAAAATGACCTTAAAGTACTAAAAACACATTAAATTTTCTAAAACGCCGAGGTACTAATTTAAAATTATTAAAAATATAAGGTACAAAAAAACAATTATGCTAAAGCATACACTACAACATAAATGGCTTTTAATAGCGTTTAGTTATAGCGCTTTTGAAAAAGCGCTATTAAAACTTATTTTGCTTATATTTAATAGCGTTTTAAAAAAGTTATTTTGATTGAGCGGGTATTAAAAAGTGCTTCTTTCAAATTTTCAAATTCCCGCTCTCTCCATTCTCTTTTTTTTATTTTTTAATTTTTGCTCTGCTTGCTACTGAAATTCTCACATGAACAAATGCTTCCCACTCTGTGAAGAGGCATTTAGCTGGCCAAGAAAAAAAAAAAAAGCCTCACTCGATCCGCTCTTCTTCTCTCTCAGTTTTTCGATCCAACACTCTGCCGCTTCTCTCCTCCGCGTCTCTCAGTCCACACTCCAGACCCACCCACCCACCGTCACTGGCTCGCCCTCACCCACCGGCACTGCAGCTTCTTCACTTCTTGTTCTTCTTCTTCATCTTCTTCTTTTTCGATCCAGCACTCCGCCACTTCTCTCAGTCCAGACCCACCCACCCACCGTCTCCGGCTCACCTTCACCCACCGGCACCGCCGCTTCTTCGCTTCTTCTTCTTCTTTTTCTTCTTCTTTTTCTTCTTCTTCGTCTTGTTCTTTTTCAATCTGCTACTTCTCTCAATCCAGACCCACCCACCCACCCACCCACCATCACTGGCTCACCTTCACCCACCGGTATGCCGCCTCCCGAATTTGACCTTCGGGAGCAGATTCTTTGCTTCGGCAAAGAGGGTTTCAGGTATTTCTCTTGTCCATTTTAGATTTGTGTTCACTTTGATATTAATCTGTTCAGTTATTTTCATCATCTTTAGCTGTAGATCATTGTTCACAGAGCAATTTCATCTTTATCAACCTCAGATCAGGTTTCTATTCATTTCATTTGTTGCTGATTTGGGCTTTTTTATTTTTTGTCTCTAAGGTTGAATTCGATTATTCTGGTGCATTTAGGGATATGGCTGAATATTTGATGGTTGTTCTGATTGAAATGTGAATGTGGGCTTTGTGTTCTTTTTTTTTTTTTTTTAATTCAAAAAGTTGTATTGGCTTTTTCAGGTCAGTAATTAATGGCTTTGGTGATTATTTGATTTTCGTTTTAGCTGAAATATGAATGTGGGTTTGTTTTTTTGGTTTGCTTAGGCCTTGGACTTGGGAAGTACGTTTTGGGTTAGATTGGTAGATACTTCATTTTTTTTCTTTCTAAAGTTGCATTGGCTTATCAATTTTGTTTGATTGTATTTTGTGTTGAAATGAGATTGTGGGTTGTTGCGTTGTTATATTTTGGTTGTTATTCTTTTTGTTTGGTAAGAATCAGGGAATTTAGAAATTTTTGAATCATGATAGTGTATTGGATATATGCTTTTCTGTTTTGAGCCTTTAGGACAAGAATATGTATTGGATATATGCTTTTCTTTTTTCTTTTTTTCTTTGAAGTTGTATTCTTGGTAGTACTAAAACGAACATTGTTGAAAATTGTTGCATGCCTTTCTACAATTGAATGACTTCCAGTGCGGGCAGTCATGCATATTTGTGAAGGTTATATTGTCATTACCTTCGATGATCATACTTGGTCTCATGTTTCTAAAGAGATCAGGTACAAAGAAAGATTAAATTAGCAATTATATTGTAATGACTGAGAAAATCCCAGACTTTAAATAATACAATTTATTTATTTAAGCCAAGGGTTTTCCTAGAAAATATTATGTGACTGAAGGATTTATGGAATCAATATCTGTATTCCTAAATTCTGCAACAGATTTCACGTTAAGTTCATGTTTTCGATCAAGTAAATTCGATCGATAAATTATTGTTGTACTTTAAGGCGGAATAATTTTCAGTACAAGTATAGTTTGAGAATCTTAATTTCAAGAATCTCCAAACACAAAGATGATGTTAGCGGTAAAAAAACGACCGACATTTTTTAAGAAGAGAAAATCCTTAATTGCCAAATAGCTAGGTTAAAGTCACAAGATAAATACCCATAGTAGAAGGGTACAATGTGAGCTTAGGATTTGACACCGTCAGAAACAGCGTCATTCTCGGGATTTAATGCAAAAAAGTTAAATTTAAAATTATTCAGTCTAGAATTAATTTCAAGACTTGAAACAGTTTAAGATATTACGCGAGTAAGAATTTAACGTGATATCATAGTAGACAAGGATTTAACAGTTGAACTGTAAATAAGCAGTAGAAAAAAAAAGAGAACCGTCAGAAACAAGAATTTCCTGTCAGCTAAGTACCTTTTTCAGTCAGTATGATTTTTACCTAATTCAAAGGTAACTTAAGAGAGTGGACTAGAGTACAAGGGGTAGGTGAGATTTTTCTCCCTCTCCTTTCCCACATGGCCGGCCAAGCATAGCAAATGTAGAGCCAAAATTTAATTAGTGGAGTGTGTAAGTGAATAACATGGTAAGGTGTGATGAGATGATGTCATTTGATGATAGGAGGAGAAGAGTAATCATGAAACCTTTTTCTCTCTCTCTTTCTTCCTTTGGCTTGCCGTGTATGAAGTTTTAGACAAAAAGGTTTTGTAGGTTGAGTGTACTAGAAGACTTGATGATGGGATGAATCAAATCAACTATTTATTAAACTCTTCTCTATTATTTTTCTAGCAAATCTTAAGCTTGAGATTATGAATGTAATTTGTGATTCCTTAAGGCTATGGGTTGTAATAAGAGTGTGTGAGTTTTATGTTGGTTTTGTATGTTTTGAGGTTAGTTTGATGTGGTATGTTTATGCTTGATTTAAGTTTGCTTATTTCCGGTTAGAGGAAAAATTTCCAGTTACTTTGAACACGGAAGTGAGAACCCTAAAGTAAGATTTTTAGGTGTTTCAAAGCTTAAACTTGTAGTCCTTTATGTTTTGAACATTTTATGTGGCTGTGACAAAACCCCATTTTAACTCTAAATGCAAGTTTTAAGCTATTTCTAAAACAAAGACAAGCAAATCAAAAACAGTTTGAACAAAAAACGGTTCAGCCAAACGAGACCTTTAAAGGCTGAATCTCGGTCTTTCATAAAAACAACTATTTTAGATTTCAACAAGACGAAGAACTTTTGTGAAGAACATATTTTTAAAATCCGACCCTAAGATATAGTAAAATGCAGATTTCCGAAATGACACGCTTTTTGATTAAAACAGTTTTAAGAAAAACAAAGAAATACGGTTTTTAGCCAAACGAGGCCTTTAGAGGCCGAATTTCAACTTTCACAAAAAACAAAAATTTTATATCTCGATGAGACAAGGAAGTTTTGTGAAGAACAAAATTTTGAAATCTGACTCTAAGATATAGCAAAACGCAGATTTTAGAAACTGCACAGTTTTAACGAAACAAAACTAACCTAGTGTTGATTTTAACAAAAAGTGATCAAAGGACCCGATATGTGATTTTAGTAAATTATTGTGGTTTTAAACCTTACTTTAATAGAAGTATTCATAAAGAAAATTTTCAAGAAAAATGCTTTCTTTAAAGAACATAGTGGGTTATCGAGCAAATCATCCCAACAGGCACCTACGAGCCCAACACGATAGGTCCTTAAGATTTCGAGGATTTGATGTGGGTCCAACGCCCGCATTGATTTAAGAGACTCTGTCTGAGTTTAATTTCAGCGGCCTAAGAGCTAGAATGCCGTTAATAAGTTTCTAGGCCGAATTGGGCCTTAATATCATAATGAGTCCAATGAGGAATTTTATGGAGAATAAGTTACTAGATTGGGTAAATGATTTTCAATCTAGACATAAGTATGTTAAGGGCAATTAAGGAAAATAAAATTTTGAGGATCTAATAAATTGATCCTTATAGTAAATTATCCTTTAGAAAATGAAAGGAATACATGCCTTAAAAAAAAGGGTTAGATTCCTTCATAAGTTGCTAAAATAGAATAGCCAATGATAGTTAATCTCACACTCTCAATGGGTGTTCATTTTCAAAAATAAGCAAGTAAGAGAATAGACCTGCTTTGGCAAAAAGTGGATTCTAGCTCAGAAATCGGAAAGTAGGAATCTAGCCTACAACATGAATAGATTTTAAAGAAAAAATTTACACATGCTATATATATACATGTTTATGCTTCAAGTATTGTATGCGATGCCATGTCATGCTGCATACACCTTAATAAGTCAAGCGAAACTTATAAGGATAATATCAGTTGAGTGCCGTACCAGCCTCCGACCTAAGGGAGGTAATTCCAGCTCCACAAGGGAGAACAGAAAAAAAAAAGAATGTCCTCCGACTTAAGGGAGGCATTCAAGTTATAATCACGGTGTCGCGGGGGACCTTGCAAACCCTCACGTCCCGATGATTGCGTGCAAGTGGTATGCGAGCACTCGGGCCCATAAGAAAGAAAAGATAAGAAAGATAAGATAAGATAATAAGACTATGATAAAACATCATAATCAAGCATAATCAATTTCATGCATTTTATTCATGTGTACTTACGCTTATTTTGTGAGATATAGTTCCTACTTGGCGTCGAGCTAAAGCTCAATCGATAAGTTCATCTTTGTAGGTAAGAAACCTATCGACAATTCTTGAAGTGCAATGGTGAGCGGCGGACGAATGGTGGAGATGGGAATGGATACCGCTTTTTGCATTATTTTCCTTGATAAGTTTAAGAAAAATCATGTATATGTTTATATGATTCAAAGGTTTTAAGTATGTATGTTTAAAAAGTATGCGTACATATGTATTTTAAGAAAACCAAGGTTGTAGCTAACAACCCTAGTTTTGAGTATTTAAGTTTTAGAACGTTGCAATAGTTTATGCAACAAATAAACGAATTTTAAACATAACGGTTTAAATGATTGATTTTGAAAGGACTTTAAAATGTACTTGAATTTAAGATTTTTTACGAAATCCATTTTAAAGTCAAACGATATGACCCAATTAAATTGGCTAGTTTTAGAAATGCTTTTAAAGAATATGTGAATCAAGAGTTCAAATGTCACTCAATTTGAAAAATATTTTTAGAACTTTTATCTTAACTAAAATTAAGAAAAGTTTTTAGTAATTGAGTGATTCATTCTTTTTAAATTATTGTTATGACTTATGAAAGTATTCATTCTTATGTTAAAAAAAAAAATGTTCCGCAAATTTTAAGAAACCCCAGTAAGTACAAGTTGAAAACTAAGTTACGGTGGCGGCCTCATAGGAGGGTCGCCACAGTTGGTATCAGAGCCGGTATCCTGTGTAATGACCGGGAAAATATTAAGTCAAATTCGGACAGTCCGATATTTGACCATAGTTATTCCCGGAACAGAAAGTAGTAGAAATATTGATGTAATCAGGAAAGTGATATGTAGAAACTTTATATACGGGGTAAAGTCACCCGAAAAGTGTAAAGTTATAATACGAATATTTTTACAGAGAAAATTCAGAAATATCGATTTGAATAGTGAAATATCGGTTAAAAGTTAGAAATTTTAACAGTATATTTTAGTTTTGAAAAAGCTGAAATATTTGGTAAATGACCAAATGACCAGCTTAGAAAAAGAGTAGAAATATTAGAAGTAAGGAAAATGGCAAAAGTTCCCGAAATGTAATTTTTCCGAGTCGGGTTAAAGCGAAATCGAAAAAAAAAAACCGCGAGGGCACGCGCTTTTGGGCACCTGGATCGTTTAAAATGAGAATTTCGTAAAAAGAAATTGACTATTGAGATACCCAAGAGAAGTGGGTTGAATATGAGAAATTTGACCCAGGGTGCTCGGCAGTCCGAAAAGCAAGATAGAACCTGTGCTGGTGTGAAATTATCGGTTGCAGGAAAAGAGACTCGTTTTGAAAAACGGAAAGTTTGGTCTCGACAAGAAAAATGTGGGGAACACAGAACCACTTAAATTAAGTGTTAAACTTAATTAGAATTAGTAGAATTAAATTGTGGGAATTAAAGTTATTTCTCTAATTTAATTTTAGAAAGTAATGTGAGATATTTTTAAAAATATTAATATAATATGCATATTACATTAAAAGTGGCCTACGGAAGCACATTAGAACACAAAGTGTTCTATTTTCTAAAGAGTGGCCGACCAAGAAGAAAGAGAGAGAGAAAAGAGAGAAAATCAAGGGAAAATCAAGGAATCACCCGCTTTTTGCCGAAATTTCTTCCGCTCAAATCCGTAGAAACATAACCCGATGCATTCTAGCGGAGAATCTCAACTTTTCAAGGTAAGATTTCGGATTTTCATGAGAAACGCTTTGCTTTTTTCGTTTCTATGAATAGTAACTCATCTTGGAAAAAATTAAAATCGAAAAAAGCGAAACCGAGGTTTTGTCGGGACCTGATAGGAGTTTAATGTGCAAGTATAGAAAGGATTGAACAATTTTTTTTGGATTTGCACTAAAAATCCAAAATCCCTAGAAATGGAGGAAATGTATTTTTGTTCAATTTATGTAGCCATTTGTGTTCGTGAATGTGAATCGACTACAGTGCACCGAAATCGGAAGTAAAACGAGTTATTGAAAACTCGGGAAACGAGAAAAATTAAAAGCGAAAACTCATTAAATTTCCTAAAATCTAGTTAGTAAGCAATGAGTTAGTAATCCGATTCTAGAGAATGGATAACATGATTTTAAAGCTCGAAATGAATAGATTAAGATTCAAACCGAGATACACAAATATGTAAATTACCTCTTGAGCTAGAATTCACCTAGAGGGGTTAAGTTCAAAAATGAGTTGAAATTGGATTTAGGAATCCAAGTATGAGAAATTTTGATGCTTGGAATAGGTGGTTAATATCTATTTCCATGGAACAGTTTTTGCACGAGAGCCAAGCAACGAGAAAGAACTTCCGAAGAAGCGGGAATCCTAGCGGATTAACGGTAAGTATAGACATATATGTTTGTCGGACTCGAGTAAAAATGTAGTTAGACTTAGAACTATGAATTTACTTATGTTCCTAAGTCTATGTGATTACATGTGATTATACGTGTTTGGAGGGCTTAATGCTCTAGATTGCAGAAGGGCGACATATGGTTACCCTTATGCACAGTTAATACTGACGGGTCGTCGGCCTCCGTAAGGGAGGAAAATCTCACAGAGTAGAGATTCCGACTAGACCAGCCAGTAAGAAATGACCAGTAATGTAATGACTGAGAAAATTCTAGACTTTAAATAATACAATTTATTTATTTAAGCCAAGGATTTTCCTAGAAAATATTATGTGACTGAAGGATTTATGGAATCAATATCTGTATTCCTAAATTCTATAGCAGATTTCATGTTAAGTTCATGTTTCGATCAAGTAATTCGATCGATAAATTCTCGCCGTATTTTAAGGCGTAATAATTTTCAAGACAAGTATAGCTTGAGAATCTTAATTTCAAGAATCTCCAAACACAAAGATGATGTTAGCAAAATATAAAAAAAACGACCGACATTTTAAAAGAGGAAAAAAGATCCTTAATTGCCGACGCTTAGGTTAAAGTCACAAGATAAATACCCATAGCAGAAGGGTACAATGTGAGCTCGGGAGTTGACACCGTCAGAAACAACGTCATTCCCGAGATAGAATGCTGAGAAGTTAGATTTAGGCTTTGTTCAGTCTAGAATTAATTTCAAGACTTGAAACAGTTTGAAATATTACGCGCGTAAAAAAAAAAATAAAACAATATTGAATTATTCAGAAATTAATATTGGACTATAAGTAATAGATTAAATTACGTGAGCTAAATTAATTATCTCTAATCAGTATAAATTTAATCTGTTTAGAGGAAATATTTGAGGATAAAATCAAGCATGTAATCTTGCCTTAATTAGACACTATATATAGTGAAAATTTTAGGGTTCTATCATTTTTTTCCTCTTGCTTCCGTTCACTCTCTCTCTCTTCTCTCACGTTCTCAACCATCAATGGCCAAATACTCAAGTTGAGATTCCGACCTCCGTTTTTGACACCGCCGGTGTGTCAATAGAAAAGATCTCGACGAGTCCGAGTTCAATGACATCTTGACCACGACCTCTAACTCTGCCGGAATCGGCCCTTGTCCTTGGTGGAAGTTCGAAAATGATGACCATTTCTTCTGAAATCGTGATATCTCCGCCATCGACCTCCGATCGAGATGATTTCGGTCCCTATGGTTTCGGTGCGGTGAGCGAAGAAAACCCATCCATTTTCATAGCTCAATGATGGCGAACCTTGTGCGTCCGTGGTGGCGGAATCGTCTCTCTTGCATGTAGATTGTTTCTCTCTCTCTCTCCGTCGTGGATGCCACCGCCCCTGTCGACCTTCCGAGCCGGCCCGATTGGACCCGACCAGCGACCACCCGTCACCCCGTCGCGGTTTGGCGGAGACCAACCATTACCGTCGTCCGTGAGGGAAGAGGTGGTTCACGATCTAACCGCTGGATCGCCGTAATTTTGGTGTCACAAAGACTTTCGAAGGAAGTGGGTAAGAAAACCCTCAACCAATTTTTAAGATTTCGCGGACCGAAATGTGAGATTTGGAGTCACGGATTTTACCGACGTTGCGGTCCCGATGGGTAATATTACAGGCGAATGGTGTGAAATTGATCGCACCAATGGACTCGGAAGGGTCAATTTAGGAGGCGTAGGACCCAAGTCCGCAAGGAAAAACTCTCCGGAGCCTCCGCCGTCCGACGCGCCGCCACATTCCGGTGAGGTGTCGCTTCGTGCTATCGACCTCCGCTTGATGATCCGATACCATATCCCGACTCGCTTTAACGTCTTTGAGCGTAATGGTGACGTCCGCTCAACCAAATTCAATCCTAATAAGAATGGTGCAATCACCGTTTTATGCGGATCGAGGTGGTTCGGACTAAACAAGTGAAGATCGAATTAAGTGTTTAAAGCTACGATGTTCCGCAAGGATCATTCATAGTGCTTGTAGCTTTTCTCAAAATTAGTTTTGAGGAATACGCAGGAGGACACGACAAGCGAGATGCTATCAGAACCGCTTAGCTCGGAACTCAGGCAAGTACAAACCTTGCTTACAGTTTAATTAAGATAGTCATATAAGACATATGATTTTCACGAAATACGTTAATTATGAGATTCGTGGATTAGGTTTATATTTATGTTAAATGCCGTATGTAGTTTTCCAATAAAACTTAACGGTTTTCAAATAAGCATGTAAGCGAAAATCGTAAAGAAACGATACGCTAGATCCTTAATTTTACGACGGTAAATGTAGACCTCAACACTATTATGAGCCCGTCAAGTGAGGTAAAGTAAAGTTTATTAAAAGTGTATTATGGATGATAATTTAATTAATTATTAAAACTAATTAATTAAATTATCTAAGACTTAGAATATGGCTAAGGAAGTTAATTAATTACTAAGATTAATTAACTAACTTATGTAGACTTAGTATATGAATAAGAGGGTTAATTAATTATCAAAATTAGTTAACTAAATTATTAGACTTATTATAAGGATAAGATAATTAATGAATTATCAATTTAGCACAAATTTGTAATGGCAATTAAGGAAAATAAAATTTTGAGGATTTAATAAATTGATCCTTATAGTGAATTATCCTTCAAAGAAAGGAAAGGAATACATGCCTTAAGTAAAGGGCTAGATTTCCTTCATAAGTTGCTAAAATAGAATAGCAAATGATAGATAATCTCACACTCTCGGGGGGGTTTATTTTCAGTAAGTAAGGTGTAAGAGAATAGGGTGTTTGGCGAAAAGTGGATTCTAGCTCAGAAATCGGGTAAGTAGGAATCTCGCCTCAAGGTATGAATAGATTTTAAAGAAAAAAAAAAAGTTACACATGTTATATATGCATGTTTATGCTTTAAGTATTGTACGCGATGCTATGTTATCTTTTATACACATAAGCAAAGGCACATGAATTATATGTGTTTAAATTAATTTAATGTTATAGTATGCTATGCTAGGTCATATTGCATACACCTTAATAAGTCAAGAGGAACTTATAAGAAGAAACTCGCCTGAGTGCCGTACCACCTCCGACCTAAGGGAGGTAATCGACTCCACAAGGAGAAAAAAAAAAAAAAAGAATGTCCTCCGACTTAAGGGAGGCATTCAAGTTATAATCACGGTGTCGCTGGGACCTTGCAAACCCTCACGTCCCGATGATTGCGCCGCAAGTGGTACGCGAGCACTTCGGGCCCATCAAGAAGAGAGATAAGATAAGATAATAAGACTATGATAAGACATCATAATTAAGCATAATCGGCTCATGCATATTTAGTCATGTGTACTTACGCTTATTTTGTGAGATATAGTTCCTACTTGCCGAGCGAAAAGCTCAATTAGATATGTTCATGCTTTGTAGGTAAGAAACTTATCATCAATGCTTGAAGGGCAATGGTGAGCGGCGGACGAATGGTGGAGATGGGAA
This sequence comes from Morus alba, assembly GCA_012066045.3. Taxonomy (NCBI): domain Eukaryota; kingdom Viridiplantae; phylum Streptophyta; class Magnoliopsida; order Rosales; family Moraceae; genus Morus; species Morus alba. The sequence goes on along the minus strand of CP050225.2, from coordinate 33,965,589 downwards.
TGGATACCGCTCACGCAGTTATTTTCCGCAGTAAGTTTAAGAAAAAAATCATGTATATGTCTATATGATTCAAAGGTTTCAAGTATGTATGTTTAAAAAAGTATACGTACATATGTATGTTAAGAAAACCGGGAAACTAAGATTGTAGCTAACAATCCTAGTTTTGAGTATTTAAGTTTTAGAACGTTGCAACAGTACATGCAACAAATAAATGAATTTTAAACATGACGATTTAAATGATTAATCTTAAAAGGATTTTAAGATGTACTTGAACTTAAGATTTCTCACGAAATCGGTTTTAAAGTCAAATGAGATGACCAATTGAAATGACTAGTTTTAGAAAAGCTTTTTAAAGAGTATTTGAAACAAGAGTTCAAATGCTATTCCGCTTGAAGGATATTTCTAAAAGGTTTTATCTTAACTAAAATTAAGAAGAGCTTTAAGAAATTTAGTGATTCACTTATTTGAAATTATTGTTACAAATTATGAAAGTATTCCTTCTTATGTTTAAAAAAAAAAAAAATGTTCCGCAAATTTTAGGAAATTTCAGTAAGTACAAGTTAAAAAGTAAGTTACGAGTGGCGGCCTCATAGGAGGGTCGTCACAGTTGGTATCAGAGCCGGTATCCTGCCATCCTACTCCACGTCGTCTCGCGTATGCTTCGCTATAGTCCAAGTAAGTTAAAGTATGTTTATGTTAATTAGATTATAGTAGTTAAAAGACGCGAACACTTATTTAACGAGCAATGAAAGGTTAATATGTTCGTACGATTAAGATCATCCTATCAAGGACCATTCAAGTCGAACCGCCCAAGCATTTTACTTTGTTGTATTTCCTTGGGCTGACAAGACGATATCTCAAGAAGTGTGATCGTTTGAGGTGACCCCTTAATGATCGTTGCTGGGCTATGAAGCCAAGCAAAGTACTGAAGCCAAGCAAAGTATCAGAGCCACATACAGCAGTTTGAGAGGAAACAACTACCGAGACTCTTTTTAAGGAAGCACGTATGACTACGTTGCTAGCAACAGCTTTTCAGCATATATCCATGAAGAGGATCTGAATATGTAGCATAAAGACGGTGTTAATAAGTAGATGGATGATGTAACCCCGTCAAGTTAGATGTGGGCCACGCTCGACAACTATATATGTATATCAAGATACGATATAGGAAATAGAGCTTCAACATTAAGCAATACCAGCTTATGGTAGATGTTATGCGACCCACTTAAGATATAATACACAATGATTGCTAACCTTAAAATGTTTAGTAATCTCATAGAAAGTACCTATGTCTATGAATGTGTTGATAAGTAACTCACAAAGGCTATAAGTTAAGACAAATGCAAAAGAGGTTCAAGATGTGGAGAATCTCATTTGAATATAGGCATAAGAACTAATGCAATGAGTTTAGATGTAAGCAGCAGTTTAAGTGATAAGAAAAGAACATCGAAGGTCATAGACAAATTGAGGGATGTTGTTCTAGATTAGTTTTGACCAAACTAATCCCTCTACAACGATCTCAAGGGGAGATATTCTAACCCTATTTATGATTGAAGAATATAGATACGAATTGTTTAGAATCTCCTAAAAGAATTAAGATTGCCTTAGGTAAAGATGATAAAGGTAAAACTTGTCTTTGCAGTGAAGTATCGATTGGACGAAAACAAGTGATGATGTAAGATAGTAGGCAATTAAGGTGTGACAATACCCTGTCATAAGCTTATCCATTAGAAAATCATGGATTTGATGTGCCAAGTCGATAAGATACTAAGGTGACCATGAATAGAGATATGTGATCAAAATAAAGTAATAAATGTGCTCATCTACGTATCTACTAAAGGTGATTAACTTATACGCCGAAATCCCTTGATAAACGGGATTACAACTTAAGAAATGTAAGAAACCCTCGTAGTCAAAGTGAGAATCATTATTAGATATTATGAAGCAAGGAAATAGAAATAATATGATTTCCATGCCAATCAAGATGCGTTGCAAGAAGAAAATTACAACAAGAGTGGAGCAAACCCGGTTAAGGATAGTGTTTATCTATTAAGAAAAATTTGGTTGTGATGCCAATCTAAAGCAGATTTATTATGACTTATAATTGAAACTTTGAGGACGGAAGTTATGAATTTATAAGTCAAACTCTTAATAGAGGATATGAAATGTAATCCTTTTAAAGGGGAGATCTCTTGAATAAGTAAAGGGACGATAAGGACTAATAGTTTAGTCAAGATGTGATAACTTCATGAAAAATAGAGTTATCTTAATCATTTCTTAGCTTAAATTAGTTGCTTAGAGGGTGATTTGTAAGAATAAGCTTTGAGTTTTGAATTGTTTTCATTGTTTTATGTTTGTTAGCTTGTCGATCTTTGTTTTCTGCTTTCTCGTGAAAAAGGATTGGAAAGAAAGAAAAAGTTGGAGAAAATCGTTTGAGGAGGCTAACGTGTAATTGTGTGTGCAGCGCAGCGAATGTCGCTTTTAAGTGGTTAATGTTGGAAACGACAAGGCGACTTTTTGCAACGAATTGTCAGGGCGCTCTCTTTTGGCGAATGTCGCTTTTAATGGTTAATGTTGAAACGACAAGGCGACTTTTGCAACGAATTGTCGCAGCAGCACTCTTTTTGGCCAAATCTTAAAAAGTCGAATTGTACAACCGGCATTCTCCGCTTATTCGAGGAGCCGCTTTTGGATGGTCGAGATGGCAATATTCTCGGGCGAAATCTTAGCAAACACGTGGGCGTGGCTGGAAGCTCCAATGCGTACCCTAGCTGAGCGGATGATAGTACATGGTCCGAAAAGAGAGGGGGGGCATATATATAAAAGGCGAAGAAGAAGGACGGGACACACAGATTTTCCTGAGCTTATTTTCTGGACAAGGAGGCAATCGAGAGATACAGAGGAAGAACCGGGAGTAGCTGGGAGCAAAAGGAATCAAAGACGAGCTGAGAGTGGAGGAATCCACTCCACATTTCTCTTCCATCTCTTTCCCTTTTCTAAATCAGAATCCATTAAACTCGATATGTTGAATATTATGGATCCGATTTCTTCTATTAGTCTTACATTTGAAAACATGAGCTAACTTGATATAGTTGGGATTATGATGAACCTTGGGTTGTGAATATGTTTTGTTGATGTTAAATGCTAAGTAATATTTCTACTTAGCTCATTCAAGTGTACCGATTGTCATTACTACTAATTGATGGAAATTAATTTGCGGTTATTAATTAGATTTAACTTTGGAAAAAGATAAATCTAGTGGATCTAATTTGGATGATATAAGATTCGAGAAAAATTCAATAGAATTTGTTTGATTTTGTACAATATAGGCATATATTGTTATCTTGTATGACTGCTGAATTTTTGTGTACTAAAAAGAGGTGTTGAAATTAGGGTCATGCATAGGAATATGTTGAATCTAATTTTGAAACCCAAACACAAATAATCTGGAAGGATTAATGTGAACAGTATGAAATCCAAAGTTGATTTTAACGGAAATTTTACACAAAGATTTAGCAAAGAACGCTAACGGACTTGCAACTCGTGGGGATTCTAAATCCTAGCTTGTTTTTACATTTGTTTTCGATTCGATAAGTTTAGAGCACTCAAATTTACATTACCCATAGTCAATACTTGTTTGTCATCTTTTATTTGTCTTGTGATAGTCAAATCCGATTTACGGTTTAGCCATTTTCTTTATTACTTTGTTTAGTGATCGATTTTTCTTACATTTTAGTTCAATTTTCAATCTCCGTGGGAACGATAACTCACTCACTTTTATTACGTGTTGGCTGTGTACACTTGCATAACAATTCACATTATTTTGAGCGTAAGATAATGCGCAACAAGTTTTTGGCGCCGTTGCCGGGGATTGAGCATATTGAATAATTTGTAAAAAAAAAATCAGTTGCTATTCATTGTGATTTTATTGTTTTTATAGTTATCTTAATTTTTGATTTCAGTCAGAATTTTGGACGTGGTGCATGAACGAGCCAAATGAACCTGAGTTGCTTCCTCTAGATCCTGAGATCGAGCGCACCTTCAGGGCACGAAGACGAGAGCAAATGGGTTGGCTAACTTAGTTAACATGGAGGAGCAAAGTTGTGGTCCGTAATGGGAATGGAAATAATGGGAACAATGCGGTGATGATAGATGACAGAGACCGGCCCTATCCGTGAGCATGTTGTGCCTACTCTTGATGATCTAAACCGTGCATTGTTAGACCAGATATTCAGGCCCCACAATTTGAGCTCAAACCAAAGATGTTTCAAATGCTTCAAACAGTTGGGCAATTCCTTTGGTTTGCCAACCAAGATCCACGGTTGCATCTCGGACTTTTCATTAAAGTCTGTGTTTCATTCAAACAACAGGGGTTTCCCAAGAAGCTCGAGAATGAAGTTGTTCCCTTTCTCACCGAGAGACTTGGCTCGAACGTGGTTGAACTTCGCTGCCTCCGCACTCAATCACCACGTGGAATGATCTAGCTCGTGTTCTTGCTCAAGCATCGCCCTCCTACTAAGAACACCAAATTGAGAAACGACATTACTTCATTCCAAAGGCAATGGGATGACGAGACACTTTATGAAACTTGGGAAAGATACAAAGATTTGTTGAGAAAATGCCCACAACATGGTATTGCACATTGGAGTCAAATGGAGATCTTCTATAACGGTCTCAATGCTCGACTCGAATGGTGGCGAATTCATCTGCAAACGGGCGCTTCTTGACAAGTCCTACAATGAGGCGTATGCAATTCTAGAGAGGATAGCCAACAATGACTATCAATACCCAAACAACAGGACACCATCAGAGGGAAGAAGGGGAGCCGGGACCTATGAGGTGGATGCATTAACCGCCCTTATTACCAAGTATCCTCTTTAGCCAACATGGTCAAGTCCATGAAAACATCGGGAGAAGCTCAATGAAAGTGAAAACAAAGAATTTTCATGTGTGTACCGTGGAGATGATCATTTATATGAAGCATGCCCTTCTAACCCAAAGATCGGTGTGTTATATGGGTAATTTCAACAGAGGAAACAATCCCACGCTTAACTCCTACAATCCCGGATGGAAGCAAAGATCCAAATTTTTCTTGGGCAAATCAAGACCCAAGCTCGTCAAGTGGACCCAACCACCGCCCCCACCACCGGTCATCAACAAACAAACTCCTTTCAAAAGCCAAAGGCATCGGAGCGTAAAAATGCAATTGAAACCATGCTAAAGGAGTACATTACAAAGAACGAAAATGGTGATCCAAAATCAAACAAATTGTGATTCAAAAATCAATCGCCATGATTCAAAACCAGCAAAGATCTTTGAGGAATCTAGAAAACCAGGTGGGGCAACTTGCTAATGCTCTAAATAACAGACCTCAAGGGGCTTTGCCTAGTGATACGGAGGATCCAAGACGTGATTTGAAGGAGCACTGCAAGGCAATAGTCCTTAGAAGAGGCAAAGAGTCGAGATGCCAAAAGTCAAGCCTAAAAAACATGGAGAGCCCTCTTCAATCCAACCAAGAAAGGGAGAGAATGGCGTGAACAATTCAAAGACAAGATTCGGCGACAGCTTGCAAAGAATACAGCAACATTTGCGGATCAAAGAAAAGTCAACTTGCCACCGCCCTTCCCTCGAAATTCCAAGCGACAAAAAAGAGAAGCAATTTGGCAAGTTCCTGAATGTATTAAAGCAACTCCACATTAACATACCTCTTGTGGAAGCACCGGAGCGATGCCAACCTATGCTAAGTTCATGAAAGATGTGCTTACGAAGAAAAGACGATTAGGAGAATTTGAAACAAAGGGCACTCACGAAAAGAATGCAAAGGTGTGATTTTGCAAAAGTAAGTTGCCACCTGTTAAGAGACCCGGAAGTTTTACAATTCCATGTTCTATTGAGACACCCACTTGTGGAAGGGCCCCTGTGATCTCGGTGCAAGTATAAACTTGATGCCAATGTCGGTTTTCAGGCAATTGGGCATAGGTGAAGCAAGGCCAACCACGGTCACACTTCAACTCATTGACCGCTCATTTGCTTACCCCAAGGAAAAATTGAAGATGTTCTAGTACGAGTAGATAAATTCATTTTTCGTGGGACTTTATCGTGCTCGATTATGAAGCCGACAAGGAGGTGCCAATCATTTTAGGTAGACCATTCCTTGCTGCAGCAGACAATCGATCGATGTACAAAAAGGAGAACTCACAATGAGGGTTCATGATGAGCGTGTCACCTTCAATGTGTTCAAAGCTATGCAATTCCCGGATGATGTAGAAGAATGTGCAAAATGAGTGTTTTCGATCTTTGTTGTGGATGAAGAAATTCAAGAGGAATTCGCAAGAGTGCGTCTCGAGATGTTTTTGTCTCGGCAATTGTGATGAGGATGGCGGAAAGGAGGAAGCTCAAGTAACATGGTTGGGAAAGAAGCACCGTGAGATAATGGGAAGAGACCGCTTGAATCATTGAGTTAATCGAGGAGTGTTTAAGCGGGTCAAGCCATCTATTGAAGAAGCACCAAAGTTAGAGTTAAAACCTCTCACTTTTGCACATCCGAGGTATGCTTACCTAGGAGAAGGAAGCACCTTACCCGTGATTATTTCATCCACTTTGGATTTGAGGCAAGAGCGCTTGTTGTTGGAAATGTTTGAGAATTACAAACGGGCAATAGGATGGACAATTGCGGACATCAAAGGAATCAGCCCCTCGCTTTGTATGCATAAAATTTTGTTGAGGATTGCCGCAGAAACTCGCCTGAAAGCAAAGAACGCAGATCGAACCCCATTATGAAGGAAGTTGTAAAGAAGGAAGTGATTAAGTGGCTTGATGCAGGATTATTCTACCCCATATCGACAGCCATGGGTCACCCTGCCCAATGTGTGCCAAAGAAAGGTGGAGTGACAGTTGTGGCTAACGAGAATAATGAATTGATACCAACACGAACTGTGGATCGTTGGAGAGTATGTATGGACTATCGGAAGCTCAACAAAGCCACAAGGAAAGACCATTTTCCCTTGCCATTTATCGATCGATCTTTGGATAGATTAAGTGGGAAAGAATTCTATTGTTTTCTAGACGGATACCGGGTTATAACTAGATTCTTGTAGCACCTAAGATCGGGAGAAAACAACGCTTCACTTGCCCGTATGGAACATTTGCCGCTCAAGGATGCCATTCGGTTCATACAATGCCCCAGCCACTTTCCAACGATGCATGATGTCCATTTTCACAGATATGGTGGAGAAAACTCTTGAGGTATTCATGGATGATTTTTCTGCTTTTGGTGAATCATATGAAGACCCAAGTTTAAAGAACTTAGAAAATGTGCTAGAAAGGTGTCGAGACCAATCTTGTGTTAAATTGGGAAAAATGCCATTTCATGGTTCAAGAAGGAATTGTTTTGGGCCACAAAGTTTCCAAAGAGAGACATTGAAGTTGATCGGGCAAAAATTGAAGTTATTGAGAAATTGCCCCTCCAACCCTCGGTCAAAGGGATTAGAAGCTTCTTGGGACACGCTGGTTTTTGAAAGATTTATTAAAGACTTCTCAAAGATTTCCAAGCCATTGTGCTCGTTATTGGAGAAAAATAGACCTTTTGAGTTTAACAGTGAGTGTCTAAAAGCATTTGTGGAGTTGAAGAGAGCTTTGGTGACCGCCCCTGTGATTGTAACTCCGGATTGGGACCTTCCCTTTGAATTAATGTGCGATGCCAGTGATCATGCGGTGGGAGCTGTACTTGGGCAAGAGAAGAAACAAGATTTTCCATTCCATCTATTACGCTAGCGGGACGTTAACGGATGCTCAACTTAATTACACTACCACCGAAAAAGGAGTTATTAAGCGAGAGTGTTTGCATTCGATAAGTTTAGGGCCCATCTTGTGGGAACAAAAGTCATAGTTTACATGACCATGCAAAGAATCAAGTACCTTATCTCAAAGAAAGATGCTAAGCCAAGGCTAATTAGATGGGTACTCTTGCTTGAGAATTTGACCTTGAGATCAAGGATAGACGGGGACGGAAAATCAAGTGGCGGATCATCTCTCGAGATTGGAACCCGAAAATGAAGGTGACAGGAGTGTTCCAATTCAAGAATCCTTCCCGATGAGCAACTCCTGGTGGTAAGTCAAGCAAATCTACCATGGTATGCAGATTTGGTGAATTTCTTGGTGAGCGGAAAGACGCCTCCCGATATGAAGTGGCAAAGAACTAAAGAGGTTCCTTCATGACGGAAATCCTACTTTTGGGATGAGCCTTTTCTTTACAAGCGGTCGCCGACCAAATTTTGAGACGATGCGTCCCTCAAGAGGAGGTACCTAGCATCTTGCAACACCGCCACTCGTCACCATATGGAGGGCATTTTGGAGGTCTTAGAACAAACGCCAAAGTCCTCGCAATCAGATACTTTTTGGCCATCTCTTTTCAAAGATGCTCATGAGTTTGCCAAAACCCGTGATCGGTGCCAAAGATTGGGAAACATCTCCCAAAGACATGAGATGCCCTTGAACAACATACTTGAGGTAGAATTATTCGATGTTTGGGGAATAGATTTCATGGGGCCATTCCTCCCTCATATGGAAATTTGTATATCTTGGTAGTCATTGATTACGTATCAAAATGGGTGGAGGCTTTCGCACTTCCTACTAACGATTCTCGTAGTGGTTAAATTCTTGCGGTAGAATATCTTTACCCGCTTTGGGACTCATGAAAGCAATCATAAGTGATGAGGGCACACATTTCAAAGAGTAAGTTGTTTGAGGGGTTATCGGCTAAATATGGGGTCAGATAAAATTGCCACAAAGATATCACCCTCAAACCAAAGGACAAGCCGAGGTATCCAATAGAGAGATTAAGAGGATTTTGGAAAAAGTGGTAAATCCTAATCGGAAGGATCGGTCACTAAGGTTGGATGATGCAATCGTGGGCTTATAGAACAAAGATTTAAGACCCCATTGGGTATGTCACCATATCGGCTCGACGGTAAGGCCTGCCATTTGCCTTTGGAGCTTGAACACCGAGCATACCGGGCTACAAGGAAGATCAATTTGAGCTTCAAGTCACTGGAGAAGCTCGCTTTTCGCAGCTTGAACGAATTGGAGGAGCCGAGGATGTTTTCCTATGAGAATGCTAAACTATACAAGGACAAAACTAAAAAGTGGCATGACAAGAGAATTCAGCCATGGGACTTTGAACCCGCGCAAAGTGTTGCTTTTCAATTCCAGATTGAAGCTTTTCCCTGAAAACTTAAATCACGATGGTCGTGCCCATTCAAAGTTGTCAAGGTGTACCTCACGGAGTCAGCAGATATACTTGAAGAAAAGTCGTATGAATTCAAGGTTAATGGCCGTGGTTGAAACATTATGGGGAGCAGGGTGGACAGAGCAGGACATCAATCACCTTGCAAGAGCCTTGAAACAAGTAACAAGTCGGGCTGTCGACATTAAAACAAGCGCTATTGGGAGGCAACCCAAAGTTTTAAATCTTACTTCATTTCCTATCTGTTTCTGTGTTTTACTTTCCATGTCTGAGAGCTGATGTTTATTTGTTGCTGTTGCATTGTGTAGCATTGCCTTCATTTTTTTTTCTGTCTTCTTCAGGGGAGTTGGATGAGTGGAACGGCATTGTTCCAATCGTCGTTCTTACTTCAAAAAAAAAAAAAAAAAAGAGAGAGTTCCGTGGATGAATGAAGAGACGCGCTGCCTCACCGCTCAAAAAAAAAAAAAAAAAAAAAAAAAAGAAAGTTTAAAGTCCCATTTCTCCGTGAGAGCCCCGATTTGAGCCCTACATTTCTTCAAGCCGCACCGCTGTGAGCCTCCCAACCCCTCAAGCCGAACCTCCGACGGCATTGAAGCAAAGGGGCATTTGAACCACAACCGCTGAGCCCTCCCCTTACCGAAAGTCGAACCTCCGACGGCATTGAAGCAGAGCGCACTTGAACTGTTAGTGCCGAGAATCTTCTTCCCCTAAAGCCGCACGTCCGACGGAATTGAAGCAGGTAACTTCCCGCAAAACTATCTTGGACTCTTTGCTTTGTTAATTGGTGTGGTCCAAGAAATTTGTTAAGGATTTGGTAGCCCGTTGTTATCCGCAAAACTATCTTGGGGAAGGCGGCTTAAGTGTGGAGAAGTAATTCTGCGGATTTGTCAGCATTTTAGGGCAAGCTTGAACTATGGGGGGAAAGAACGTTAAGATTAAGAAATTTGTTAACAAAACCGCCGCCAATCGGTTCAAGGAATACACTCAAGGGCGGCGGCTAACTTTAGAAAGGGGATTTTTGTTGAGCGACACCCAACAATGGGTCACCCATCGCTTGTCACGTATATATAATTCGCACACACCTGATGGAGGCAGTTTCGTCAAGATCCGTCAATCCCATTGGATCTCCGTGCGGGAATTTTATGCAAACCTACTAGACTATAACCAAGAATCGGTGTTTGTGAGGAATGTTCATGCCTTTCACCGCGCAAGTTTATAAAGCGATTTTCGACGGTGGAGGAAGTCGAGATGAACACACCGACTTTGCCATGTAAGTCACCGAGGAGCAAAGCGTAGAAGTAGTATTAATCGCAGTGGGCTATTGATGGAGCGTAATGGTCAAGATCCCAACAAGGCATATACATGCATTCGAAGGAATTGAAGCCGAGGCTAAGATTTGGTATCATTTCCTCACCGATTGATGCCTTCAACCCATGGGAAAACAAAGAGTTAAGGATAGAATTCTATTCTTGTATGCCATTCTAACTGGATGCCCATAATATTGGGAAATTATCATTGAAGAAATTAAAGCCCGTTCAGCAGCCAAAAGAAAGGTGGCCTCTATTTCCCTCCTCATCACTCCGCCTATGTTTAAGAGCTAAGGTGCCGTGTCATGAGGACGATGCACTTGAAGTCAATGCCGAGCCATTAGTGCCCTCTCCATGTCTCGCATTTCCCAAGGGCGGCCGCTGAGGGAGGAAAGGGTCGGTTGCTCGGTCGGCGCCAGTTCATCAACTCAAGGACCAAGCAAACAAGTGGGAGTGTGCCTACGAGGTTAGCTCGGAAGTCCCGAGGATGCTAGAGCAAAGAATGAGCTTGCAAGAGATTCAAAGAATATGAAATTCAAGGTTTGCTCGGGCATATTGAAGCACAGCAGCGGCAGACTGGGAGAGTATGTCAAGAAGAGGGACCCTAGCCTTCAAGAAGTCATGTCAGCAGAACTTCATACGGCCCATCGAGCCAGTCCACCCCCATTCCCGGATGCCTTGCTCCAGCCTTGCAACCTATGGAGGACAGCCCGGCCAGAAATTGTGCCCGATGAAGCAACAAATTAGTGCCTGCGCATGAGTTGGGCGAAGAATCTAAAGGTTCCTCTTCCAAGAAGAAAGGCAAGGCCCGCCTCTTGACCCTCCGCCAAGGAAGATGTCGTGAGGAGCGCTTGAAATGGAAGTGGAAAGAGGACGTTTCGCCAAGTGTACAGGGAGTCTCTTGTCTCTTTTCCTATTTTCATTATTTCTTTTAGAATGTCTATGGTTATTTTCGCACTTGAGTCTTTCGTAAAAAAAAAAAAAAAAAAAAAAAGTCTTCCTCCTTTTCCTTGTTGTTTGGTGTGTTTTGTGGTGAATTCTCTTGGACCTATGATGATAATATTTGGATTGAGCATAGTTTTTAGAAAAATATTCTTTCTCAACTTGTTGTTTTGAAATTCACTTGATTGTTTTGTTCAAAGATTGTGATTTCTTTTCTTAACTTTGAGCACTTAGCCTTGTGTTATGGATGCATTTGATCTCTAGAGAAAGGTTATGTGAATGTGATGCAAAAATTGTGTATATATCATATCATTAGATTTTGCAAACTCTAGAACTTACTTGATGAATTGTCGAGGCGAAATCCTAGGCAATCACTTGATTAAGGACATGATTTAGGCCATTTTTGGACCGATTGAGCCTTTTTAAGCCAACCTTGTACATGTTATATCCTTAGTCACCCCTTTTTGAGCCTATATATATCATTTTCTTTGTTACCCGTGATCTTTAGCCAAGCCTTTTAAATAAGTTTCCGACTTTCTACCCTCGCCCATAAGCATATTAGTTATTTGATGACATATTGAGCTATGTTGGAGAAGGAAGGTCGGGTGGTGTTGTGTCCATTGTTGCCCTATATGCGTTGGTGTGAGATGATGCAAAGGATATGAAAAAACGTGTGCAATTAAAAAAAAAATCTTAAACATTTGGTAGCAATTCGTACTTCAAAAAAATATATATATAAAAGAAAAAAAAATCAAAATCAATAGTGAGGTTTTCTCAGACTTCTTGTGTTTATTTTGCAACATTGAGGACAATGTTGAGATTGAGTTTGGGGGTGAGGAGATCACCACCAAAAAAAAAAAAAAAAAAAAAATGGCGACTTAAAATCAATAAGTGGTTGGCAAAAAGAGAGTGGAAATCAAGTTTGAGGGTGTGCTTTGGTGAGTTATGTGAGCTCTTATATGGTCTTAGAGTAACAATGTGTTGAGGGTGTGATTTGAGCCATAAAATTACCTTTATCCTACCTTAATCCCTAGCCTATCGTTACAAGCTGTTAAAGTCCTATTGATCCTTGATTATGTGTTAGTCTACATTAGTGGAGATGGTTTTGAAAAGTAAGCTTATGGAGTTTGCTTGCATGTGCTTAAATTCTAAATTTTATTCTATAAGCATGTTCGCATGATCGCATTTGGATTTCAATTGTCGAAATATCGCAAGGCTATCACGCACACACAAGAAAAGTCCAATCGAGAAGAAAAAAATCTTTGAAGTTGGAAATAAAGGTTGATTGAAAATTGTGTTTTTCTTGAGCTATGTTTCTAATTCAATCCTAGAGGAATTATTCATGAGAATTCATCCATAAGTGCACACTTGTTTTTGAGTCTTTTTTTTTTTTGTTTTGCTTGAGGACAAGCAAAATCTTAAGTTTAGTGTGATAACTCCATGAAAATAGAGTTATCTTAATCATTTCTTAGCTTAAATTAGTTGCTTAGAGGGTGATTTGTAAGAATAAGCTTTGAGTTTTGAATTGTTTTCATTGTTTTATGTTTGTTAGCTTGTCGATCTTTGTTTTCTGCTTTCTCTGTGAAAAAGGATTGGAAAGAAAGAAAAAGTTGGAGAAAATCGCTTGAGGAGGCTAACGTGTAATTGTGTGTGCAGGCGAACGTCGCTTTTAAGTGGTTAATGTTGAAACGACAAGGCGACTTTTGCAACGAATTGTCAGCGACTCTCTTTGCGAATGTCGCTTTTATTGGTTAATGTTGAAACGACAAGGCGCCTTTGGTAACGAATTGCCGCAGCAGCTCTTTTGGCCAAATCTTAAAAGTCGAATTGTACACCGGCATTCTCCGCTTATTCCGAGGAGCCGTTTTTGGATGGTTGAGATGGCAATATTCTCGGGCGAAATCCTTAGCAAATGACACGTGAAGGCGTGGTGAAGCTCCAATGCGTACCCTAGCTGAAATGGATGATAGTACATGGTCCTAAAAGAGAGGGGGGTATATATATAGAAGGCGAAGAAGAAGGACGGGACACACAGATTTTCCCAGCTTATTTTTTACGGACAAGGAGGCAATCGAGAGATACAGAGGGAAGAACCGGAGCAGCTGGGAGCAAAGGAATCAAAGATTTGCCGAGAGAGGAGGAATCCACTCCACATTTCTCTTCCATCTCTTTCCCTTTTCTAAATCAGAACTCCATTAAATCGATATGTTGAATATTATGGATCCGATTTCTTCTATTAGTCTTACATTTGAAAACATGAGCTAACTTGATATAGTTGGGATTATTTTTTTTAATGAACCTTGGGTTGTGAATATGTTTTGTTGATGTTAAATGCTAAGTAATATTTCTACTGCTCATTCAAGTGTACCGATTGTCATTACTACTAATTGATGGAAATTAATTTGCGTTATTAATTAGATTTAACTTTGGAAAAAGATAAATCTAGTGGATCTAACTTGGATGATATAAGATTCAGAAAAAATTCAATAGAATTTGTTGATTTTGTACAATATAGGCATATATTGTTATCTTGTTTGATTTCTTGGATTTTGGTGTACTAAAAAGAGGTGTTGAAATTAGGGTCGTGCATAGGAATATGTTGAATCTAATTTTGAAACCCAAACACAAATAATCTGAAGGATTAATGTGAATAGGTATGAAATCCAGGATTAAATCTTAAATTTTGCTACAAAGATTTAGCAAAGAACGCTAACGGACTTGCAACTCGGGGGGATTCTAAATCCTAGCTTGTTTTTACATTTGTTTTCGTGTCTCGATAAGTTTAGAGCACTCTGAATTTACATTACCCATAGTCAATAATTTTGTTTGTCATCTTTTATTTGTCTTGTGATAGTCAAACCGATTTACGGTTTAGCCATTTTCTTTATTACTTTGTTTAGTGATCGATTTTTCTTACATTTTAGTTCAATTTTCAATCTCCGTGGAACGATAACTCACTCACTTTTATTACTTGTTGGCTGTGTACACTTGCATAACAATTCACATTATTTTGAGCGAAGATAATGCGCAATAAAAGATGATAAGTAAGTTAAACGAAGATAATGGGGTATCAAACGTGTAATAGTTTGAGGATTTTGTTTTATATATACCCCGCCCGATTATAAATAGAGAAACACCATCATCCATCTAGGAATATAAAGAAAATGGAAGAAATTTTTTTTTTAGTGTAATCATTCTTACACTTTGGAGGATGACCTTATTGAGTTTAAAGGTCGAGGATTAGGTTATGAAGGATGGATGTATAATCATTAAGACTATGATCTATGCTCGAAGGTACAAGGATCGAAAGATGGATGATCCTACTTAAGAACAAAAATGTCAACAAAAGGTAATATCAAATATACCTATTTTAAGGAGAAATTATTAGAATTTTTCCGTAGTCATAAGTTTAAAATAATTGTTCTTTGAGGAAAGTAAACACGAGATGAAATGAGTTTAAGAACTCGATTATATAAAGAGTAAATTAGAAGGAAGGATGCTAAAGTACATAGATGGTATCTCCTTGAATGAGTTCATACTTTTGAGAGTAGTTTGAACTCGACACTAGATGAGAAGGAAAAGGGTAGACCCCTTAAAAAGACTCATAAAGCCTAAGAGATTTAACAATTAAGTGAGTATCGCATCATAAAGGATACATTAGTAAACCCAAAGGAAAAGATGATGTAGCTAGTTGTGTAAGCATAGCTATCCTTCAAAGAATTGAAGGAGAGGCATGAATGGTTTGTGATAGAAACATAAACAGTTAGAGCTCCAAAGAAGAAGATAAGTATGTCGATGAGGTTGATACATGTATTTCTTAAGGACTTAAGTATTTGAGGAAACTAGTTATTAAGTCCGATGATTATAAGACAAATATAAGGTCGGTAAACCTCAAGTAGTCATTTACGCACTTCAGGAATCAACACAACCTTATCTTGTAGAAGTATGTCTTACACTAGTTGTATGAAATTTAGATTCGTAAGGGTCTCGCTACTCTATGAAAATAAGGTTCGTGACAGAAAAGTGCCTAAACAATCATGATATGATACGATGTTTGGCCACAAATTCTACAATAAGTTAGAATAAGAGAGTATTACAATACGTTTTACATGTGAGAAAGGATTTGAGGTACCTTTGAGTTCGTAAGGCCATATGAACTATTGGTCGATGATAGGTGAAGCTCCAACTTATATAAATATATATATATATATATATATATATATGGAGAATAGTTAAATTGAGGCCCCATAGTTTTGATAAGAAACGCTTGGTGATTATGACAAACAAAGTAGAAGTGAAGATAGCCCATAATCAATGGGGAAAACTATTAGAATAAAGTAGAGAGCTTCTATAAGTATGGACAAGAAGATCGATCTTTCTTCACTCATACCCAAGAGAAAGGCGGAGTACCTCAAGAAAAATAGAAAAAGTTTAATTGAGGAAAGATAGATTTCCCAAAGTATCGTAACAAGTATATAAGTAAGCTATAGTTACTACTATTGCTAATGATAACGATTTGGATAATGGGAACCCATTAAGAAAATGTTAAGATGATAGATTCTTGAGTCATTCCATATATCAAATCAAGATCCCGATAAAGAAATGCAGGAGTTAAGAGTAGAGAGCAAGTTGAAATCATGGATTAGTAGAAAAGAGACCTCATAGAAAGAAAGGTCAATAATCTTAGTAAGATCCCTCGGAGGAAAAAAAAATGCCAATGGAAGATGCTCTTCACATGAAGAATAACGAAAAACATTACTTTTTCCTCGCTTTCATTTTAATTTCAAGATCAAATTTATATAAGCCTAGTGAATTGTAATGTCGAGGAGGATTAGTAGATAAATAAGTCTACTTATTTATGGATTTTTCCATAAATAAGCCATGCATTCTGCTGTTTTAAACCTCTCAAGACACGTGTTCATATTAGAATGACGTGTAAAATCTCGTGATGACAAGATATACTATGAAAAGCCTAATAAGTATATATGGGAATGTTTAAGAGTACCGTGAGACATGAAAGAAATGACTTAATGGTACACTATGTCGATAATGATTGAGAATACCAAGCTATGAGAGTGAAAGTTCAAGTAAATTGTTTGACTTCGATAAGTCATCACATTCTTAACGTTCGTATAAATTGATGAACCAATAAGTGAGCACTCGATTAGTAATAACTAAGAATATTTTAAGATCTAAGCAAGATTATGAGAGGAGAATTATAGAATCATGGAATAATCCATTGATTCAATGTGTAGTATTACAGTTTGTACTACGCAAAGACCCCTAAAACCACAAGGATGAACATTTTAATCCAAGTTATACGAAAGTAGTACATCACACTCACGCTAGAGAGAATTTTCACACAGTTGTATCAACAGATATTACGATAACTCAGACCAAGATCGATAAATGACAATCGAGTCTTAGCCGAATCAAGGATAGAAATGTATAGTCTAAGTCTATACTAAGTTAAAATAGTTTCGAGATCAATCACGACTCATACTAGGCAATTGATTGACTAATCCTAAAGATTAATTCGGTTGAAGATTGAAATGACAATCGAGACTAAGAAGAGTGATCAACCATTTTGGATACAAACTATCTCATCCAAACCATTCGTTACTCTAATGTAAGAATGATGTTGCCGAAATTGCCTTGATTGATAGGAAGTTAAAATAGAACAACATTCAAACAGAGAATTGCAAAGGATATACATTCTAGAATAGAAGTGTGATCAAATCACAACCGATTTTGTAGTAGAGTTGCCTAGAACATCGACAGTAACGATGTGATTTGGATAATCGGAGACCGATTGACAAGATCCGCACATTTTTTGATCAAACTCGCTTATTCTATTGAGAGACAACTATTTCACGAGTATACATGACCTTAATAGGGTCTAAGTTAAAGTTTAGTACAACTTTTCACCGGATAGATGGCCAATCCGGTGAGGACCGCCCGAACTTAGAAGATATGCTAAGAGCATGTGTCATGGATTTAAAGGGAACCGAGATAGAAAGTTACTTTTGATAGAGTTTTTCTATAACAACTATCGCATGTCAATAAGAATGACACCTTCAAGCTCTATATGAGAAGAAGATGCATGTCCCCAATTCAATAGTATGAACCCTCGGGAGAAAGATCTAGAAATAGTAGACTTTAACAGAGAGCCACCGAGAATGTTAGACGTATCACAAAAGAGGTTTGATATGCTCATAGTCGCCAAAGAGCTATACGGATAAACGCCCCAGAACCTATAGAGTTTGGTGGGAGATTTAGCTTTTCTCAAGGCTGCCAATGAAAGGAGTAATAAGATTCGGTAAAAGAGAAAACTCAAACCAAGATCGTCGGACGGTTGGGATCCTCGAAAAGGATTAGTAAAGTCACATATAGACTAGTAGAGTCGCCAAAATTGGCTTATGTACACAATGTCTTTCACGTATTGATATTGAGGAAGTATGTGATGCATCCATCGCATGTATTGCATCGTGAACCCGTTGAAGTGCACGCACCTCACTTACAAAGGAAACCGGAGTCGATCCAAGCCAAGAAGGAGGAAACCTTAAGGAATAAAGTAATTCCTCGGGTTAAAGTCTTGTAGTAAAATCATAATATTGAGGAAACTACTTGAGAACGCCAAGAGAATACGAGGAAAAGCTACCCCCCGTTGTTCTAATTTTCGAGACGAAAATTTCTTAAGGGGTAGATTGAATGATCGAGAAAATTCTAGACTTTAAATAATACAATTTATTTATTTAAGCCAAGGATTTTCCTAGAAAATATTATGTGATTTGAAGGATTTATGGAATCAATATCTCAGATTCCTAAATTCTATAGCGATTTCATGTTAAGTTCATGTTTCCGATCAAGTAATTCGATCGATAAATTCTACGTATTTTTTAAGGCGTAATAATTTTCAAAGACAAGTATAGCTTGAGAATCCTAATTTCAAGAATCTCCAAACACAAAGATGATGTTAGCAACAGAGATAAAAAAACGACCGACATTTTAAAAGAGGAAAAGATCCTTAATTGCCGCACGCTTAGGTTAAAGTCACAAGATAAATACCCATAGCAGAAGGGTACAATGTGAGCTCGGGAGTTGACACCGTCAGAAACAACGTCATTCCCGAGATAGAATGCTGAGAAGTTAGATTTAGGCTTTGTTCAGTCTAGAATTAATTTCAAGACTTGAAACAGTTTGAAATATTACGCGCGTAAAAAAAAATATAAAACAATATTGAATTATTCAGAAATTAATATTGGACTATAAGTAATAGATTAAATTACGTGAGCTAAATTAATTATCTCTAATCAGTATAAATTTAATCTGTTTAGAGGAAATATTTGAGGATAAAATCAAGCATGTAATCTTGCCTTAATTAGACACTATATATATAGTGAAAATTTTAGGGTTCTATCATTTTTTCCTCTTGCTTCCGCTCACTCTCTCTCTTCTCTCACGCTCTCAACCATCAATGGCCAAATACTCAAGTTGAGATTCCGACCGCTTTTGACACCGCCGGTGTCAATAGAAAAGATCTCGATTTAGCCGAAGTTCAATGACATGCGGCACGACCTCTAACTCTGCGGAATCAGCGCAATCCGCCGCGGAAGTTTCAAATGACCATTTTCTTCCCGCCGGATATCTCCGCCATCCGACCTCGATCGAGATGATTTCCAATCCCTATGGACTCGGTCAAACGGCGAGACGAAAACCCATCCATTTCATAGCTCAATGATGGCGGAGCACGTCCGTAGTAGCGAGAATCGTCTCACTTGCCGCCGTTGTTTCTCTCTCGGTAGTCGTGGATGCCACCGCCCCTGTCGACTCGAAAGCCCGTGGGCCCGACCAGCAGCCACCGTCACCGTCGCGGTTTGGCGGCGGAGCCATTGCCGTCGTCCGTAGAGAGGTGGTTCGGCGATCTAACCGTTGGATCGTCGTAATTTTGGTGTCCTGACACTTTCGAGAAGGAAGTGGGTAAAACCCCTCAACCAATTTTAAGATTTCGACCGGAAATGTGAGATTTAGTCGCGGATTTTACCGACGTTGCGGTCCCGATGGAGTGCTGTCGGGCGAATGGTGTGAAATTGAGCGCACCAATGGACTAAGAAGGGTCAATTTAGGGTAGGACCCAAGTCGCGCGGAAAAACTCTCCAGGAGCCTCTCCGCCGTGCTGGCATTGCGCCACATTCGGTGAGGTGTCGTTTCTCGGGCTATCGACCTTCGTTTGATGATCCGAGACCATCCCCTACTCCTTTCGACGTGTTGAACGTAATGGTGACGTCCGCTCAACCAAATTCAATCCTGATAAGAATGGTTAAATGCACTGGTTGCACGCGGATCGAGGTGGTTCGGGGACTAAACAAGTGAAGATCAGAATTAAGTGTTTAAAGCTACGATTTCCGCAAGGATCATTCATAGTGCTTGTAGCTTTCTCAGAATTAGTTTTGAGGAATACGCAGGAGGACGACAAGCGAGATGCTTATCGACTCGCAGCTCGAACTCGGGCA
This sequence comes from Morus alba, assembly GCA_012066045.3. Taxonomy (NCBI): domain Eukaryota; kingdom Viridiplantae; phylum Streptophyta; class Magnoliopsida; order Rosales; family Moraceae; genus Morus; species Morus alba. Next base: position 33,945,583 of record CP050225.2, on the reverse strand, counting down.
AGGCTGCATTTATTACAGTTTAATTAAGATAGTCATATAAGACATATGATTTTCACGAAATACATTAATTATGAGATTCGTGAATTAGGTTTATATTTATGTTAAAATGCCGTATGTAGTTTCCAATAAAACTTTAACTTTTCAAATAAGCATGTGTTTAAAACGTAAAGAAACGATACGCTAGATCCTTAATTTTACGACGGTAAATGTAGACCTCAACACTATTATGAGCGGAGCCAAGTGAGGTAAAGTAAAGTTTATTAAAAGTATTATGGATGATAATTTAATTAATTATTAAAACAAATTAATTAAATTATCTAAGACTTAGAATATGGCTAAGGAAGTTAATTAATTACTAAGATTAATTAACTAACTTATGTAGACTTAGTATATGAATAAGAGGGTTAATTAATTATCAAAATTAGTTAACTAAATTATTAGACTTATTATAAGGATAAGATAATTAATGAATTATCAATTTAGCAATAAATTTGTAATGGCAATTAAGGAAAATAAAATTTTTGAGGATTTAATAAATTGATCCTTATAGTGAATTATCCTTCAAGAAAGGAAAGGAATACATGCCTTAAGTAAAGGGCTAGATTTCCTTCATAAGTTGCAAAATAGAATAGCAAATGATAGATAATCTCACACTCCGATGGGGTTTATTTTCAAATGTAAGGTGTAAGAGAATGAGGGTGTTTGGCGAAAAGTGGATTCTAGCTCTTAATCTGTGAAAGTAGGAATCTACTTCCAATAGATGAATAGATTTTTAAAAAAAAGTTACACATGTTATATATGCATGTTTATGCTTTAAGTATTGTCTGCCGATGCTATGTTATCTCAAATACACATAATATGATGCACATGAATTATATGTGTTTAAATTAATTTAATGTTATAGTATGCTATGCTAGGTCATATTGCATACACCTTAATAAGTCAAGAGGAACTTATAAGAAGAAACTCGATTGAGTGCCATACCACCTCCTCGACCTAAGGAGGTAATCGGACTCCACAAGGAGAAAGAAAAAAAAAAAAAGAATGTCCTCCCGACTTAAGGAGGCATTCAAGTTATAATCACGGTGTCGCGGGGACCTTGCAAACCCTCACGTCCCGATGATTGCGGCAAGTGGTATGCGAGCACTAAGGCCATCGAGAAGAAAGATAAGATAAGATAATAAGATTATGATAAGACATCATAATTAAGCATAATCAGCTCATGCATATTTAGTCATGTGTACTTACAGTTATTTTGTGAGATATAGTTCCTACTTGGTCGAGCTGGCTCAATCAGATATGTTCATGCTGGGTAAGAAACCTATCGCCAATGCTTGAAGGGCAATGGTGAGCGCGGCAGACGAATGGTGGAGATGGGAATGGATACCCCGCTCACGCAGTTATTTTCCGCAATAAGTTTAAGAAAAAAAAATCATGTATATGTCTATATGATTCAAAGGTTTCAAGTATGTATGTTTAAAAAGTATACGACATATGTATGTTAAGAAAACCGGGAAACTAAGATTGTAGCTAACAATCCTAGTTTTGAGTATTTAAGTTTTAGAACGTTGCAACAGTACATGCAACAAATAAATGAATTTTAAACATGACGATTTAAATGATTAATCTTAAAAGGATTTTAAGATGTACTTGAACTTAAGATTTCTCACGAAATCGGTTTTAAAGTCAAATGAGATGACCAATTGAAATGACTAGTTTTAGAAAAGCTTTTAAAGAGTATTTGAAACAAGAGTTCAAATGCTATTCCGTTTTGAAGGATATTTCTAAAAGGTTTTATCTTAACTAAAATTAAGAAGAGCTTTAAGAAATTTAGTGATTCACTTATTTGAAATTATTGTTACAAATTATGAAAGTATTCCTTCTTATGTTTAAAAAAAAAATGTTCCAAAATTTTAAGAAATTTCCATGAAGTACAAGTTAAAAAGTAAGTTCTGAGTGGCGGCCTCATAGGAGGGTCGCCACAAGTAAAATTAAAAGACGGGTCGGTCGCCACCTCAAGGGAGGGAAAAAATCTCAAAGAGTAGAGATTCCGACTAGACCGACAAAGAAGAAATGACCAAAGAAAGTAAAAGACGATGATGGGTCGGTTTATGAAGGAGGAAATCTCCAAAGTATAGAGATTCCGATTAGACTAGACAAAGAAGAAATGACTAGTAAAGTAAAGATCGGGTCGCCGGCCTCCGCAAGGGAGGAAAAAATCTCAAAGAGTAGAGATTCCGACTAGACCCGACAAGAAGCAGGGCCCACGCCATACGTAGTAAACAGAAAGATAGAAAGTAGTTTAAACATGTTTCACACGAGCATATTGGCATCATAACTCTTATTGTAATTTCTATTAGTTTATGATGTATGCATGTTTTATACTTTGACGTTAGCTCATCGCCTTTACCTGTCTGCAGTAACAAAGGTAAGGACAGTCATATAGTGGTTTGCTTGATGGACATGCGGAGGCAAGGGTGGCGGAAATGTCATGGGTACATGGAGTGGTCTCTACTACGCTTGCTTAGAAATTAAATTCGCCGCAAAAGTAATGTAATATAGAATACTAGTATGTATGTTCGGTTCTAAGAAGAAGATATTACAACCATTGTCTTAGTAAAGAACAACGGACCGTAATAAATTATGACAAGTTTTCGAAACTAGTTTGATATCCGAATCTTTAAAGTAATAGCAAGATATGTTATTAGTGTAACAACATAACATGTTAAGAACCCGATGGTTAAAGTAAAGAAAAAAAAAAATTTACCCAAAGACATGAATGTAAATTAAAGAGACAATAGTCTAACAACGAATAATGGATTAGACTATAGCTTAGCCCATTAGCGATGATATATGAGCGGCGATCCAGCGCATGAGGGCGCAGGCCGCCATGCTTGGTAATGAGCGGCGGCTCCTACTCCTGCTATGACAAGTCCCGCACCTATGCTTCTGCGGTCCGGTAAATTAGTTTATGAACTAAAACCGAGAATTTCTTATTTCTTTTGGCAAGACAAGCAATCGTGTACTAATGGATCGATCATATCCATCATCCCCTGTTAGCGCCCACACCACAAGAGAATACGCTGTGGGGGCGGGTAGAATGTTTCTAAGGACATGGTTCCGAGCAAATAGAAAGGTCTGCCACTCACTGCTAGATATAGCCATCCACCAGTGGATCGGGAGTTAAGGGCTCTAGAGCCCATGGTGGCCGAGGCCGCACACCGAAAGGAGGAGTTATTTTGACTACAGTCGAGCCACGCCTAGGTTCTACACCGTAATCCACCTTCCTTTGATGGGCTTTCATCCCACTAGAATTAGGATTGGCCGCAACGTGTCGAGTATGTGATGCGAGCCGCGGATATAGCTTCGAGAGAGTGGATTGTACTCGCAAAGAAGTCTTTAGGAGGGCAATGCCCTAATCTTTTGGCAAGCTTTGGATGAGGAAGAAATAGTAGAGATGCAATGGGAGGAGTTTTGCCACATGTTGAAGCATCGTTTTCTTCCCTAAGTCATGCCGCCAGTCGGCACCACAAAGCAGAGTGGAGAGACACGAGCCAAGTGAGTGTAGCCGTGATCTGCACCCAACCTCGAGTTTATCACTATGCTTTAGAGAGGGCTAGTATGAGATCGGATGAGGCCGCTGTAGCCTATATAGCGAGAGTTTTAACAGAGGTACTAGCTCGAATCGAATTTTAATCTAAGTGAGGAGGAGCGTGTCGATCCTATGGAGAGGTCTGGATTGAAGAGTATCGGCCAGCTAGTTCCGCGATCGGATCAGACCCTCACACAATTTATCGCCGATCGGGTATTGTGAGCACCACCAGTACTAGAGGAGAGGACATGGCCAACGGTGGTTAGGCGAGACTTCCGCTTTCCAATGCCCATATTAAGAGACATGACACGGAAGCCACTATCTCCTCGACAACGACCAAGACCCGAGATAGAGGCAGCGGATTTGAGCCTATGGCCGCTAGACAAAAAAGGTTTTGTAGGTTGAGTGTACTAGAAGACTTGATGATGGGATGAATCAAATCAACTATTTATAGAAGTGGCTTACCTCACTTTTCTCTTGAGACTCAATCTGGCCATGACTAAAGGGAGGGTAACATGGCTTTAGTTAATTAAATGAGGTCATTCAAAAAGTTAAAATAATTACCTACTTGCCTATAAATAGAACCACCTCAACCTAAGCCTCATTTTTTTTTTTTGCTCACTTTTCCTCTTTCTCTCACTAAAGAACTGGCCTCTCCTTTGCCAAAATACACCCAAAAGTTTGCATACATCTCACACAAATCTTAGCTTAAGTGGGAGGAGAAGAGAAGGATTTCAAAAGTTTTCAAGAGAGAGTTCTTCAAGGGTAATTTCTTAAACTCTTCTCTATTATTTTTCTAGCAAATCTTAAGCTTGAGATTATGAATGTAATTTGTGATTCCTTAAGGCTATGGTTGTATTAAGAGTGTGAGTTTTATGTTGGTTTTGTATGTTTTGAGGTTAGTTTGATGTGGTATGTTTATGCTTGATTTAAGTTTGCTTATTTCTGGTTAGAGGAAAAATTTCCGTTACTTTGAACACGGAAGTGAGAACCCTAAAGTAAGATTTTTAGGTGTTCCAAAGCTTAAACTTGTAGCCCTTTATGTTTTGAACATTTTATGTGGCTGTGACAAAACCCCATTTTAACTCTAAATGCAAGTTTTAAGCTATTTCTCGAAACAGCACAGGCAGTCCAAAACAGTTTCGGGAACAAAACTGGTTCAGCCAAAACGAGACCTTTATAGGCTGAATCTCGGTTTTTCATAAAACAACTATTTTAGATTTCAACAAGACGAAGAACTTTTTGAAGAACATATTTTTAAAAATCCGACCCTAAGATATAGTAAAATGCAGATTTCCGAAATGACACAGTTTTTGATTAAAACAGTTTCAAGAAAAACAGCAGCTACGGTTTTCAGCCAAACGAGGCCTTTAGAGGCCGAATTTCAACTTAACAAATAACAAAATTTTATATCTCGATGAGACGAGGAAGTTTTGTGAAGAACAAAATTTTGAAATCTGACTCTAAGATATAGTAAACGCAGATTTGAAAACTGCACAGTTTTAACGAAAACAAACCTAACCTAGTGTTGATTTTAACAAAAAGTGATCAAAGGACCCGATATGTGATTTTAGTAAATTATTGTGGTTTTAAACCTTACTTTAACAGAAGTATTCATAAAGAAAATTTTCAAGAAAAATGCTTTAAAGAACATAGTGGGTTATCGAAAGCAAATCATCCTAATGGGCACCCACGAGCCCAACACAATAGGTCCTTAGGGATTTCGAGGATTTGATGTGGGTCCAACGCCCGCATTGATTTAAGAGACTTGTTCGAGTTTAATTTCAGCGGCCCAAGAGCTAGAATGTCGTTAATAAGTTTCTAGGCGAATTGGGCCTTAATATCATAATGAGTCCAATGAGGAATTTTATGGAGAATAAGTTACTAGATTGGGTAAATGATTTTCAATCTAGACATAAGTATGTTACGGGCAATTAAGGAAAATAAAATTTTGAGGATCTAATAAATTGATCCTTATAGTAAATTATCCTTCGAAAATGAAAGGAATACATGCCTTAAAAAAAGAGTTAGATTCCTTCATAAGTTGCTAAAATAGAATAGCCAACGATAGTTAATCTCACACTCTCAATGGGTGTTCATTTTCAGAAATAAGCAAGTAAGAGAATAGACTATTTGGCAAAAGTGGATTCTAGCTCTGTAAATCGTAAAGTAGGAATCTAAGCCTACAACATGAATAGATTTTAAAGAAAAAATTTACACATGTTATATATATACATGTTTATGCTTCAAGTATTGTATCGATGCCATGTCATCTTTGCATACACCTTAATAAGTCAAGCGGAACTTATAAAGATAATATCGGTTGAGTGCCGTACTGACCTCCGACCTAAGGGAGGTAATTCCCATCCACAAGGAGAACAAAAAAAAAAGAATGTCCTCCGACTTAAGGGAGGCATTCAATTATAATCACGGTGTCACGGGGGACCTTGCAACCCTCAGGGTCCCAATGATTGGCGCCAAGAGTGGTACGCGAGCACTCGGCCCATAAGAAAGAAAAGATAAGAAAGATAAGATAATAAGACTATGATAAAACATCATAATCAAGCATAATCAGCTCAAGCATATTTATTCATGTGTACTTTTAGTTATTTTGTGAGATATAGTTCCTACTTGAGCGCTGAAAGCTCAATCGAGATAAGTTCATGTTTGAGGTAAGAAACCTATAAACAATTCTTGAAGTGCAATGGTGAGCCAAGTGGACGAATAGTGGAGATGGGAATGGATACCGCCACGCAGCTTATTTTTCGCATAAGTTTAAGAAAAAATCATATATGTTTATATGATTCAAAGGTTTTAAGTATGTATGTTTAAAAGTATGCGTCATATGTATTTTAAAGAAACCAAGGTTGTAGCTAACAACCCTAGTTTTGAGTATTTGTTTTAGAACGTTGCAATAGTTCATGCAACAAATAAACGAATTTTAAACATAACTGTTTAAATGATTGATTTTGAAAGGACCTTAAAATGTACTTGAATTTAAGATTTTTCACGAAAATCCATTTTAAAGTCAAATGAGATGACCCAATTAAATTGGCTAGTTTTAGAAATGCTTTTAAAGAATATGTGAATCAAGAGTTCAAATGTCACTCAATTTGAAAAATATTTTTAAAGTTTTATCTTAACTAAAATTAAGAAAAGTTTTTAGTAATTGAGTGATTCATTCTTTTTAAATTATTGTTCTAATTATGAAAGTATTCATTCTTATGTTAAAAAAAAAAAATGTTCCGCAAATTTGAAGAAACCCTCAAGAAGTACAAGTTGAAAACTAAGTTACGTGGCGGCCTCATAGGAGGGTCGCCACACATATAGCTCCCATTTTTGTTCCAACTAAGAGTGGCTCATGTTCTCAAGCATAAATCTTAGGGCCATATGCCCGAACTATTTGAGTTATGTTTGGCAAGTACTATTTGTATGTATGTTGTGTTTCTAGAAATTATAAGATTCTTATAACTCTATGGTTGCTTTAGTTTTGTGCATCATTGTCCCACTTCCTATTGCAATGGTGTCATGTTTGCAATTCAGAAAACTAGGTGAGAGAAGGTCAAGAAGCGCTTAAGGTATGCTCCACTTGTACATTTTAATTGTTTTTTTTTTTTTTCCCATTTTTGCAATTTTCTGTCACAATCCTTACTTTATTTATAGGTTAAATGGTTTGGAAGAATAAACATTGAATGGGAGTTCACTTCACCGATTCAATTTTTAGTTTTAGATTTCTACAAGAAAAGCTCTCAGAAAATATCATATCAAAATTTTTCTACAAGAAAAAATCTCTCAGAAAATGTCACATCTCAACTCGAATCGAAAACTCGAACTGCCAAGTGAATGGGGCATGAGTTTGATTATTGTTTTTGATAGTGGATCATTTTCTTACAGGTTAAACAATGAAGTTCACTTTTTTGTTGAAGTATTATGTCAAGATGGAAGGATTTACTTCACCATTGCACTTAGATGTTTTGGAGATGACTTCTCTATTTTCTTTACTTGTTTTGAATGTTAAGGTTTTGGACACTGTATGAATTATGTTGTAGACGTAATTTTATTGACAGCTTGGTAGATACTGATAATAATTGATATGTTGAATGTTTTTATGTTTTAATTTGAATGTTCCAATTTAGATATATCACATATCTCTAATTACTTTTTATTTGAATGAGTTCAAACGGATATCAATAATAATTTTAAAAAGTTACAACAAAAGATGAACATAGCAGGAAAAAAAAGTTATTACTCAGATCGTAGCTATGATAAACAAATTGTAAGAGGATGAAAATAACTTTTCTTACACGCTATAATACTTCAATTTATAGCACTTTTTATAACTCTTCTAAAACGTTATGTTTTCTTATGACCTATAATAGCGCCTATCATCCTAGCGCTCTAAAAAGCGCTATTGCTAGTGAGTAATAGCGTTTTTAAATCCGCCCACGAAAGGCTTTTGTGGTGTAGTGATAAGGTACTAATATGAAATTTTCCCTAAATTATATATAGTAGGTCTTTTTTGTTTCCATATGATACTTCTTTCTTTTCTATTGAGTTTTAGCTTATGATAATTAAATGAAGATGTAAAGCTAGAGTACACATGAACCTTGTTGAAGTTTCTATTGTTGGGTTTTCATGCAAATGAATTGCATATTGCTCAACTGAATATAGATTATCCACGGCCCTATGGCAAACACACGTCTCATATCATGTACATCTTCTATCTATTCTACTCATTGAAATGACAAGGAATAATGTTAATAACATGTCAAGTCAACACAAGACACATTGACCCACCCGGGGAAAAAAGGACATATTCACACATTTTTAGTGAGGAGGATGAAAGGGAATGAAGATAATGGTACCCACAAAGGCCGTTTGAGGAGGAGTGAGGGAACTTTGAAAGGGTTGCCCGAGCAATTTGAACTTTAAACGGGCATATGGGTCTGCCCGCTTGAGCCTAAAAGATTCAAACCTCATGCCAGCTCATTGGCTCAAACTTCCACCACTAATCATTAGTGTCTCCCGACCGCAGATAGATGATGCTTAAATATTGACTTTTTCAATAAAATGAGATC
>CP050225.2:32972810-33270436 GCA_012066045.3 Morus alba | reverse complement strand
CTCAGATTCTTCAAGACTACAATTAATACAGAAAACTGACAAGCTATTGCTTAATGCCATAAACAACTAAAGAGCGTCCTTTAATCATCAAATCATTTATTGCCAACTCAATAAAGAATGGGAATCAAACATAAAAAGATCACATTGGAGATTCCAGTGAAAAGCCTGTACATCTTAACTCTGTTAAAAATTTATCACAGGTGTATGGAGGTATTGAGTTTTAACAATCACCAACTAAACTACGGTTGTGAACAAAGATATGATCAAGGAGCGATTCCTAATTGTACTAGATCAAGTTGACTGACCTCATTAACACCAGGGAATAGCATCAGAATGAATTTCATATTCTTGAGGTTTATAATCAAGATTTCTAACAAAATTCAAAATTTTACCTCAATAGACGGCACGTCTCATATCTTAGGTACAACTGCAACACTCAGTCAGCCTGCAAACACCATAAATTAGCATTACGGAGTAAATTACACATATTTCAAAAATCAACATCAACGACAGGGATCGTACTCTTGTATATCATCCTTCCTTTTATCAGCAGTTCATAAAATTCCTTCAGGTTCATTATTTTCCACTTGTAAACATCTAAAGCGAGTATATATTACCGCAGCACACGGTCCGTAACCCTTTACCTTCTCATTTTTGGGGCAACAATGGCTTTAACTGACTCAAAACCTCGCCAACAGGCCTTGCAGCATCAATTTGAATGAGAAAAAAAAAAAAAAACAAAAAAACAAAATCCATGGTTATGATAAATGTGCAATAATATATCACAGCCGAAGATGCTTACAATAAGAGCTACAAACATATTAACACAACTTAGTAATATGAACATCACAATTACCTTTCTAACTTTTCCTTTGGAATCATAGTACTCAACCACAGGAAGACTAGACTCTAGGAAAACCTTTGAACCGCTTCCTTATTGTTTCAATGTTATCATCTTCTCTTCCCTACACAAACCCAAAATTGAAAACAAACATATTATTACATGCGGATTACAAGAAATGACATTAAAATAAACAGAAAGGATAAGAATATAAACAGACATAGATAAACAGAGAGAGATCACAGCAAAATCAGAGAGATTGATAAATCACATAATCCTAACCGGGTTCCTACTCAGAAGACACCTCTCCATCTCTTCTTCTGCACAATCAAAAAACAGGACGAATGCTGGTTCAATTTTAGTCTGCAAGTAGCCAAGAACCATTACTCAGGTCGTCATTCAACGTAAGGATCCTTAACTCTTCATACATTTTCTGGTAAAGATAAAGTTGCTAGAAGGGTCTGTGCAGTGGGCTTACAACTTCTTCAAATGCTGCACGATTTTCCTCATTACGAGGAAAACCATCAATAAGAAATTTGTCATTTCCACTTTCTTTCATTGCTTTTTGGAGAAGCTTAATTGTTACCTCTGAGGGAACAATCTTTCCTTCCTTGATCATGTTCTAAATCATGGTGCTTTAGCCATAAGAGAAAAGGAGTCGATATCTGTGAAAAGAAATGATCACTGCTAAAAAAACAAGCTCAAATTCAAAATGTGTCTTGTTCAGTTTAACTAACTCAATGATAACAAGCAACACAAAAGAAAAATAAATAATTAAGTTACATAAAAAGGGGAAAAAAAAAGAAACAAAAACAAGAAAGCACAAACATAGAGTATGGACTTGGCTTAGCACATACAGGACAACAAAAGAGCATTTCCAACGAATATAAAGCAAGGGAAAAGGCACCTAGGAGATATCATGATTGCTTGAATTCTTCTGGAAGAGTTTGGCTGAATCAACTAGATTGTGTTGTAATATGTCAATTGTCAACAATTATGGTTCAGCTGAGTTATCAAAGTATGTTTTCTTGATAAAAATCTTACCAGAAATTGGGTATTTTCTGTTAGTTAACTTATTTGATGATAATACCTTAATGTTACCATTTTCCTCCATCTAGCATGGCGTGATTTTTAAGGTTTGACCTAACTTTTGAGCTCAAATTGCAGTATACATCACATAACCATTGAAAACAGACAGTTAGACAAAAGGCATACCCATTTTCAGATCCAGATTTGATTTCTGCTTTCATGAAGGTCACCAACATAGATGTGTGTACCCAAAGTGTTCAACAATATTAGCACATTGGGTACCCTTTCCACTGCCCGGCCACCTGACAATCAGAGCATCTTGGAATCAGAAGACACCTAGCTTGGAATGATACATGTAATTTAACAATTTACCATACACTTTGACAAAATTTGGAAAAAGTGCTTACCCAGTACAAAAAACAACCGTGAGGCTTCTTTTCAGCTAAAGCTTCCATTAGCATCCTGAAACAGAAAATTAAATGTAAAAAAGCATAAGCCAAAAACAAAAATCAATTACGCTTATGCGGGCATATAAATCTCGCTATCCACAAAGTCTTAGACATTTGTGAATTTTTCTATCAAATCTGCAGAGCTATGCGAACCCACTTTTATCAAACTAACAAAAATAACTATTCTTGTTTATTCAAGTTAACCAAACATTCATTTCTCCACCCGATCCAACGAATGAAAAAGAAAGAAAGAAAGAAAATGTAGAATTCCTAAAGAAAATTTGATCTCTTGGTTAATGGAAGCAATTTTGCTTCTTTTGCAACTTCTAAATAATCATTGTATTCTAAAACTTGAAATCTTTAATATATTTTTCCATATCTTTCCTTAGAAGCCGGATCAAGAATAATATTCGAGACACAAACGAGAGATCAAACATATATAAACACACAGATCAAAGCCAAATGGTAGCGAATCAAATATATAAGCTACAAACGAAGCAAAATAGCACGGAAGAAACAAAGGGGCGTTTGGTATGAATCATATTCCCGGGAAAGTGATGGAGGGTAATATGATTTCTAAGAATAATACATTACTGTGTTTGGCTCCATACAGGAATCTTTCGCAAATTCCCAAGAATATTACATTACTGTGTTTGGTTGTGCATGGGATTGTTGTGAATTAAAAAAAATATATTATTTTTAAATGAATTACAATTAGCACAAATATTTTAAAAAGTATAAAATACAACACAACAAGTAGTTCATAAAATTATCACATAATAGATAACATATCAAATAATAGAGAACAAGTAGTCCATAAAATCCTCTATACTCAAAAGTTCTTACAAAAGTTCTAAATATGAGAACATATACTCGAATAAGGTTCCAAACCTGAAATTAAAAGTTGTAAATGTATGTAGGAATATGAGAACATAAAATCCTGTTTTTTTTATCATGAGCTAATATATGTAGAAATATAGCTACCAATTCTTCAACATCCATATTTTTTGTTCCCCTTAAATTGCCAATGGTTCTAAGGTAGTTACATAGGATAGTAAATGTTCTCCTATTCATACGAGTGCTTTCAAGACATGCAAAGTCACTCTCATGTATCAATCGATGGTAATTTAGTTGGCGTATACGATGTCGGCGATAAGAACTCTCACCCCATCTATTTCTCATAAAACGTCTCTTACTAATAATTACAAATATCATAAGCATGAACAAAATGTCATTTCATTTAACATCTCCATATATTGAACAAAAATAGCCACAATTCTTTTTTTTTTTTTTTTTTTGTTTCAATGGAAGAAGATCCATATCTGCCCATTGATGGGAAAAAAAAATAAGCATACTTCTACAGAACCAAATCCACAGAACATACAGAACCAAACATAAGGTTGCTAGCTTTGAACCATAAGCATGCTTCTCATATTACAATAGTACTAGCTTTGAACCATAAGCATACTTCTCATGTTCTGTTGATTAATTTTCATTTAGTTTTTAAACCGTTTGCTTTGTAGCTACTAGCTTGTTCTTCAATAGAATCCCATTTACCAATTAAACAAGTTGATAATTAACAGAAAAAAAAAATTAATAAAAGAACATGCACACTCCAAAATCTTAGAAAACACATCGACTTATCATACAAATGCATTAGGCGTGAAAATTGACCCTGTGTCAACAGCTAGATTAATATCCTTAACATATATATATACATATATATATATATATATATGATTACGCATATGTAACATCTAGAATATCCATGTAGCATTAAAAGTAGTGCTGGTGGCCGTTCGCCAGAAATCGTGGCCAGAAATCGACCATAGCTCCAGAAACCCATCGCCAAAAATCGTGGCCAAAAAAGGATGAAAAAATCGTGGCCGCTCTGGTTCAAACCCAGATGCGCCGATGCCGACGACGTTCAAATCGGAAAGTTCAGGTCAAAAATTTTTCACAGAAAAAGGAGAAAAAAGGAATCATACTCTGGTGGTGGCGGCAGAGGAAAGTCCGGCAACGGCGTGGTGGATCGGAAGGCGGCGGCGGCGTCCTCGACGGAAGCGGTGCTGGGTCTGGACGAGAGAGAGATGGGTGAGATGGGTGGGTGGGTGAGTGAGTGTAAGATTATTTAAAAATGTGGTATTGGAAATGTAAAATTTTTAGACTTTATTTTTTAATTTTTAAAAAAATTTAATAAATATATTAAATATGAGAATTTAAAAGATTTTTATTCCCACTTCTATAATTATTTCAAATTAAACGCCCAAAATATTATAACTTTCCTTTTATTTTTCTTTTTTAGGAACCAAATAAGATTGCAATCGACAAACGTATTCAATTAAGAGAAAAAATTGCACCGACAACGTATTTAAATTATAATTTATTTACTTATTTAAATAACGGTTTGAATCACAATTCAATTCACCATAATTCAAATCATCATAATTTAAACTAAATTAACAATTTAATCAAGCGAGGCCATAGAATTTGGATTTCCAATCCAAATGGTTGGAATTGTTTGCTTTATCAAACATTAAGTTGAACCTGGTTTCAATTCGAATGGTAAATCATAGGTTCGAATTTCTAAATTAAAAAAAAAATAGAAAACAAGAAAAAAATTTATAACACTACTATATATACCTTGGTCTCTCATTGAATGGCTATTCACGGAAAAAGTCCCTCGTTGTGCCTCGTTTTAGAATACAACTAGTGGATTACCCGTGCAAATGCACGGGTATGTAATAGTATAATTAACAGTAATTTTAATAAATAAAGCGTATAAAAAAAAAACATATATCTGAAATACCTAAAATCTTAAGAAAAAAAACCAAACCGATGACGAAGATAACAAACGGCACAAAAACAGATAAAATGACCATGCATATACAGCGAAAGAGAAATATCAAATTATCTATATTGGTACAAAAAGGGGAACAAAAATTTTGCACAAAATTACAGAAAGAAAGAATGTGAAACCCAAAAAATGGCGTCCAAAAAAAAAAAAAAAAAAAAAAAAAAAAAAGATGTAGAAGGTTGTAGAAATAAATAAATGAAAAAAAAGAAGTTGTCTTTGCGGAAACGGAAAAACAAAACCCGGACCTAGAAGATTGTAAACAAAACAAAGGTGACAGAAGAAAATAAGATGATAACCAAGAAAATGTGGCCCAAAAAGTATATATAGGTACAAAAAGGGAAGAAAAATTGCGAGAAAATTAGAGAACGAAAGATTTTGAAAACTAAAAAAATGTCGGCCAGAAATTAAAAAAAAAAAAAAAAAAGAGAGATATAGAAGGTCGTACAAATAAACATTACGGAAGGAAAATGGCCGAAATCAACAAACAAAAAATAGGGAAAAAAACTCCGGCTTAGTGTTGACGAAGGAAGAATCTAGAACATTACGGAAGGAAAGAAATGAAGGGGAGAGAGAGAGAGAAAGGGCCACAGATCAAAGTGAAACAAAGCAAATGAATAAAGGGCAAACGCGAAATAAGCGATAAGCAACAAAATGACCAAAATGGTCACGCAGAATCACAGCAAAAAAATCTAGAATGAAGGGTAATATCGTAATTTCACTCTCGGGACATGACGGTAATTAAAATTTCATTAGAAGAAAAAAGGCGGGCTACAAGAGGAAGGACATGTAGTTTCAACGTAGCATGAAAAAGGATTCCGCCCTCTCTTTTAGTATATGTATAATATTATTTAGAAGTTGTAAAAAGAAGCAAAATTACTTTCATTAACACAGAGATCAAATTTTCTTTAGGAATTTTACATTTTTCTTTCTCTTTTTCTCTTCCGTTAAATCGGATCTGCGTGGAGAAATGAATGTTTGGTTAACTTGAATAAATAAGAATAGCTATTTTTGTTAGTTTGATAAAAGTGGGTTCTCATATAGCTCTCTACAGATCGATAGAAAATTCACAAATGTCTAAGACTTCGTTGGATCTGATAGAAAAGTTAATTTATATCTATTTTGGTCATTATAGATCTTCACAGTAATTTTATATATAGTTACCAAATATCTAAATTTATACTTCTGGTATTCACAATAGTTTTGGAAGAAAAAAAAATTATCAAACACCTATATATTTTTCTGTCGCATGTAGATTAATCACACCAAAGGATGTCTAAATCCTAGAAGACATGACATTTACAAAAGAAAGTTGAATAAAAAACATAATCGAAAAAAGCCAACTCTATTCAAGAAAGAAAAAACTAGCCTTAATTTGAAAATAAGAGTTTGCGACTATAAAAGGACGACTTCCCACAACGTCCAAAGGATTCTAACACTCCCAAAACTCGTGCATTGTCTCGTAATTAAGCCTAGAGCCGCCTCTCTCTCTTTTCCTCCATTCTTGTCTCTCTCAAGTTTTTTAAACTTCTTTGTATAATTTTTTGCATACATAGTAGAAGACTAAATACTACGTCTTGTGTAGCACTCACATTGAAGGCGAACCATTATAAATTTGATTGCCACTCTTTTAGTTTTCCGCACTTTATTTTTTATCGCTTATTCGTCATATCAATCTTAAGCATCGGATGAAACATCTATCGTCTCGCGTATTGGTCATTAACTCTCATAAACTTGACTCTTGGAAATTGACCTCCATACTAATAATAAATAAACAACAAAGATGTTAATAAACCAATCTTGTTTGGAATAAAATATAACTTTTATATGGAACAATATTAATTTTTTAAATTCAAAGACGACCTTCAATGACTCTTTTGAATGCATCTAAACATGTGGAATTTGAATTCTCCATAAAGAAACATAAACAAAATTTGCTATTAAAGTGAATGGGAGCGTAAATTATCCTTTAAAATATTCTCTTGGCAAATCCATATTTATTTATGGATTCCATTATTTCTCTATCTCGAAATTTGTTTATTGGCCTTAAAGGGAAAAGCTTCCCGTCCAAGTGATGACTAATCTGACCCATTGACCTTGGATTTTTCTCCCCTTGGAAAAAAGGGTTAACCGATGATAATATTAAAGGCATGCCCAAGCACACAGAGTGATAGAATGATTCTTGCAACTTTTCCCCCATTTTTTAGCTGTGAATTGGATAGCTAAAATTTAATCATGTGGCAAAGAAATAAAAAAAAAAAAAAATAATAATACTCTACCAGTAGGGTAAAATAATGTGCCCTATATAAGTTATGGGGGTTTACGGATTGAAATCCGCATATTAGAGGTGAATTCATATCCGATCTAAAACTTTTAGATTGCAAAATTATCATTGTCTGAGCTAAAACTTTTTTTCATTGGCGGATTAGATTCACGGGTTCCATGACTTTGCGGATTGGATTCATGAATTCTACAGTTTATAACCGTTAAAATTATAAATTGATAAATATCCATACAAAATAAAATACAACATAAAATCTTCATTATTTATCACAAATCAAAGTCTAAAAATTTCAACCTCCAAAACTCAAATAAACATAACATAACTATAACATAAACTTGTTCAACAAAGTCTAAATTGTTACAACTAATTAACGATGACCAAAAAAAAAGAACATAGTTTATATTATAATCGGTGCTATTCTTGAATCATAAAATAGCCATATGTATTACAGATTTAAAAAATAAAAAAAAATTATATATATTTATATATATATACATACATATAAATTTTTGGAAAAATTTCATATTAGTACCCTATGTTATAAGTTTTTTAATAATTTTAAATTGGTAGCTTGATGTTTTAAAATTATTTTTAGTACTTTGATGTCATTTGTTAGGATGTAAAATGTCAAATTTACTCTTCTCATTACTTTACCAAAAGCTAATAAATTTAGAAAAAATTCTAAAAAATTATTCTTAATTTAAAGCATTTATTATTTTTAAATTTCAAATGTTTAAAAACTTTTCAAAATTTTTCTAGATTTATTATTAGTTTTTGGTTAATTAATGAGAAGTGTAACTTTGTCATTTTACAATCTAAAAATGACCTTAAAGTACTAAAAACACATTAAATTTTCTAAAACGCCGAGGTACTAATTTAAAATTATTAAAAATATAAGGTACTAAAAAACAATTATGCTAAAGCATACACTACAACATAAATGGCTTTTAATAGCGTTTAGTTATAGCGCTTTTGAAAAAGCGCTATTAAAACTTATTTTGCTTATATTTAATAGCGTTTTAAAAAAGTTATTTTGATTGAGCGGGTATTAAAAAGTGCTTCTTTCAAATTTTCAAATTCCCGCTCTCTCCATTCTCTTTTTTTATTTTTTAATTTTTGCTCTGCTTGCTACTGAAATTCTCACATGAACAAATGCTTCCCCACTCTGTGAAGAGGCATTTAGCTGGCCAAGAAAAAAAAAGCCTCACTCGATCCGCTCTTCTTCTCTCTCAGTTTTTCGATCCAACACTCTGCCGCTTCTCTCCTCCGCGTCTCTCAGTCCACACTCCAGACCCACCCACCCACCGTCACTGGCTCGCCCTCACCCACCGGCACTGCAGCTTCTTCACTTCTTGTTCTTCTTCTTCATCTTCTTCTTTTCGATCCAGCACTCCGCCACTTCTCTCAGTCCAGACCCACCCACCCACCGTCTCCGGCTCACCTTCACCCACCGGCACCGCCGCTTCTTCGCTTCTTCTTCTTCTTTTTCTTCTACTTTTCTTCTTCTTCGTCTTGTTCTTTTCAATCTGCTACTTCTCTCAATCCAGACCCACCCACCCACCCACCCACCATCACTGGCTCACCTTCACCCACCGGTATGCCGCCTCCCGAATTTGACCTTCAGAGCAGATTCTTTGCTTCGGCAAAGAGGGTTTCAGGTATTTCTCTTGTCCATTTTAGATTTGTGTTCACTTTGATATTAATCTGTTCAGTTATTTTCATCATCTTTAGCTGTAGATCATTGTTCACAGAGCAATTTCATCTTTATCAACCTCAGATCAGGTTTCTATTCATTTCATTTGTTGCTGATTTGGGCTTTTTATTTTTTTGTCTCTAAGGTTGAATTCGATTATTCTGGTGCATTTAGGGATATGGCTGAATATTTGATGGTTGTTCTGATTGAAATGTGAATGTGGGCTTTGTGTTCTTTTCTTTTTTTTTTTTTTTTTTTAATTCAAAAAGTTGTATTGGCTTTTTTCAGGTCAGTAATTAATGGCTTTGGTGATTATTTGATTTTCGTTTTAGCTGAAATATGAATGTGGGTTTTGTTTTTTTTGGTTTGCTTAGGCCTTGGACTTGGGAAGTACGTTTTGGTTTAGATTGGTAGATACTTCATTTTTTATTTTTAAAGTTGCATTGGCTTATCAATTTTGTTTGATTGTATTTTGTGTTGAAATGAGATTGTGGGTTGTTGCGTTGTTATATTTTTGGTTGTTATTCTTTTTGTTTGGTAAGAATCAGGAATTTAGAAATTTTGAATCATGATAGTGTATTGGATATATGCTTTTCTGTTTTGAGCCTTTAGGACAAGAATATGTATTGGATATATGCTTTTCTTTTTTTCTTTTTTTTCTTTGAAGTTGTATTCTTGGTAGTACTAAAACGAACATTGTTGAAAATTGTTGCATGCCTTTCTACAATTGAATGACTTCCAAAGTCTGGGCAATCATGCATATTTGTGAAGGTTATATTGTCATTACCTTCGATGATCATACTTGGTCTCATGTTTCTAAAGAGATCGGTACAAAGAAAGATTAAATTAGCAATTATATTGTAATGATCGAGAAAATTCCGGACTTTTAAATAATACAATTTATTTATTTAAGCCAAGGGTTTTCCTAGAAAATATTATGTGATGAAAGATTTATGGAATCAATATCCAGATTCCTAAATTCGCAATGCATTTCACGTTAAGTTCATGTTTTCGATCAAGTAAATTCGATCGATAAATTATTGTTGTACTTTAAGGCGGAATAATTTTCAGTACAAGTATAGTTTGAGAATCTTAATTTCAAGAATCTCCAAACACAGCATGATGTTAGCAGCGTAAAAAAAAACGCACTGACATTTTTAAAGAAGAGAAAATCCTTAATCGCCAAATAGCTAGGTTAAAGTCACAAGATAAATACCCATAGTAGAAGGGTACAATGTGAGCTTAGGATTTGACACCGTCAGAAACAGCGTCATTCTCGGGATTTAATGCAAAAAAGTTAAATTTAAAATTATTCAATCTAGAATTAATTTCAAGACTTGAAACAGTTTAAGATATTACGCGAGTAAGAATTTAACGTGATATCATAGTAGACAAGGATTTAACAAAGTTGAACTGTAAATAAGCGATGAAAAAAAAAAAAAGAACCGCTGAAACAAGAATTTCACGCCGCCTAAGTACCTTTTTTTCAACAAGATGATTTTTACCTAATTCAAAGGTAACTTAAGAGAGTGGACTAGAGTACAAGGGGTAGGTGAGATTTTTCTCCCTCTCCTTTCCCACATGGCCGGCCAAGCATAGCAAATGTAGAGCCAAAATTTAATTAGTGGAGTGTGTAAGTGAATAACATGGTAAGGTGTGATGAGATGATGTCATTTGATGATAGGAGGAGAAGAGTAATCATGAAACCTTTTTCTCTCTCTTTTCTTCCTTTGGCTTGCCGTGTATGAAGTTTTAGACAAAAAGGTTTTGTAGGTTGAGTGTACTAGAAGACTTGATGATGGGATGAATCAAATCAACTATTTATTAAACTCTTCTCTATTATTTTTCTAGCAAATCTTAAGCTTGAGATTATGAATGTAATTTGTGATTCCTTAAGGCTATGAGTTGTAATAAGAGTGTGTGAGTTTTATGTTGGTTTTGTATGTTTTAAGGTTAGTTTGATGTGGTATGTTTATGCTTGATTTAAGTTTGCTTATTTCCTAAGTTAGAGGAAAAATTTCGATTACTTTGAACACGTATGAGAACCCTAAAGTAAGATTTTTAGGTGTTTCAAAGCTTAAACTTGTAGTCCTTTATGTTTTGAACATTTTATGTGGTCGTGACAAAACCCCATTTTAACTCTAAATGCAAGTTTTAAGCTATTTCTAAAATAAGACAAGGGGGTCTAAAACAGTTTAAGGAACAAAAGCGGTTCAGCCAAAACGAGACCTTTAAAGGCTGAATCTCGGTCTTTCATAAAAACAACTATTTTAGATTTCAACAAGACGAAAAACTTTTGTGAAGAACATATTTTTAAAATCCGACCCTAAGATATAGTAAAATGCAGATTTCAAATGACACGCTTTTTGATTAAAACAGGTTTCAAAAAAAGCAAGAACTACGGTTTTCAGCCAAACGAGGCCTTTAGAGGCCGAATTTCAACTTTCACAAAAACAAAAATTTTATATCTCGATGAGACGATGAAGTTTTGTGAAGAACAAAATTTTGAAATCTGACTCTAAGATATAGCAAAACGCAGATTTTAGAAATTGCACAGTTTTAACGAAATAAAACTAACCTAGTGTTGATTTTAACAAAAAGTGATCAAAGGACCCGATATGTGATTTTAGTAAATTATTGTGGTTTTAAACCTTACTTTAATAGAAGTATTCATAAAGAAAATTTTCAAGAAAAATGCTTTCTTTAAAGAACATAGTGGGTTATCGAGCAAATCATCCCAACAGGCACCTATGAGCCCAACACGATAGGTCCTTAAGATTTCGAGGATTTGATGTGGGTCCAACGCCCACATTGATTTAAGAGACTCTGTCTGAGTTTAATTTCAATGACCTAAGAGCTAGAATGCCGTTAATAAGTTTCTAGGCCGAATTGGGCCTTAATATCATAATGAGTCCAATGAGGAATTTTATGGAGAATAAGTTACTAGATTGGGTAAATGATTTTCAATCTAGACATAAGTATGTTAAGGGCAATTAAGGAAAATAAAATTTTGAGGATCTAATAAATTGATCCTTATAGTAAATTATCCTTTAGAAAATGAAAGGAATACATGCCTTAAAAAAAAAAAAAAGTTAGATTCCTTTATAAGTTGCTAAAATAGAATAGCCAATGATAGTTAATCTCACACTCTCAATGGGTGTTCATTTTCAAAAATAAGCAAGTAAGAGAATAGACTGTTTGGCAAAAAGTGGATTCTAGCTTTGTAAATCAGGTAAGTAGGAATCTTGCCTACAACATGAATAGATTTTAAAGAAAAAATTTACACATGCTATATATATACATGTTTATGCTTCAAGTATTGTATCACGATGCCATGTTATCTTGCATACACCTTAATAAGTCAAAAAGCGAAACTTATAAGGATAATATCGGTTTGAGTGCCGTACCGACTTCCGACCTAAGGGAGGTAATTCCCGACTCCACAAGGAGAACAAAAAAAAATAGAATGTCCTCCGACTTAAGGGAGGCATTCAAGTTATAATCACGGTGTCGTGGGGACCTTGCAAACCCTCACGTCCCGATGATTGCGATGCAAGTGGTGCGAGCAGCACTCGGCCCATAAGAAAGAAAAGATAAGAAAGATAAGATAAAATAATAAGACTATGATAAAACATCATAATCAAGCATAATCAGATCATGCATTTTATTCATGTGTACTTACAGTTATTTTGTGAGATATAGTTCCTACTTGCTGAGCGAAAGCTCAATCAGATAAGTTCATGCTGTAGGTAAGAAACCTATCAGTAATTCTTGAAGTGTAATGGTGAGCGGCGGACGAATAGTGGAGATGGGAATGGATACCGCTTACGCAGTTATTTTCCGCAGTAAGTTTAAGAAAAATCATGTATATGTTTATATGATTCAAAGGTTTTAAGTATGTATGTTTAAAAAGTATGCGTACATATGTATTTTAAGAAAACCAAGGTTGTAGCTAACAACCCTAGTTTTGAGTATTTAAGTTTTAGAACGTTGCAATAGTTTATGCAACAAATAAACGAATTTTAAACATAACGGTTTAAATGATTGATTTTGAAAGGACTTTAAAATGTACTTGAATTTAAGATTTTTTACGAAATCCATTTTAAAGTCAAATGATATGACCCAATTAAATTGGCTAGTTTTAGAAATGCTTTTAAAGAATATGTGAATCAAGAGTTCAAATGTCACTCAATTTGAAAAATATTTTTAGAAGTTTTATCTTAACTAAAATTAAGAAAAGTTTTTAGTAATTGAGTGATTCATTCTTTTTAAATTATTGTTATGAATTATGAAAGTATTCATTCTTATGTTAAAAAAAAAAAAATTCCGCAAATTTTAAGAAACCTCGGTAAGTACAAGTTGAAAACTAAGTTACGGTGGCGGCCTCATAAGAGGGTCGCCCGCAGTTGGTATCGAGTTTAGTATATGACCGGAAAATATTAAGTCAAATTCGGACGAAATCGATATTTGACCATAGTTATTCCCTAATGCAAAGTAGTAGAAATATTGATGTAATCGGAAAGTGATATGTAGAAACTTTATATACGGGGGTAAAGTCACCCGAAAAAGTGTAAAGTTATAATACAAATATTTTTACAGAGAAAATTAAAAATATCGGTTGTGAATAGTGAAATATCGGTTAAAAGTTAGAAATTTTAACAGTATATTTTAGTTATGAAAAATTGAAATATTTGGTAAATGACCAAATGACCAGTTAGAAAAAAGAGTAGAAATATTAGAAGTAAGGAAAATGGCAAAAGTTCTTGAAATGAAATTTTTCCGAGTCGATTAAAAGCGAGAAACCGCAAAAAAATGAGTCCGCGAGGTGCGCGTTTTGGGCAATTCGGATCGTTTAAAATGAGAATTTCAAAAAGAAATTGACTATTGAGATACCCAAGAGAAGTGGGTTGAATATGAGAAATTTGACCCGTGGTGCTCGGGCGATCGAAGCGAAGATAGAACCCCATGCACTGGTGTGAAATTTATCGGTGCGGAAAGAGACTCGTTTTGAAAAAGCGGAAAGTTTGGTCTCGACAAGAAAAATGTGGGGAACATGAACCACTTAAATTAAGTGTTAAACTTAATTAGAATTAGTAGAATTAAATTGTGGGAATTAAAGTTATTTCTCTAATTTAATTTTAGAAAGTAATGTGAGATATTTTTAGAAATATTAATATAATATACATATTACATTAAAAGTGGCCTACGGAAGCACATTAGAACACAAAGTGTTCTATTTTCTAAAGAGTGGCCGACCAAGAAGAAAGAGAGAGAGAAAAGAGAAAATCAAGGGAAAATTGAGGAATCACCCGTTTTTGCCGAAATTTCTTCCGTTCAGTCCGGTAGAAACATAACCCGAGGCATTCTAGCGGAGAATCTCAACTTTTCAAGGTAAGATTTCGGATTTTTCATGAGAAACTGCTTGCTTTTTCGTTTCTATGAATAGTAACTCATCTCGGAAAAAATTAAATAAAATTGAAAAACGAAACCGAGGTTTTGTCGGGGACCGTGATAGGAGTTTAATGTGCAAGTATAGAAAGGATTGAACAATTTTTTTTTTTTGCACTAAAAATCCGAAAATCCCTAGAAATGGAGGAAATGTATTTTTGTTCAATTTATGTAGCCATTTGTGTTCGGGGAATGTGAATCGGACTACAGTGCGAAATCGGAAGTAAAACGAGTTATTGAAAACTCGGAAACGAGAAAAATTAAGGCGAAACTCTATCGAAATTTCCTAAAATCTAGTTAGTAAGCAATGAGTTAGTAATCCGATTCTAGAGAATGGATAATTGATTTTAAAGCTCGGAAATGAATAGATTAAGATTCAAACCGAGATACACAAATATGTGTAAATTACCTCTTGAGCTAGAATTCACCTAGAGGGTTAAGTTCAAAATGAGTTGAAATTGGATTTAGGAATCCAAGTATGAGAAATTTTGATGCTTGGAATAGGTGGTTAATATCTATTTCCATGGAATGTGTTTTGGCACGAGAGCCAAGCAACGAGAAAGAACTTCCAAAGAAGGGAATCCTAGCGGATTAACGGTAAGTATAGACATATATGTTTGTCTAGATTCGAGTAAGCTGTAGTTAGACTTAGAACTATGAATTTACTTATGTTCCTAAGTCTATGTGATTACATGTGATTATACGTGTTTGGAGGGCTTAATGCTCTAGATTGCAGAAGGGCGACATATGGTTACCCTTATGCACAGTTAATACTGACGGGTCGTCGGCCTCCGTAAGGGAGGAAAATCTCACAAAGTAGAGATTCCGACTAGACCAGCCAGTAAGAAATGACCAGTAATGTAATGACTGAGAAAATTTTAGACTTTAAATAATACAATTTATTTATTTAAGCCAAGGATTTTCCTAGAAAATATTATGTGGACTGAAGGATTTATGGAATCAATATCTCATATTCCTAAATTCTATAGCAGATTTCATGTTAAGTTCATGTTTCGATCAAGTAATTCGATCGATAAATTCTCATTATATTTTAAGGCGTAATAATTTTCAAAGACAAGTATAGCTTGAGAATCTTAATTTCAAGAATCTCCAAACACAAAGATGATGTTAGCAAAGAGATAAAAAACTCACCGACATTTTAAAAGAGGAAAAGATCCTTAATTGCCGACGACAGTTAGGTTAAAGTCACAAGATAAATACCCATAGCGAAGGGTACAATGTGAGCTCGGGAGTTGACACCGCCGAAAACAACGTCATTCCCAGATAGAATCTTTGAGAAGTTAGATTTAGGCTTTGTTCGGTCTAGAATTAATTTCAAGACTTGAAACAGATTTGAAATATTACGCCAGCGTAAAAAAAAATATAAAACAATATTGAATTATTCAAAATTAACATTGGACTATAAGTAATAGATTAAATTACGTGAGCTAAATTAATTATCTCTAATCGTTATAAATTTAATACATTTAGAGGAAATATTTGAGGATAAAATCAAGCATGTAATCTTGCCTTAATTAGACACTATATATAGTGAAAATTTTAGGGTTCTATCATTTTTTCCTCTTGCTTCCGTTCACTCTCTCTCTTCTCTCACGTTCTCAACCATCAATGGCCAAATACTCAAGTTGAGATTCCGACCTCCGTTTTGACACCGCGGGTGTCAATAGAAAAAGATCTCGACGAGTGAGTTCAATGACATGCGGCACGACCTCTAACTCTGCGGAATCGGCCCATGATCGCCGTGAGTTAAAATGACCATTTTCTTCCGGTCGTGATATCTCCGCCATCCGACCTCCGATCGAGATGATTTAGGTCCCTATGGACTCGGTCTGCGTGACGAAGAAAACCCATCCATTTTCATAGCTCAATGATGGCGGAGCACGCCGTCCGTGGTGGCGGAATCGTCTCCATTGCCGTTGTTTCTCTCTCTCCGGGCCGTCGTGGATGCCACCGCCCCAATCGACTCGAGAGCCGCGCCCGGTGGACCCGACCGGCAGCCACCGTCACCGTCGCGGTTTGGCGACGGAGCCATTGCGAGTCGTCCGTAGAGAAGAGAGGTGGTTCCAGGCGATCTAACAGTTGGATCGTCGCAATTTTAGTGTCCTGACCTCGGAAAAGTGGGTGAAAATCCTCAACCAATTTTAAGATTTGGGACCGGAAATGTGAGATTTGAGTTGCGGATTTACCGCGTGCCGGTCCCGATGGGTACCAATTACAGTCGAATGGTGTGAAATTGACTGCACCAATGGACTCGGAAGGGTCAATTTAGGGGGTAGGACCCAAGTCCCCGGCGGAAAAACTCTCCGAGAGCCTCCGCCGCCACATTCCGGTGAGGTGTCGTTTCTCGTGCTATCGACCTCCGTTTGATGATCCGAGACCATATCCCGACTCGTTTCGACGTGCTGAACGTAATGGTGACGTCCGTTCAACCAAATTCAATCCTGATAAGAATGGTCTGGTACTGGTTGCACGCGGATCGAGGTGGTTCAGACTAAACAAGTGAAGATCAGAATTAAGTGTTTAAAGCTACGATGTTCCGCAAGGATCATTCATAGTGCTTGTAGCTTTTCTCAAAATTAGTTTTGAGGAATACGCAGAGGACACGACAAGCGAGATGCTATCGTAACCGCTTAGCTCGGAACTCAGGCAAGTACAAACCTTGCTTACAGTTTAATTAAGATAGTCATATAAGACATATGATTTTCACGAAAATCGTTAATTATGAGATTAAGTGAATTAGGTTTATATTTATGTTAAATGCCGTATGTAGTTTTCCAATAAAACTTAACGGTTTTCAAATAAGCATGTAAGCGAAAATCGTAAAGAAACGATACGCTAGATCCTTAATTTTACGACGGTAAATGTAGACCTCAACACTATTATGAGCCCGTCAAGTGAGGTAAAGTAAAGTTTATTAAAAGTGTATTATGGATGATAATTTAATTAATTATTAAAACTAATTAATTAAATTATCTAAGACTTAGAATATGGCTAAGGAAGTTAATTAATTACTAAGATTAATTAACTAACTTATGTAGACTTAGTATATGAATAAGAGGGTTAATTAATTATCAAAATTAGTTAACTAAATTATTAGACTTATTATAAGGATAAGATAATTAATGAATTATCAATTTAGCACAAATTTGTAATGGCAATTAAGGAAAATAAAATTTTGAGGATTTAATAAATTGATCCTTATAGTGAATTATCCTTCAGTAAAGGAAAGGAATACATGCCTTAAGTAAAGGGCTAGATTTCCTTCATAAGTTGCTAAAATAGAATAGCAAATGATAGATAATCTCACACTCTCGTTGGGTGTTTATTTTCGTAAGTAAGGTAAGAGAATAGGGTCAAGTTTGGCGAAAAGTGGATTCTAGCTCAGAAATCGGGTAAGTAGGAATCTTGCCTACAAGATGAATAGATTTTAAAGAAAAAAAAAAAAAGTTACACATGTTATATATGCATGTTTATGCTTTAAGTATTGTCTGCTGCGATGCTATGTTATCTTGCATACACATAAGCAAAGGTATATGAATTATATGTGTTTAAATTAATTTAATGTTATAGTATGCTATGCTAGGTCATATTGCATACACCTTAATAAGTCAAGAGGAACTTATAAGAAGAAACTCGGTTGAGTGCCGTACCGACCTCCGACCTAAGGGAGGTAATCGAGACTCCACAAGGGAGAAAAAAAAAAAAAGAGTGTCCTCCGACTTAAGGGAGGCATTCAAGTTATAATAACGGTGTCGCGGGGGACCTTGCAAACCCTCACGTCCCGATGATTGCGCATAAGTGGTGGCGACACTCGGGCCCATCGATGAAAGATAAGATAAGATAATAAGACTATGATAAGACATCATAATTAAGCATAATCAGCTCATGCATATTTAGTCATGTGTACTTACAGTTATTTTGTGAGATATAGTTATCAGATATGTTCATGCTGTAGGTAAGAAACCTATCAGCAATGCTTGAAGGGCAATGGTGAGCGGCGGACGAATGGTGGAGATGGGAATGGATACCGCTCACGTAGTTATTTTCCGCAGTAAGTTTAAGAAAAAAATAATGTATATGTCTATATGATTCAAAGGTTTCAAGTATGTATGTTTAAAAAAGTATACATACATATGTATGTTAAGAAAACCGGAAACTAAGATTGTAGCTAACAATCCTAGTTTTGAGTATTTAAGTTTTAGAACGTTACAACAAAGACATGCAACAAATAAATGAATTTTAAACATGACGATTTAAATGATTAACCTTAGAAGGATTTTAAGATGTATTTGAACTTAAGATTTCTCACGAAATCGGTTTTAAAGTCAAATGAGATGACCAATTGAAATGACTAGTTTTAGAAAAGCTTTTAAAGAGTATTTGAAACAAGAGTTCAAATGCTATTCCATTTGAAGGATATTTCTAAAAGGTTTTATCTTAACTAAAATTAAGAAGAGCTTTAAGAAATTTAGTGATTCACTTATTTGAAATTATTGTTACAAATTATGAAAGTATTCCTTCTTATGTTTAAAAAAAAAAAATGTTCCGCAAATTTTAAGAAATTTCAGTAAGTATAAGTTAAAAAGTAAGTTACGAGTGGCGGCCTCATAGGAGGGTCGTCACAGTTGGTATCAGAGCCGGTATCCTGCCATCCTACTCCACGTCGTCTCGCGTCTGCTTCGCTATAGTCCAAGTAAGTTAAAGTATGTTTATGTTAATTAGATTATAGTAGTTAAAAGACGCGAACACTTATTTAACGAGCAATGAAAGGTTAATATGTTCGTACGATTAAGATCATCCTATCAAGGACCATTCAAGTCGAACCGCCCCCAAGATTTTACTTTGTTGTATTTCCTTGGGGGTGACAAGACGATATCTCAAGAAGTGTGATCGTTTGAGGTGACCCCTTAATGATCGTTCTTTGGGCTATGAAGCCAAGCAAAATCTTGAAGCCAAGCAAAGTATCGAGGCGACATACTGCCAGCCTAAGAGGAAACAACTACTAAGGACTCTTTTTAAGGAAGCACGTATGACTACGTTGCTAGCAAATGACTTTTCAAAGATATATCCATGAAGAGGATCCGAATATGTAGCATAAAGACGATGTTAATAAGTAGATGGATGATGTAACCCCGTCAAGTTAGATGTGGGCCACGCTCGACAACTATATATGTATATCAAGATACGATATAGGAAATAGAGCTTCAACATTAAGCAATACCAGCTTATGGTAGATGTTATGCGACCCACTTAAGATATAATTATGGCGGCCCGCGCCCTCGCGGCGCGGTCGCCGTTCCTTATACTATTACTAATGGGCTAAGCTATAGTCTAATCCATTATTCGTTGTTAGACTATCGTCTCTTTAATTTACGTTCATGTGCGGGTAAATTTTTTTTTCTTTACTTTAATCCTCGGGTTCTTAACATGTTATGTTGTTACACTAATAACATATCTTGCTATTACTTTAAAGATTCGGTATCATACTAGTTCCCGAAACTTGTCTTAACTTATTACAATCCATTGTTCTTTACTAAGACAATGGTTGTAATATCTTCTTCTTAGAACTAAACATACATACTATCATTCTATATTACATTAATTTGCAGCGGAATTTAATTTCTAAGCGAGCGTAGTAAAGACCACTCCCATGCACCCATGACATTTCCGCCACCCTTGCCTCCGCATGTCCATCAAACAAACCACTATATGATGGCTGTCACCTTTTGTTACTGCTACGAGTAAACCGATGAGCTAACGCCGAAGAAGTATAAACATGCATACATCATAAACTAATAGAAATTACATTAAGAGTTATGATGCAAATATGCTCGTGTGAAACATGCTTTAAACTACTTTCTATCTCTGTTCTTACTTTCTTGGTCGGTCTAGTCAAAATCTCTACTCAGATTTCCCTCCCTTCTGGAGGCGACCCGTCGGTCTTTTACTTTCTTGGCTCATTACTTGTTATGCGGTCAAGTCGGAATCTCTACTCTTTGAGATTTTCCTCCCTTGCGGAGGCCGACGACCCGTCGATCTTTACTTTACTAGTCATTTCTTCTTGTCGGTCTGGTCGGAATCTCTACTCTGTGAGATTTTCCTCCCCTTGCGGAGGCCGGCGACCCGTCGATCTTTCTACTTTACTAGTCATTTCTTCTTATCGGTCTAGTCGGAATCTCTCTACTGCGTGAGATTTTCCTCCCTTGCGGAGGCCGACGACCCGTCGATCTTGTAACTATGCATAAGGGTAACCATATGTCGCCCTTCCGAAATCTAGAGCATTAAGCCCTCCAAACATGTATAATCACATGTAATCATATAGACTTAGGAACATAAATAAATTAATAGTTCTAAGTCTAACTACAAATTTTTACTTTAGAGTCCGCACAAACATATATGTCTATACTTACACTAATCCGCTAGGATTCCCGCTTGCTGGAAGTTCTTTCTCGTTGCTTCGACTCTCGTGCCAAAACCTGTTTCATGGAAATAGGTATTAACCACCTATTCCAAGCATCAAAAATTTCTCATACTTGGATTCCTAAATCCAATTTCAACTCATTATCGAACTTAACCCCTCTAGGCCGAATTCTAGCTCAAAAGGCAAATTACTCTTATTCGTGTATCTCGGTTTCTGAATCTTAATATATTCGTTTCCGAGGTTTAAAACTGTTAT
Organism: Morus alba; assembly: GCA_012066045.3. Taxonomy (NCBI): domain Eukaryota; kingdom Viridiplantae; phylum Streptophyta; class Magnoliopsida; order Rosales; family Moraceae; genus Morus; species Morus alba. The sequence goes on along the minus strand of CP050225.2, from coordinate 33,249,141 downwards.
CCATTCTCTAGAATCAGATTCCTAACTCATTGCTTGCTAACTAGATTTTAGGAAATTTCGGCAGAGTTTAATTTAATTTTCCTCGTTTCCTGAGTTTTCAATAACTCGTTTACTTAGATTTCGGTGCACTGTAGTCGATTCACATTCCTCGAACACAAATTGCTACATCAATTGAACAAAAATACATTTCCTCCATTTCTAGGGATTTTCGGATTTTTAGTGTAAATCCAAAAAAAAATTGTTCAATCCTTTCAATACTTGCACATTAAACTCCTATTGTAGTCCCCGACAAAACCTCGGTTTCGTTTTTTCGGTTTTACTGATTTTCCCGAGATGAGTTACTATTCACAAAAACGAAAAAGCAAGCAGTTTCTCATGAAAAATCTGAAATCTTACCTTGAAAAGTTGAGATTCTCCGCTAGAATGCCTCGGGTTATATTTCCACCGGACAGAACGGAAGAAATTTCGGCGAAAACGGATGATTCCTTGATTTTCCCTTGATTTTCTCTCTTTTCTCTAGTCTCTCGGCCACCCTTAGGAAAATAGAACATAATGTTTCTAATTTCCTTCCGTAGGCCTCTTTAAGTGTATTAATGAATATTATATTAATATTTCTAAAAATATCTCACATTACTTTCTAAAATTAAATTAGAGAAATAACTTTAATTCCCATAATTTAATTCTACTAATTCTAATTACGTTTAACACTTAATTTAAGTGGTTCCATGTTCCTCACATTTTTCTTGTCGAGACCAAACTTTCCGTTTTTTCAAAACGAGTCTCTTTCCTCCGACTGATAATTTCACACCGACACGGGTTCTATAACGCTTTTTACCGCCGAGCACCCCAGGTCAAATTTCTCATATTCAACCCACTTCTCTTGGGTATCTCAATAGTCAATTTCTTTTTAAAATTTTTCATTTTAAACGATCCGACTGCCCAAAACGCTGCCCTCCTCGGCAAGACTCATTTTTTTTTGCGGTTTCCCCGCTTTAACCGACTCGGGAAAATTCTGTTTTAGGAACTTTTGCTATTTTCCTTACTTATAATATTTCTACTCTTTTTCTAATCGGTCATTTGGTCATTTACCAAATATTTGATTTTCATAACTAAAATATACTGTTAAAATTTCTAACTTTTAACCGATATTTCACTATTCACAACCGATATTTTACAATTTTCTCTGTAAAAATATTCAGATTATGACTTTACACTTTTCGGGTGATTTTACCCGTATATAAAGTCTCTACATAACACTTTCCCGATTACATCAATATTTCTACTACTTTCTATTCCGGAATAATTACGATCAATTACCGGACCGTCCGATTTTTTTTTGACCGAATATTTTCCGGTCATTACATTCACCCCTCCTTAAGAATTTTTGTCCCAAAATCGAACAATTGGGGGTATACATCGATCTCTTCTTCTACTTCCCAAGTGGCCTCTGCAACATTGTGATTTTTCCACCGCACTTTAACCATTGGGATACTACGACTTCTGAGTTTCCTTTCTTCTCTGGCTAGAATTTGGACCGGTTGTTCCTCATAGGACAAATCTTTGTGAATCTGAATAGGCTCATCTTTGAACACGCATGCGATGGATCCGAGATATACTTCGAGCATTGCTACATGAAACACTTGTGCCTTTGAAGCCAACTCTGGCGGTAGAGCTAGTCGGTAAGCTACCTTTCCTATTCTTTCAATGATCTCAAAAGGCCCTATGTAACATGGACTCGACTTACCTTTCTTCCCAAAACGCATCACACCCTTCATTGGTGCGACTTTTTAGGAATCTGAGTCCCTTTGAGAAAATTCCAAGGGTCTCCGTCGTTTATATGCATAACTCTTCTCGCGGCCTGAAGCCGTCACTAATCTTCTACGGATCCTTTGCCTTTGTCTCAATGGCCTCTTGAACGAATTCCATCTTGTGAAGTCGCTTTTTCAGTGTCATACCAATGAACTGGGGATCTACACTTCCTTCCCTAAAGTGCTTCATACGGGGCCATGCCGATGGAAGCTTGGTAACTATTATTGCTCACGGGAATTAGTCAATGGCAACTTCATACTCCATGCCGCATTGAAATCCACGTGGCCATGCCTGAGCATATCTTCTAAGGGTCCCGGTCACTCTCTCGACGCTGCCATCCGTGCGGGATGGAACGGCGCTATAAGCGCAATTAAACCCCCATCCTTCACAACACTTCTCCAAAAATTGGAGGTAAATCGGCTATCTCTGTCTCGACACTATACTAATCGGTACTCCATGTAGCTTTACTACCTTAGCCACATATAACTTCATTAACCTCTCTAAGGAGTAAGTTATCTTGACCGAATGAAATCACTGGCCCGATTTAAATTTAGCGATCCACGACTACCTAAATGGCATCGTATCCCTCACTTTGTTCCTCGAAGTCCGGTCACAAAGTCCATGGCTAAGTGTTCCCTTCCATTCCGGGATCTCTAGTGGTCAGAAGCTCCCGGCTGGTCTCTTGATGTTACGCTTTGACCTTTTGGCATGTCAAGCGACTAACATAGTCAACTATGTCATTCTTCATTCGCCTCCACCAAAAATGTTGTTTCAAATCTTGATACATTTTGGTGGCACTGAAGGGTGTCTGAGAATATGGCGTCTTTGTCTTAGCTTCCGCGATATCTGCTTCTTGATCCCCTCTTGATCCGGTACACAAATTCTTCTTTGGTATAGGAGAATTCCGTCCTTTGAAAGGTGAAATTCGACCTTGCATTATCTACTATCTCCTTCCTGTATCCATCCATAATTGGATCACCTTTACGAGCTTCTCGTATCTCGTCTCAGAGTACGGGTTCTTGCATGAGAGAAGCTAACTTACCGAGATTAATTCAAGGTCTAGGAGATTAATCTCTTGTTGAAGCTGCTTGGCAACAATTCGGTCTCCATTGGAGTCCGTAGTCTTTGAGTTTCTACTCAAAGCGTCTCGCTACTTGATTGGCTTTACCGGATGGTAAAGGATTTCTGTCGTAGTCCTTCACAAGTTCAAGCCATCGTCTTTGTCTCATATTAAGCTCCCTTGCGTGAAGAAGTACTTTAGGCTCGATGGTCCGTATAAATTTGGCATTGAACCCCATATAGGTAATGCCGCCATAACTTGAGCGCAAAACTCTGCGGCTAACTCAAGATCATGCGTTGGGTAATTAAGCTCGTGATCCTTTAGTTGCCGAGATGCGTAAGCAATGACCTTGCTATTTTGCATCAACACGGCTCCTAGTCCCGCCTTTGAGGCATCACTTTGTAGATGTCAAATTTTCTCCCTCTTACGGGATCGTGAGTCTTTGGAGCACTAATTAATCTTCTTTTGATCTCTCTCGAAACTCCGCTTCACATCTATCTATCCATTCATACCTTCTATCTTTTCTCGGTTAAGGCAAAGAGAGGAGCCGCAAGATGAGCAAATCCTCCACAAACCTTCAGAATACCCCCCGCCAATCCTAGGAAACTTGAATTTCCGTAACACTCTTTGGAACTAGCCACTTCTCAACCGCTTCAACCTTTATCGGATCCACTATGATTCCTTCCTTGGATACTACATGTCCGAGGAAGTGGACTTTATCTAACCGTAACTCGCACTTAGAAAACTTCGCATATAGTGATGTTTCTTCAACGTGTCTAGTGCGATCCTCAAATGTTCGTGGTGCTCTGTGGATCTCATGAGTATATAAGGATGTCATCGATGAAAACAATAACAAACTTATCTAAATACTCAAGACTCTGTTCATAAGGTCCATAAACGCTACTGGGGCATTTGTAAGTCCAAACGGGCATCACTAAGAATTCATAGTGTCCATACCGGAGTTCAATGCCGCTCGGGAATGTCTTCTTCTCTAATCTTGAGTGATGATACCCCAATCGAAGGTCTATCTTGGAAAACGTGGTAGCTCCTTCAACCGGGTCGAACAAGTCATCGATTCGTGGCAACGGGTACTTGTTCTTGATGGTGACTTTGTTGAGCTCTCTATAATCTATGCACATCCGGCGTGCCATCCTTCTTTTTGACAAAGAGGACCGGAGCTCCCCATGGCGAAAACTCGGTGCGTGAAGCCTTTGTCTAACATCTCTTGAGTTGAACCCGAACTCTTTCTGGCCCACGAGCCATCCTGTGCAGTGCTTTGGATATTGGTGTGGTGCCGGGGGAGAACCTCTATCTCAAAAGCTATTTCCGATCCGGAGGAAGCCGGGTAGTTCCTCGAAAAACGCTCTAGGAACTCCTTGACTATGGGAACGTCTTCTGGTTGATGTGTCCCCTCTTGGTTCCTGTCCACCACATACGCCAAATATCCAATGCATCCGCTAGACATCAATCGTCGGGCTTTTAGGGAACTAATAAAACGTATGGGTGTCCCTGATGTGGAATCCATGTACTCAAACATCTATTCTCCTTCTGGTTGAAAAACTACCTTTTTCTTTCTACAGTCTATTGTAGCATTATACTTTCCTAGAAAATCCATTCCTAGGATCACATCATAATCTACTAAGTTCAGAACAACTAGGTCCGTACTTAGTTCTCTTTACGCTATCTTTTTGATGCGTGGCGTAACAAGTGACTGAACAACAACACATCACACGATGGTAGTGCTTTCTTAAAGGCTTGCCCTATCCCTCTAGATTTGGCAATGTTATGCTCTGCCGCGTATTGCCGATTCACTAGATCGGCTATAAGTGGTTGGTGGATACTCCCACTTTCCACAACGGTGGCTATATCTCCACGAACATATTAACAATCCTCCTAACCTTCTCTTCCTCTTGTTGGAACCAACTGAGGACATAGTCGCCAAACCAGATCAAATCGTCGGCATGCTTCTACAAGCTGTCTGAGTCATCTTTTAAAATTGTTGAACTCATTCTGTTGAGTCTTCAGGGCTTCCAAGTTGTAATACTTACGGTTAAATTCCCACAGGAATTCATCCCATAACATCTGTCTCACATTCCTTTTGGCGCACACTGATTCCCACCAATAGAGGCATCTTTCTTTAATACAAAAGCGGCGCATTGAATCTTCTCCCTGTTGGTGAGTTCCATAAACTCAACCACTGTTTGAATGGATGCTAACCATTCCTCAGCCTCGAGTGGATCTGTTGATCCATCAAACTCTGGAGGTGCCATTATCTTAAACCTCACTTACAATGGTTCCCTTGGGACCATTTCTCGGTACCCCATATCACCCCTTACTGGCTCTTGGGGTTCAACCCTTTCTGCGGGTTGCTCAGGTTGGGCGGCTTGTCTTGGAACCGCCTCCCGGGAGGGTGCTCCTCCAACCCTCTGACCACCAGATCAACCCCAGGTAAGCAATTCTAATCGCTATCTGCTTTCCTCGGCTGGGTCACTATCTCGCCCCTCGGACTTGCTACTTCTTGACTGGGTCTTGGTCTTTGGAGGATTACATTACCTTGTGTTCTCTTTTGGCGTGTACGAACCATGTTCTTTCATGTCTATATCACTTAAAGAGCAACATCGTTAGTCTAAGTGCAAGAAGAACTGCTTCTAGAAGTTCATTGACTTGCAATACTTTAAACTATCATTCATTCTCATATAAATTAGCAAAACATACATTCTATATGTTCTCCTATTATGCATGCCCCATATCATGCATATCACATCATATACAAATCATCACAAAAGTAAAGGTTTTTAAGCCTTTCATTCATATCTATTATGTATGTCCCATTCCATACATATCACATCATACATAAAACATCATTAGTCTAAGTTTCTCAATACTATTTACATAACCTTGCATCATATTTAAATAAATAAGACGCTAAGTCCTAACTTAATCCTCATCATCTACGTGTTCCTCAGGATCCTCCTCCGGATCCTCCTCGGGGTCTTCCTCCGAATCCTCCTCAGGATCCGACTGAGGGTTACCACTAGCTTCCTCACCAACGGTCCCAACATAGGTCCATCTTCGCCGAACGGCCATAGGCTCGTCCGCTGCCTCTATCTTGGCTCACAATGCTTCGCCTCGGCGATAAATTATGTGAGGGTCTGATCTGATCGCGGAACTAACCGACGCTGGTACTCTTCCGTCAGACCTCTCCATAGGATCTGACACTACTCCTCCTCACTTAGATTAAAAATTCGATTCGAAGCTAGTACCTTTGTCAAACCTCGCTATTATAAAACACAACGGCCTCGTCACGATCTCATACTAGCCCTCGACTTGTATGATAAACTCTCGAGCTTGGGTGTAGGTCACGGCTACACTCACCTGACTACATGTCTCTCTCACTTTCTCTTTGTGGTCTTTCGAATGGCATGACCTGGGGGAAGCGATGCTTCAACATATGGCAAAAGTCTTCCCATTGCATCTACTGCTATTTAGTCCTCATCCAAAGCTTGCCAAAGATTAGGGCATTGCCCTCCTAGCAGAGACTTCTAACTGCTTGAGTACAATCCACTCCTCTCGAGCTATATCACGGGGCTCGCATCACATACTCGTGCGGTCGCGGCCAATCCCTAATTCTAGTGGGATGTGAAAGCCCATCGAAGGAAGGCGGATTACGGGTGTAGAACCACAGGCTGCGGCTCGACACATGTCAAAACAACTCGCTTGCTCGGTGTGCAAATACGCCATGGGCTCTAGAGCCCTTAACTCCCGATCCACCGTGGATGGCTATATCTAGCAGAGTGGGTACCGACCTCTCCGCTTGTCCGAACCGTGACATTAGAAACATTCTTACCCGTCCCCACAACGTATTCTCTTATGGTGTGGGCGCTTACGGATGATGGATATGATCGATCCATTAGTACCGCCTGCCTTGCAAAAAAAAATAAGAAATTCTTAGTTTTAGTTCATAAACTAATTTACCTAGACTGCGCCAAGCATAGGTGCGGGACTTGTCATGGCGGCGGGGAGTAGGAACGCCGCCTCGATACCAATCGTGGCGTTCCCCCGCGCGGCCGCTGTTCCTTATACTACTACTAATGGGCTAAGCTATAGTCTAATCCATTATTCGTTGTTAGACTATCGCCTCTTTAATTTACGTTCATGTCGCGGGTAAATTTTTTTTTTTACTTTAATCCTCGGGTTCTTAACATGTTATGTTGTTACACTAATAACATATCTTGCTATTACTTTAAAGATTCGGTATCATACTAGTTCCCGAAACTTGTCTTAACTTATTACAATCCGTTGTTCTTTACTAAGACAATGGTTGTAATATCTTCTTCTTAGAACTAAACATACATACTATCATTCTATATTACATTAATTTGCAGCGGAATTTAATTTCTAAGCGAGCGTAGTAAAGACCACTCCCATGCACCCATGACATTTCCGCCACCCTTGCCTCCGCATGTCCATCAAGCAAACCACTATATGACCGGGTCACACCTTTGTTACCCGCACACGAGTAAACCGATGAGCTAACGCTCGGCAAGTATAAACATGCATACATCATAAACTAATAGAAATTACATTAAGAGTTATGATGCAAATATGCTCGTGTGAAACATGCTTTAAACTACTTTCTATCTCTCTTCTTCTTTTTTACTTCGGGTGGTCTAGTTAGAATCTCTACTCTGAGATTTCCTCCCTTGCGAGGGCCGACGACCCGTCAGGTCTTTTACTTCTTGGCTCATTACTTATTATGCGGTCAAGTCGGATCTCTACTCTTTGAGATTTTCCTCCCTTTATGGAGGCCGACGACCCGTCGATCTTTACTTTACTAGTCATTTCTTCTTCCGGTCTGGTCGAATCTCTACTCTGTGAGATTTTCCTCCCTTGCGAGGCCGGCGACCCGTCGATCTTTACTTTACTAGTCATTTCTTCTTTGCGGTCTAGTGGAATCTCTACTGAGATTTTCCTCCCTTTATGGAGGCCGGCGACCCGTCGATCTTTGTAACTATGCATAAGGGTAACCATATGTCGCCCTTCCTTCAAATCTAGAGCATTAAGCCCTCCAAACATGTATAATCACATGTAATCATATAGACTTAGGAACATAAATAAATTAATAGTTCTAAGTCTAACTACGCCTTTTACTCGAGTCCGCACAAACATATATGTCTATACTTACGGTAATCCGCTAGGATTCCCCGCTTCTTGGAAGTTCTTTCTCGTTGCTTGGCTCTCGTGCAAAACTTTGTTTCATGGAAATAGGTATTAACCACCTATTCCAAGCATCAAAAATTTATCATACTTGGATTCCTAAATCCAATTTCAACTCATTATCGAACTTAACCCCTCTAGGCCGAATTCTAGCTCAAGAGGCAAATTACTCTTATTCGTGTATCTCGGTTTCTGAATCTTAATCTATTCGTTTCCGAGGTTTAAAATCATTATCCATTCTCTAGAATCGATTCCTAACTCATTGCTTGCTAACTAGATTTTAGGAAATTTCGTGAGTTTCGCCTTAATTTTCCTCGTTTCTGAGTTTTCAATAACTCGTTTTACTTAGATTTCGGTACACGTCCAGATTCACATTCCCGAACACAAATTGCTACATCAATTGAACAAAAATACATTTCCTCCATTTCTAGGGATTTTCGGATTTTTAGTGTAAATCCAAAAAAAATTGTTCAATCCTTTCAATACTTGCACATTAAACTCCTATCGTAGTCCCCGACAAAACCTCGGTTTCGTTTTTCAGTTTTACGGATTTTTCCCGAGATGAGTTACTATTCACAAAAATGAAAAAGCAAGCAGTTTCTCATGAAAAATCCGAAATCTTACCTTGAAAAGTTGAGATTCTCCGCTAGAATGCCTTGGGTTATATTTCCACCGGACTGAACGGAAGAAATTTCGGCGAAAACGGATGATTCCTTGATTTTTCCTTGATTTTCTCTCTTTTCTCTAGTCTCTCGGCCACCCTTAGGAAAATAGAACATAATGTTTCTAATTTCCTTCCGTAGGCCTCTTTAAGTGTATTAATGAATATTATATTAATATTTCTAAAAATATCTCACATTACTTTCTAAAATTAAATTAGAGAAATAACTTTAATTCCCATAATTTAATTCTACTAATTCTATTTACGTTTAACACTTAATTTAAGTGGTTCCATGTTCCTCACATTTTTCTTGTCGAGACCAAACTTTCCGTTTTTCAAAACGAGTCTCTTTCCGTCATCGATAATTTCACACCCTATGCAGGTTCTATAATCGCTTTCGATCTCGCCGCACCCTGGGTCAAATTTCTCATATTCAACCCACTTCTCTTGGGTATCTCAATAGTCAATTTCTTTTTTTCTAAATTTTCATTTTAAACGATCTAGAATTGCCCAAAACGCTGTACCCTCGCGGTATTTTTTTTTTTTGCGCTTTCCGCTTTAACCGACTCGGGAAAATTACATTTTGTGAACTTTTGCTATTTTCCTTACTTATAATATTTCTACTTTTTTTCTAATCTGGTCATTTGGTCATTTACCAAATATTTCGATTTTTCATAACTAAAATATACATGTTAAAATTTCTAACTTTTAACCGATATTTCACTATTCACAACCGATATTTACGAATTTTCTCTCAAAAAATATTCGTATTATGACTTTACACTTTTCGGGTGATTTTACCCCGTATATAAAGTCTCTACATAACACTTTCCTGATTACATCAATATTTCTACTACTTTCTGTTCCGGGAATAATTACGATCAATTACCGGACTGTCCGATTTTGACTGAATATTTTCCCGGTCATTACAATAATACACAATGATTGCTAACCTTAAAATGTTTAGTAATCTCATAGAAAGTACCTATGTCTATGAATGTGTTGATAAGTAACTTACAAAGGCTATAAATTAAGACAAATGCAAAAGAGGTTCAAGATGTGGAGAATCTCATTTGAATATAGGCATAAGAACTAATGCAATGAGTTTAGATGTAAGCAGCAGTTTAAGTGATAAGAAAAGAACATCGAAGGTCATAGACAAATTGAGGGATGTTGTTCTAGATTAGTTTTGACCAAACTAATCCCTCTACAACGATCTCAAGGGGAGATATTCTAACCCTATTTATGATTGAAGAATATAGATACGAATTGTTTAGAATCTCCTAAAAGAATTAAGATTGCCTTAGGTAAAGATGATAAAGGTAAAACTTGTCTTTGCAGTGAAGTATCAATTGGACGAAAACAAGTGATGATGTAAGATAGTAGGCAATTAAGGTGTGACAATACCCTGTCATAAGCTTATCCATTAGAAAATCATGGATTTGATGTGCCAAGTCGATAAGATACTAAGGTGACCATGAATAGAGATATGTGATCAAAATAAAGTAATAAATGTGCTCATCTACGTATCTACTAAAGGTGATTAACTTATATCGCGAAATCCCTTGATAAACGGGATTACAAAACTTAAGAAATATAAGAAACCTCGTAGTCAAAGTGAGAATCATTATTAGATATTATGAAGCAAGGAAATAGAAATAATATGATTTCCATGCCAATCAAGATGCGTTGTAAGAAGAAAATTACAACAAGAGTGGAGCAAACCAGTTAAGGATAGTGTTTATCTATTAAGAAAAATTTGGTTGTGATGCCAATCTAAGGCAGATTTATAATGACTTATAATTGAAACTTTGAGGACGGAAGTTATGAATTTATAAGTCAAACTCTTAATAGAGGATATGAAATGTAATCCTTTTAAAGGGGGAGATCTCTTGAATAAGTAAAGGGACGATAAGGACTAATAGTTTAGTCAGTATGATAAGTAAGTTAAACGTAAGATAATGGGGTATCAAACGTAGTAATAGTTTGAGGATTTTGTTTTATATATACCCTGCCCGATTATAAATAGAGAAACACCATCATCCATCTAGGAATATAAAGAAAATGGAAGAAATTTTTTTTTAGTGTAATCATTCTTACACTGGGAGGATGACCTTATTGAGTTTAAAGGTCGAGGATTAGGTTATGAAGGATGGATGTATAATCATTAAGACTATGATCTATGCTCTGAAAGGTACAAGGATCGAAAGATGGATGATCCTACTTAAGAACAAAAATGTCAACAAAAGGTAATACTTCGAAATATACCTATTTTAAGGAGAAATTATTAGAATTTTTCCAGAGTCATAAGTTTAAAATAATTGTTCTTTGAGGAAAGTAAACATGAGATGAAATGAGTTTAAGAACTCGATTATATAAAGAGTAAATTAGAAGGAAGGATGCTAAAGTACATAGATGGTATCTCCTTGAATGAGTTCATACTTTTGAGAGTAGTTTGAACTCGACACTAGATGAGAAGGAAAAGGGTAGACCCCTTAAAAAGACTCATAAAGCCTAAGAGACAGAACAATTAAGTGAGTATCGCATCATAAAGGATACATTAGTAAACCCAAAGGAAAAGATGATGTAGCTAGTTGTGTAAGCAATAGCTATCCTTCAAAGAATTGAAGGAGAGGTATGAATGGTTTGTGATAGAAACATAAACAGTTAGAGCTCCAGCAAGAAGATAAGTATGTCAGATGAGGTTGATACATGTATTTCTTAAGGACTTAAGTATTTGAGGAAACTAGTTATTAAGTCTGATGATTATAAGACAAATATAAGGTCGGTAAACCTCAAGTAGTCATTTACAGACTCAGGAATCAACACAACCTTATCTTGTAGAAGTATGTCTTACACTAGTTGTATGAAATTTAGATTCGAAGGGTCTCGCTACTCTATGAAATAAGGTTCAGACAGAAAAAGTGCCTAAACAATCGTGATATGATACGATGTTTGGCCACAAATTCTACAATAAGTTAGAATAAGAGAGTATTACAATACAGTTTTTACATGTGAGAAAGGATTTGAGGTACCTTTGAGTTCGTAAGGTCATATGAACTATTGGTCGATGATAGGTGAAGCTCCAACTTAAGTATAAATATATATATATATATATATATATATATGAGAATAGTTAAATTGAGGCCCCATAGTTTTGATAAGAAACTGCTCGGTGATTATGACAAACAAAGTAGAAGTGAAGATAGCCCATAATCAATGGGGAAAACTATTAGAATAAAGTAGAGAGCTTCTATAAGTATGGACAGTAAGACTGATCTTTCTTCACTCATACTCCAAGAGAAAGGCGGAGTACCCCGAAGAAAAATAGAGAAAGTTTAATTGAGGAAAGATAGATTTCCCAAAGTATCAGAACAAGTATATAAGTAAGCTATAGTTACTACTATTGCTAATGATAACGATTTGGATAATGGGAACCCATTAAGAAAATGTTAAGATGATAGATTCTTGAGTCATTCCATATATCAAATCAAGATCCTGATAAAGAAATGTAGGAGTTAAGAGTAGAGAGCAAGTTGAAATCATGGATTAGTAGAAAAGAGACCTCATAGAAAGAAAGGTCAATAATCTTAGTAAGATCCTCAGAGGAAAAAAAATGCCAATGGAAGATGCTCTTCACATGAAGAATAACGAAAAACATTACTTTTCCTCGGCTTCATTTTAATTTCGAAGATCAAATTTATATAAGCCTAGTGAATTGTAATGTCGAGGAGGATTAGTAGATAAATAAGTCTACTTATTTATGGATTTTTCCATAAATAAGCCATGCATTCTACAGGTTTAAAACCTCTTAGTACATGTGTTCATATTAGAATGACGTGTAAAATCTCAGTATGACAAGATATACTATGAAAAGCCTAATAAGTATATATGGGAATGTTTAAGAGTACCGTGAGACATGAAAGAAATGACTTAATGGTACACTATGTCAGATAATGATTGAGAATACTGGCTATGAGAGTGAAAGTTCAAGTAAATTGTTTGACTTGAGATAAGTCATCACATTCTTAACGGTTCGCACAAATTGATGAACCAATAAGTGAGCACTCGATTAGTAATAACTAATAATATTTTAAGATCTAAGCAAGATTATGAGAGGAGAATTATAGAATCATGGAATAATCCAATGATTCAATGTGTAGTATTACAGCTTTGTACTACGCAAAGACCCCTTAAACCACAAGGATGAACATTTTAATCCAAGTTATACGAAAGTAGTACATCACACTCACAGTTAGAGAATTTTCACATAGTTGTATCAACAGGATATTACGATAACCCAGGACCAAGATCAGATAAATCTGATACTGGAGTCTTAGCCGAATCAAGGATAGAAATGTATAGTCTAAGTCTATACTAAGTTAAAAATAGTTTCGAGATCAATCACGACTCATACTAGGCAATTGATTGACTAATCCTAAAGATTAATTCGGTTGAAGATTGAAATGACAATCGAGACTAAGAAGAGTGATCAACCATTTTGGATACAAACTATCTCATCCAAACCATTCGTTACTCTAACAGAAGAATGATGTTGCCGAAATTGCCTTGATTGATAGGAAGTTAAAATAGAACAACATTCAGCAGGAGAATTGCAAAGGATCTACATTCTAGAATAGAAGTGTGATCAAATCACAACGGATTTTGTAGTAGAGTTGCCTAGAACATCCGATAGTAACGATGTGATTTGGATAATCGGAGACCGATTGACAAGATCTGCACATTTTTGCCGATCAAACTCAGTTATTCTATTGAGAGACAGCTATTTCACGAGTATACATGACGCAATAGGGTCTAAGTTAAAGTTTAGTACAACTTTCCACCACAGATAGATGGCCAATCTGAGAGGACCGTCCAGAACTTAGAAGATATGCTAAGAGCATGTGTCATGGATTTAAAGGGAACTGAGATAGAAAGTTACTTTTGATAGAGTTTTTCTATAACAACAGCCTATCGCATGTCAATAAGAATGACACCTTTCAAGCTCTATATGATAGAAGAAGATGCATGTCCCCAATTCAATAGTATGAACCTCGGGAGAAGCATCTAGAAATAGTAGACTTTAACAGAGAGCGACAGAGAATGTTAGACGATCACAAAGAGGTTTGATACAGCCATAGTCGCCAAGAGCTATGCGGATAAACGCCCGCAGCACCTATAGAGTTTCGGGTAGAGATTTAGCTTTCAAAGGCGGTACCAATGAAAGGAGTAATAAGATTTGGTAAAGAGAGAAACTCAACCCAAGATGCGTCGGACAGTTTGGGATCCTCGAAAGGATTAGTAAAGTCACATATAGACTAGTAGAGTCGCCAAAATTGGCTTATGTACACAATGTCTTTCACGTATTGATATTGAGGAAGTATGTGATGCATCCATCGCATGTATTGCATCAGAACTGTTGAAGTGCACGCACCCTCACTTACAAAGGGAAACCGTGTCGATCCAAGCCAAAGAAGGAGGAAACCTTAAGGAATAAAGTAATTCCTCAAGTTAAAGTCTTGTAGTAAAATCATAATATTGAGGAAACTACTTGAGAACGCCAAGAGAATACGAGGAAAAGCTACCCCTTAGTTGTTCTAATTTTCGAGACGAAAATTTCTTAAGGGGGTAGATTGTAATGATCGAGAAAATTCTAGACTTTAAATAATACAATTTATTTATTTAAGCCAAGGATTTTCCTAGAAAATATTATGTGATCAAGGATTTATGGAATCAATATCGTATTCCTAAATTCTATAGCGATTTCATGTTAAGTTCATGTTTCGATCAAGTAATTCGATCGATAAATTCTCGCCGTATTTTTAAGGCGTAATAATTTTCAAGACAAGTATAGCTTGAGAATCTTAATTTCAAGAATCTCCAAACACAAAGATGATGTTAGCAAACAGAGAAAAAAAACGCACGACATTTTAAAAGAGGAAAAAGATCCTTAATTGCTAGACAGTTAGGTTAAAGTCACAAGATAAATACCCATAGCGGAAGGGTACAATGTGAGCTCGGGAGTTGACACCGTCGAAACAACGTCATTCCCGAGATAGAATCTTTGAGAAGTTAGATTTAGGCTTTGTTCGGGGTCTAGAATTAATTTCAAGACTTGAAACAGTTTTGAAATATTACGCCAAAAAAAAAAAAAAAAACAATATTGAATTATTCGTAAATTAATATTGGACTATAAGTAATAGATTAAATTACGTGAGCTAAATTAATTATCTCTAATCAGTATAAATTTAATCTGTTTAGAGGAAATATTTGAGGATAAAATCAAGCATGTAATCTTGCCTTAATTAGACACTATATATAGCGAAAATTTTAGGGTTCTATCATTTTTTTCCTCTTGCTTCCGTTCACTCTCCTTCTCTCTTCTCTCACGTTCTCAACCATCAATGGCCAAATACTCAAGTTGAGATTCCGACCTCCGTTTTGACACCGCCGGTGTCAATAGAAAAGATCTCGACGAGCTGAGTTCAATGACATGCGGCCACGACCTCTAACTCTAACGGAATCAGCCGCAACTTGTCCTTGGAAGTTCGAAATGACCATTTTCTTCCCGTCGTGATATCTCCGCCATCCGACCTCCGATCGAGATGATTTCAGTCCTATGGACTCGGTCTTGACGAAGAAACCCATCCATTTCATAGCTCAATGATGGCGGAGCACCCGCCGTCCGTGGTGGCGGAATCGTCTCCACCGCCGCCGTTGTTTCTCTCTCTCCAGGCCGTCGTGGATGCCACCGCTCCCACCAATCGACTCGAAGCCGATGCCCGTGAGGGCCAGACCAGCCCACCCCGCCACCGTCGCGGTTTGGCGGAAAACGGAGCCATTGCCGTCGTCCGTAGAGGGAAGAGGTGGTTCCGACGATCTAACCGCTGGATCGTCGTAATTTTGGTGTCACAAAGACTCGGAAGGAAGTGGGTAAGAAAACCCTCAACCAATTTTAAGATTTCGTGACCGAAATGTGAGATTTGAGTCGCCAGATTTTACCGACGTTGCCGGTCCCGATGGGTACTTTATTACGGGCGAATGGTGTGAAATTGATCGCACCAATGGACTCGGAAAGGGTCAATTTAGGGGGTAGGACCCAAGTCCGCCATGGAAAAACTCTCCAGAGCCTCCTCCGCCGACGCGCCCGCGCCGCCGCCACATTCCGGTGAGGTGTCGTTTCTCAGGCTATCGACCTCCGTTTGATGATCCGAGACCATATCCCGACTCGTTTCGACGTGCTGAACGTAATGGTGATGTCCGTTCAACCAAATTCAATCCTGATAAGAATGGTCTGGTACTGGTTGCACGCGGATCGATGTGGTTCAGACTAAACAAGTGAAGATCAGAATTAAGTGTTTAAAGCTACGATGTTCCGCAAGGATCATTCATAGTGCTTGTAGCTTTTCTCAGAATTAGTTTTGAGGAATACGCAGGAGGACACGACAAGCGAGATGCTATCAGAACCGCTTAGCTTCTAACTCGTGCAAGTACAAACCTTGCTTACAGTTTAATTAAGATAGTCATATAAGACATATGATTTTCACGAAATACGTTAATTATGAGATTCGTGAATTAGGTTTATATTTATGTTAAATGTCGTATGTAGTTTTCCAATAAAACTTAACGGTTTTCAAATAAGCATGTAAGCGAAAATCGTAAAGAAACGATACGCTAGATCCTTAATTTTACGACGGTAAATGTAGACCTCAACACTATTATGAGCCCGTCAAGTGAGGTAAAGTAAAGTTTATTAAAAGTGTATTATGGATGATAATTTAATTAATTATTAAAACTAATTAATTAAATTATCTAAGACTTAGAATATGGCTAAGGAAGTTAATTAATTACTAAGATTAATTAACTAACTTATGTAGACTTAGTATATGAATAAGAGGGTTAATTAATTATCAAAATTAGTTAACTAAATTATTAGACTTATTATAAGGATAAGATAATTAATGAATTATCAATTTAGCACAAATTTGTAATGGCAATTAAGGAAAATAAAATTTTGAGGATTTAATAAATTGATCCTTATAGTGAATTATCCTTCAAAGAAAGAAAGGAATACATGCCTTAAGTAAAGGGCTAGATTTCCTTCATAAGTTGCTAAAATAGAATAGCAAATGATAGATAATCTCACACTCTCGGTGGGTGTTTATTTTCGAAGCAAGGTGTAAGAGAATAGGTCATTTGGCGAAAAGTGGATTCTAGCTCAGAAATCGTAAGTAGGAATCTTGCCTACAAAGAATAATAGATTTTAAAGAAAAAAAAAAGTTACACATGTTATATATGCATGTTTATGCTTTTAAGTATTGTACGCGATGCTATGTTATCTTTGCATACACATAAGCAAAGGCACATGAATTATATGTGTTTAAATTAATTTAATGTTATAGTATGCTATGCTAGGTCATATTGCATACACCTTAATAAGTCAAGAGGAACTTATAAGAAGAAACTCAGTTGAGTGCCGTACCAGCCTCTGACCTAAGGGAGGTAATCAGACTCCACAAGGGAGCAAAGAAAAAAAAAGGAATGTCCTCCGACTTAAGGGAGGCATTCAAGTTATAATTACGGTGTCGCGGGGGACCTTGCAAACCCTCACGTCCCGATGATTGCGCGCAAGTGGTACGCGAGCACTCGGGCCCATCAGTAAGAAAGATAAGATAAGATAATAAGACTATGATAAGACATCATAATTAAGCATAATCGCCTCATGCATATTTAGTCATGTGTACTTACGCTTATTTTGTGAGATATAGTTCCTACTTGGTCGAGCGAAAGCTCAATCGATATGTTCATGTTTGTAGGTAAAAACCTATCGCCAATGCTTGAAGGGCAATGGTGAGCGCGTATTTAATGGTGGAGATGGAATGGATACCGCTCACGCAGCTTATTTTCCTTGATAAAGTTTAAGTTTAAAAAAAATCATGTATATGTCTATATGATTCAAAGGTTTCAAGTATGTATGTTTAAAAAGTATACGTACATATGTATGTTAAGAAAACCGGAAACTAAGATTGTAGCTAACAATCCTAGTTTTGAGTATTTAAGTTTTAGAACGTTGCAACAAAGACATGCAACAAATAAATGAATTTTAAACATGACGATTTAAATGATTAATCTTAAAAGGATTTTAAGATGTACTTGAACTTAAGATTTCTCACGAAATCGGTTTTAAAGTCAAATGAGATGACCAATTGAAATGACTAGTTTTAGAAAAGCTTTTAAAGAGTATTTGAAACAAGAGTTCAAATGCTATTCCGCTTTGAAGGATATTTCTAAAAGGTTTTATCTTAACTAAAATTAAGAAGAGCTTTAAGAAATTTAGTGATTCACTTATTTGAAATTATTGTTACAAATTATGAAAGTATTCCTTCTTATGTTAAAAAAAAAAAAAAAAAAAAATGTTCCATAAATTTTAAGAATTTTCGGTAAGTACAAGTTAAAAAAGTAAGTTACGAGTGGCGGCCTCATAGGAGGGTCGTCACAAGTAAAAATAAAAGACCGACGGGTCGTCGGCCTCCGGGGAGGAAAAATCTCAAAGAGTAGAGATTCGACTAGACCCGACGAAAGAAGAAATGACCAAAAAAGTAAAAGACCCGATGGGTCGTCGGCCTTCGCAAGGGAGGGAAATCCCACAGTGTAGAGATTCCGATTAGACTAGACAGTAAGAAATGACTAGTAAAGTAAAAAGACTGACGGGTCGTCGGCCTCCGCAAGGGAGGAAAAATCTCAAAGCGTAGAGATTCCGACTAGACCAGACAGTAAGCAGGGGCCCACGCCCACAGAAGTAAGAATAGAAAGATAGAAAGTAGTTTAAAGCATGTTTCACACGAGCATATTGGCATCATAACTCTTAATGTAATTTCTATTAGTTTATGATGTATGCATGTTTATACTTGCCGAGCGTTAGCTCATCGCTTTTACTCGTGTCACGTGTAACAAAGGTAAGCGGCATACCATATAGTAGTGGTTTGCTTGATGGACATCTTGAGGCAAGGGTGGCGGAAATGTCATGGGTACACGGAGTGGTCTCTACTACGCCGCTTAGAAATTAAATTCACCTGCAAAGTAATGTAATATAGAATACTAGTATGTATGTTCGGTTCTAAGAAGAAGATATTACAACCATTGTCTTAGTAAAGAACAACGGATCGTAATAAATTATGACAAGTTTTCGTAAACTAGTTTGATATCCGAATCTTTAAAGTAATAGCAAGATATGTTATTAGTGTAACAACATAACATGTTAAGAACCCGATGGTTAAAGTAAAGAAAAAAAAAATTTACCCGCACATGAATGTAAATTAAAGAGACAATAGTCTAACAACGAATAATGGATTAGACTATAGCTTAGCCCATTAGCGATAGTATAAGGCACGGCGACAAGGCCATGAGGGCGCCGGGCCGCCACGCTTGGTATCGTGAGCGGCGCTCCTACTCCCCGCCATGACAAGTCCCGCACCTATGCTTCACAAGCAATGAGGTAAATTAGTTTATGAACTAAAACCGAGAATTTTTATTTCTTTTGGCAAGACAACAGTACTAATGGATCGATCATATCCATCATCCCGGTTAGCGCCCACACCACAAGAGAATACGCTGTGGGGACGGGTAAGAATGTTTCTAAGACATGGTTCCGACAAAATAGAAAGGTCGGTACCCACTCCCGCTAGATATAGCCATCCACCAAAGGATCGGGAGTTAAGGGCTCTAGAGCCCATGGTGGCGAGGCCGCACACCGAGCAAGGAGAGTTATTTTGACTACGTGCCCAGCCACGCCCAGGTTCTACACCTGTAATCCACCTTCCTTGATGGGCTTTCACATCCCACTAGAATTAGGGATTGGCCGCACTGTGTCGAGTATGTGATGCGAGCCTGCGTGACATAGCTCGAGAGGAGTGGATTGTACTCAAAAGAAGTCTCATTAGAGGGCAATGCCCTAATCTTTTGGCAAGCTTTGATGAGGAAGAAATAGTAGAAATGCAATGGGAGGAGTTTTTGCCACATGTTGAAGCATCGGTTTTTCCCTAAGTCATGCCATCGTAGTCGCACCACAAAGTAGTGGAGACACAGAGCCAAGTGAGTGTAGCCGTGATCTACACCCAAGTTCGAGAGTTTATCATACAAGCCGGTAGGGCTAGTATGAGATCTGATGAGGCCGCTGTAGCCATATAGCGAGAGTTTTAACAGAGGTACTAGCTCCGAATCGAATTTTTAATCTAAGTGAGGAGGAGCGTGTCGATCCTATGGAGAGGTTCCGACAGAAGAGTATCGTCACGGCTAGTTCCGCCGATCGATCGCACCCTCACACAATTTATCGCCGATGCGGCAGCATTGTGAGCACCACCGCTAGAGGAGAGGACATGGCCAACGGTGGTTAGGCGAGACTTCCCGTTTTCCAATGCCCATATTAAGAGACATGACACGGAAGCCACTACCTCGACAAACCCACCGAGACCCCGAGATAGAGGCAAATGGACGAGCCTATGGCCGTTAGACAAAAAGGTTTTGTAGGTTGAGTATACTAGAAGACTTGATGATGGGATGAATCAAATCAACTATTTATAGAAGTGGCTTACCTCACTTCTCTCTTGAGACTCAATCGCCATGACTAAAGGGAGGGTAACATGGCTTTAGTTAATTAAATGAGGTCATTCAAAAAGTTAAAATAATTACCTACTTGCCTATAAATAGAACCACCTCAACCTAAGCCTCATTTTTTTTTGCTCATTTTTCCTCTTTCTCTCACTAAAGAACCGGGCCTCTCCTTTGCCAAAATACACCCAAAAGTTTCCATACATCTCACACAAATCTTAGCTTAAGTGGGAGGAGAAGAGAAGGATTTCAAAAGTTTTCAAGAGAGAGTTCTTCAAGGGTAATTTCTTAAACTCTTCTCTATTATTTTTCTAGCAAATCTTAAGCTTGAGATTATGAATGTAATTTGTGATTCCTTAAGGCTATGGTTGTATTAAGAGTGTGTGAGTTTTATGTTGGTTTTGTATGTTTTGAGGTTAGTTTGATGTGGTATGTTTATGCTTGATTTAAGTTTGCTTATTTCTGGTTAGAGGAAAAATTTCCGGTTACTTTGAACACGGAAGTGAGAACCCTAAAGTAAGATTTTTAGGTGTTCCAAAGCTTAAACTTGTATCCCTTTATGTTTTGAACATTTTATGTGGCTGTGACAAAACCCCATTTTAACTCTAAATGCAAGTTTTAAGCTATTTCTCGAAAACAGCACAGGCAGTCCAAAACAGTTTCGGGAACAAAACTGGTTCAGCCAAAACGAGACCTTTATAGGCTGAATCTCGGTATTTCATAAAAACAACTATTTTAGATTTCAACAAGACGAAGAACTTTTGTGAAGAACATATTTTTAAAATCCGACCCTAAGATATAGTAAAATGCAGATTTCCGAAATGACACAGTTTTTGATTAAAACAGTTTCAAGAAAAACAGCAGCTACGGTTTTCAGCCAAACGAGGCCTTTAGATGCCGAATTTCAACTTTAACAAATAACAAAAATTTTATATCTCGATGAGACGAGGAAGTTTTGTGAAGAACAAAATTTTGAAATCTGACTCTAAGATATAGTAAAACGCAGATTTCGAAACTGCACGTTTTTAACGAAACAAAACTAACCTAGTGTTGATTTTAACAAAAAGTGATCAAAGGACCCGATATGTGATTTTAGTAAATTATTGTGGTTTTAAACCTTACTTTAATGTAAGTATTCATAAAGAAAATTTTCAAGAAAAATGCTTTCTTTAAAGAACATAGTGGGTTATCGAGCAAATCATCCCAATGGGCACCTCACGAGCCCAACACAATAGGTCCTTAGGATTTCGAGGATTTGATGTGGGTCCAACGCACGTATTGATTTAAGAGACTCTGTCTGAGTTTAATTTCAGCGGCCTAAGAGCTAGAATGTCGTTAATAAGTTTCTAGGCCGAATTGGGCCTTAATATCATAATGAGTCCAATGAGGAATTTTATGGAGAATAAGTTACTAGATTGGGTAAATGATTTTCAATCTAGACATAAGTATGTTACGGGCAATTAAGGAAAATAAAATTTTGAGGATCTAATAAATTGATCCTTATAGTAAATTATCCTTCGAAAATGAAAGGAATACATGCCTTAAAAAAAAAGAGTTAGATTCCTTCATAAGTTGCTAAAATAGAATAGCCAACGATAGTTAATCTCACACTCTCAATGGGTGTTCATTTTCGAAATAAGCAAGTAAGAGAATAGACCTGTTTGGCGAAAAGTGGATTCTAGCTCTGTAAATCAGGTAAGTAGGAATCTCGCCTACAACATGAATAGATTTTAAAGAAAAAATTTACACATGTTATATATATACATGTTTATGCTTCAAGTATTGTATGCGATGCCATGTCATGCTGCATACACCTTAATAAGTCAAGCGGAACTTATAAAGATAATATCAGTTGAGTGCCGTACCAGCCTCCGACCTAAGGGAGGTAATTCCAGCTCCACAAGGGAGAACAGAAAAAAAAACAAAAAGAATGTCCTCCGACTTAAGGGAGGCATTCAAGTTATAATCATGGTGTCGCGGGGGACCTTGCAAATCCTCAGGTCCCGATGATTGCGCGCAAGTGGTATGCGAGCACTCGGGCCCATAAGAAAGAAAAGATAAGAAAGATAAGATAATAAGACTATGATAAAACATCATAATCAAGCATAATCAGCTCAAGCATATTTATTCTTGTGTACTTACAGTTATTTTGTGAGATATAGTTCCTACTTGCTGAGCGAAAGCTCAATCAGATAAGTTCATGCTGTAGGTAAGAAACCTATCAGCAATTCTTGAAGTGCAATGGTGAGCGGCGGACGAATAGTGGAGATGGGAATGGATACCGCTTACGCAGTTATTTTTCGCAGTAAGTTTAAGAAAAATCATGTATATGTTTATATGATTCAAAGGTTTTAAGTATGTATGTTTAAAAAGTATGCGTACATATGTATTTTAAGAAAACCAAGGTTGTAGCTAACAACCCTAGTTTTGAGTATTTAAGTTTTAGAACGTTGCAATAGTTCATGCAACAAATAAACGAATTTTAAACATTACGATTTAAATGATTAATCTTAAAAGGATTTTAAGATGTACTTGAACTTAAGATTTCTCACGAAATCAGTTTTAAAGTCAAATGAGATGGCCAATTGAAATGACTAGTTTTAGAAAAGCTTTTAAAGAGTATTTGAAACAAGAGTTCAAATGTCACTCAATTCGAAAGATATTTTTAGATGTTTTATCTTAACTAAAATTAAGAAAAGTTTTTAGTAATTGAGTGATTCATTCTTTTTAAATTATTGTTACGAATTATGAAAGTATTCATTCTTATGTTTTAAAAAAAAAAATGTTCCGCAAATTTTAAGAAATTCCAGTAAGTACAAGTTAAAAAGTAAGTTACGGTGACGGCCTCATAGGAGGGTCGCCACATATATAGCTCCCATTTTTGTTCCAACTAAGAGTGGCTCATGTTCTCAAGCATAAATCTTGTGGGCCATATGCCTGAACTATTTGAGTTATGTTTGGCAAGTACTATTTGTATGTATGTTGTGTTTCTAGAAATTATAAGATTCTTATAACTCTATGGTTGCTTTAGTTTTTGTGCATCATTGTCTTACTTCCTATTGCAATGGTGTCATGTTTGCAATTTCAGAAAACTAGGTGAGAGAAGGTCAAGAAGCAGTTTGGCAAGGTATGCTCACAGTGTACATTTTACCTGTTTTTTGTTTTTTTTTTTCCCATTTTTGCAATTTCTTGTCACAGTCCTTACTTTATTTATAGGTTAAATGGTGGAAGAATAAACATTGAATGGGAGTTCACTTCACCGATTTGAATTTTTAGTTTTAGATTTCTACAGTAAAAAGCTCTCAGAAAATATCATATCAAAATTTTCTGCTACAGTAAAAAGCTCTCAGAAAATGTCACATCTCAACTCGAATCGAAAACTCGAATCCGCGAAGTGAACGGGGCATGAGTTTGATTATTGTTTTGATAGTGGATCATTTTCTTACAGGTTAAACAATGAAGTTCACTTTTTTGTTGAAGTATTATGTCAAGATGGAAGGATTTACTTCACCATTGCACTTAGATGTTTTGGAGATGACTTCTCTATTTTCTTTACTTGTTTTGAATGTTAAGGTTTTGGACACTGTATGAATTATGTTGTAGACGTAATTTTATTGACAAACTTAGTAGATCTTGATAATAATTGATATGTTGAATGTTTTTATGTTTTAATTTGAATGTTCCAATTTAGATATATCACATATCTCGAATTACTTTTATTTGAATGAGTTCAAACGGATATCAATAATAATTTTAAAAAGTTACAACAAAGATGAACATAGCAAAAAAAAAAAAGTTATTACTCTGTATCGTAGCTATGATAAACAAAATGTGAGAGGGATGAAAATAACTTTTCTTACACGCTATAATACTTCAATTCTATAGCACTTTTTATAACTCTTCTAAAAACGTTATATTTTCTTATGACCTATAATAGCGCCTACCGTCCTAGCGCTCTAAAAAGCGCTATTGCTAGTGAGTAATAAGCGTTTTTAAATCACTGAAAGGCCTTTTTTTGTGGTGTAGTGATAAGGTACTAATATGAAATTTTCCCTAAATTATATATAGTAGGTCTTTTGTTTTCCATATGATACTTCTTTCTTTTCTATTGAGTTTTAGCTTATGATAATTAAATGAAGATGTAAAGCTAGAGTACACATGAAACTGGAGTGTTGAAGTTTCTATTGTTGGGTTTTTCATGCAAATGAATTGCATATTGCTCAACTGAATATAGATTATCCACGGCTCCTATGGTACACACACGTCTCATATCATGTACATCTTCTATCTATTCTACTCATTGAAATGACAAGGAATAATGTTAATAACATGTACGAAGTCAACACAAGACACATTGACCCACCCGGGGGAAAAAAGGACATATTCACACATTTTTTAGTGAGGAGGATGAAAGGGAATGAAGATAATGGTACCCACAAAGGCCGTTTGAGAGGAGTGAGGAACTTTGAAAGGGTTGCCCGAGCCCGAATTTGAACTTTAAACGGGCCGGCATATGGGTCTGCCCGCTTGAGCCTAAAAGATTCAAACCTCATGCCAGCCCGCTGGCTCAAAGTTCCACCACTAATCATTAGTGTCTCAGACTGCAGATAGATGATGCTTAAATATTCAGCTTTTTTCAATAAAAATGAGATCAATCTTTCCTTTCAATTTTATTTTGAATAGTACGTTTTTATACGATAAATATATATACGAATGACATGGTGCTAATATAAATCACTCTTATTAAATCACATGATAAAGGTAGACATGAGACATGAGGCATGCATGTCAGAATATATATTATTCTTAAAGCTGACGTTTGATTAGGCCAAACTTATCATCATGATAGCGGCCACTTGTGGTGCGAAGATACTCCAAATTTAAGTTTAAGTTTTCTAATGGAATATGATACTCTTAGGCTTAGTTTAGTAGTGCTGTAGATTTTAAAAAAATTACTTTTAGTTATGCTAAATGAAGAAGCATGTAACGCCCCATATGCTAAACGGGCCTAAGGCCGAATTTAGCGAGGTGGTGCTACTTAAAAATGTGACGACCCTCTTATGAGGCCGCCACTGTAACTAACTTCTTAACTTGTACTTACTGGCATTTCTTAAAATTTGCGGAACTTTTTTTTTTTTTTTTAAACATAAGAAGGAATACTTTCATAATTTGTAACAATAATTTCAAATAAGTGAATCACTAAATTTCTTAAAGCTTTTCTTAATTTTAGTTAAGATAAAACCTTTTAGAAATATCTTTCAAAAAAATAGCATTTGAACACTTGTTTCAAATACTCTTTAAAAGCCTTTCTAAAACTAGTCATTTCAATTGGCCATCTCATTTGACTTTAAAACCGATTTAAGTGAAAAATCTTAAATTCAAGTACATTTTAAAGTCCTTTCAAAATCAATCATTTAAACCGTTATGTTTAAAATTGCTTTATTTGTTGCATGAACTATTGCAACGTTCTAAAACTTAAATACTCAAAACTAGGGTTGTTAGTCGCAACCTTGGTTTTCTTAACATACATATGTACGTATACTTTTTAAACATACATACTTAAAACCTTTGAATCATATAGACATATACATGATTTTTCTTAAACTTCTTTAAATAATAATCAAGTAAAGGTATCCATTCCCATCTCCACCATTCGCCCACCGCTCACCATTGCCCTTCAAGAATTGTTTGATAGGTTTCTTACCTACAAAGATGAACATATCTCGATTGAGCTTTAAGCTCGACAAGTAGGAACTATATCTCACAAAATAACTGTAAGTACACATGTATAAATATGCATGAGCCGATTATGCTTGATTATGATGTTTTATCATAGTCTTATTATCTTATCTTATCTTATCTTTCTTCTTGATGGGCCCGAGTGCTCACGCACCACTTGCGGCGCAATCATCGGGACGTAAGGGTTTGCAAGGTCCCCAACGACCCGTGATTTAAATTAAACCGAGTGCCTCCCTTGCGAAGGACCCCCTTTTTGTTCATTTATCTCCTTGTGGAGTCGATTACCTCCTTGTGGAGGTGGGTACGGCACTCAACCGAGTTTCTTCTTATAAGTTCCTCTTGACTTATTAAGGTGTATGCAATATGACCTAGCATAGCATACTATAACATTAAATTAATTTAAGCACATATAATTCATGTGCACCGCTTATGTGTATGCATCATAACATAGCATCGTATACCATACTTAAAGCATAAACATATATATATATATATAACATGTGTAAATTTTTCTTTAAAATCTATTCATCTTCAGAGGGCGAGATTCCTACTTACACCGATTTACGAGCTAGAATCCACTTTTCGCCAAACGACCTATTACTGCTACTTGCTTATTCAGAAATAAACACCCACCGAGGTGTGAGATTATCCGTCGTTTGCTATTCTATTTTAGCAACTTATGAAGGAATCTAACCCTTTTCTTAAGGCGATATTCCTTTCCTTTTCCTCAGGATAATTTACTATAAGGATCGATTTGTTAAATCCTCAAAATCTTATTTTCCTTAATTGCCATTACAAATTTGTGCTAAATTGATAATTCATTAATTATCTTATCCTTATAATAAGTCTAATAATTTAGTTAACTAATTTTGGTAATTAATTAACCCTCTTATTCATATACTAAGTCTACATAAGTTAGTTAATTAATCTTAGTAATTAATTAACTTCCTTAACCATATTCTAAGTCTTAGATAACTTAATTAATTAGTTTTATAATTAATTAAATTATCATCCATAATACACTTTTAATAAACTTTACTTTACCTCACTTGACAGCCTCATGATAGTGTTGAGGTCCATATTTACCGTCGTAAAATTAAGGGTCTAGCGTATCGTTTCTTTTACGATTTTCGCTTACATGCTTATTTGAAAACCGTTAAGTTTTATTGGAAAACTACATACGACGTTTAACATAAATATAAACCTAATTCACGAATCTCATAATTAACGTATTTCGTGAAAATCATGTCTTATATGACTATCTTAATTAAACCATAAGCAAGGTTTGTACTTGCCTCGGATTCCGAGCTAAGCGATTAGCATCTCGCATCTCGTGTGTCCTCCTGCGTATTCCTCAAAACTAATTACGAGAAAAGCTGCAAGCACTATGAATGATCCTTGAGGAACATCGTAGCTTTACACACTCGATTCGATCTTTACTTGTTCGGGCCCAACCACCTCGATCCGCTGCGTGCAACCAAACACCGAAAATTCTTATCGAATTAAATTTGGTTGAATGGACGTCACCATTGCATTCAGCACGTCGAAACCAGTCGGGATACGGTCTCGGATCATCAAAACGCGGTCGATAGCACGAGAAACAACACCTCGCCGAAATATGGCCCGGCGGCGGCAGCTGGTGGAGGCACCGGAGGGTTTTTCATGGTGGACGGGTCCTACCACAACCCTGACCTTAAATTATTGCGTGCGGTCAGTTTCACACAATTCAACTGTACAATTACCCTATCGGGACCGGCAACGTAAGTAAAAATCCGCGACCAAATCTCAATATTCGCCATCAATTATTAAAATTGGTTGAGATTTTCTTACCCACTTCCTTCTCGAAAAGTGTTGTGACACCAAAATTACGACGATCCAACGGTTAGATCATCGAACCACCTCCTCCTCCACGGACGCATTTTAACTCCGTTTTTTCCGCCAAACTACGACGATGACGGTGGCTGCTGGTCGGCATCTGCTGGTCGGCTTACAGGAGTCGATTGGTGGGGCGGTGGCATCACGACGGCCTGGAGAGAGAGGAACAACGGGCGGCGACGGAGGCCGGCCACCACGGACGGGCGGTGCTCCGGCCATCATTGAGCTATGAAAATGGATGGGTTTTCTTCGTCTCGCTGCACTGAGTCCATAGGGACTGAAATCACCTCAATCGGAGGTCGGATGGCGGAGATATCTCGACGGGAAGAAATGGGTAATTTCGGAACTTCCGCCGGCGATTGCGGCTGATTCTGGCGGAGTTAGAGGTCGTGCCGCATGTCATTGAACTCAGCTCGTCGAGATCTTTCTATTGACACCGGCGGTGTCGAAAACGGAGGTCGGAATCTCAAATTGAGTATTTGGCCATTGAGGGTTTTGTGAGAAAACGTGAGGGGAGAGAGAGTGAACGTGAGCAAGAGAGAGAAAATGATAGAAACTTAAAAATTTCACTATATATAGTGTCTAATTAAGACAAGATTACATGCCTGATCTTATCCTCAATTATTTCCTCTAAGCAGTTAAATTTTTCTTGACAGAGGTAATTAATTTTGCCACGTAATTTAATCTATTACTTACGGTCCAATATTAATTTACGAATAATTCAATATTGTTTTATATTCTTACTCGCGTAATATTTCGAATGTTTCAAGTCTTGAAATAAATTCTAGACCGAACAAATTCAAAATCTAACTTCTCGACATTCTATCTCGGGAATGACGTTGTTTACGGCGGTGTCAACTCCCCGAGCTTACATTGTACCCTTACGCTATGGGTATTTACCTTGTGACTTTAACCTAAGCGTCGGCAATTAAAGTTTTCTCTTCTTTTAAAATGTCGGTGTGTTTTTTTTTTTTTGTTGCTAACATCGTGTTTGTGCTTAGAGATTCTTGAAATTAAGATTCTCAAACTATACTTGTACTAAAATTATTCCGCCTTTAAAATACGGAGAATTTATCGATCAATTTACTTGATCGAAACATGAACTTAACATGAAATCATGCAATAGAATTTAGGAATACGATATTGATTCCATTAATCCTTCAGTCACATAATATTTTCTAAGAAAATCCTTGGCTTAAATGAATAAATTATATTATTTAAAGTCTTGGATTTTCTCAGTCATTACAAAAACATACTTTCTATACTTTAAAAGAATGTCATTTTTAAGATGCGGAAACTTGTGGTTGATTTCATCACAAAATTTTCATAAAGGTTTTGAACAAAATGAGTAAGTCTTGTAACCACAAATCTTAAACATTAAGTAGTTATTCAAAAGCGACATAGTAACAAAACAAAACATTTTGAGCCCATCTATTGTTTGGAAGTACATATAAGCAATATGCCAGATGTAAGACTTGGAGTACTCAGCCAACCTTGGAATTCATTTTTCCTTTTACTCTTCGGTAATAACAACATCATCTGCATCACAAGGTAAAACTAATGAGCAAGAACTCAGTAAGTAGATTTCAAATAAAGTAAGTATCTAAAATCTTTGTGGCTAAAATCTCTTTGTTAATCATTGTTCGTTGTAATGACTGAGAAAATCTCACACTTTAAATAATACAATTTATTTATTTAAGCTAAGGATTTTCCTAGAAAATATTATGTGACCGAAGGATTTATGGAATCAATATCTGTATTCCTAAATTCAGAAAGATTTCATGTTAAGTTCATGTTTCGATCAAGTAAATTGATCGATAAATTCTCGCCGTATTTTAAGGCGAATAATTTTCAAGATAAGTATAGTTTGAGAATCTTAATTTCAAGAATCTCTAAGCATAGCACGATGTTAGCAAACAGATAAAAAAACGCATTGACATTTTAAAAGAGGAAAAAGATCCTTAATTGCCGACAAATTAGGTTAAAGTCACAAGATAAATACCAATAGTAGATGGGTATAATGTGAGTTTGGGAGTTGACACCGCCATAAACAACGCTATTCCCGGAATATAATGCGTAATAGTTAAATTTAGAATTTGTTCAATAGAATTAATTTCAAGACTTGAAACAAAGTTTGAAATATTACGCGAGTAAGAATATAAAACAAAGATTGAATTATTCAAAAATTAATATTGATCAGAAGTAATAGATTAAATTACGTGAGCTAAATTAATTATCTCTAGTCAGTATAAATTTAATCTGTTTAGAGGAAATAATTGAGGATAAGATCAGGCACGTAATCTTACCTTAATCAGATACTATATAGTTAAATTTTTAGGGTTCTTGCCATTTTCTCTCTTTTATTCCCGCTCACTCTATCTCTCTTCTCTCGCGTTCCCTCACAAAGCCATTAATGGCCAAATACTCAAGTTGAGATTCCGACCTCCGTTTTTAACACCGCCGGTGTCAATAGAAAGATCTCGACGAGCTGAGTTCAATGACATGCGGCACGACCTCTAACTCCGCGGAATCAGCCCACAATCGCCGCCGGAAGTTCCGAATGACCCTTTTCTTCCGTCGGATATCTCCGCCATCCGACCTCCGATCGAGATGATTTCAGTCCCTATGGACTCGGTGCAACAGAGACGAAGAAAACCCATCCATTTTCATAGCTCAATGATGGCGGAGCACCGCCGTCCGTGGTGGCCGGAATCGCCTGCCGCCGCCGCTGTGTTCCTCTCTCCAGGCCGCCGTGGATGCCACCGCCCAACCAATCGACTAAGAAGTCGACGCCCAGCAGATCCCGGACCAGCAGCCACCGTCACCGCCGCAGTTTGGCCGGAAAACAGAGCCGCGTCAGTCTCCGTGGAGGGAGGAGGTGGTTCCGGCGATCTAACCGTTGATCGTCGTAATATTGGTGTCACAACACTCGAAGGAAAGTGGGTAAGAAAACCCCTCAACCAATTTTAATAATTGATGGCTGGAATATTGAGATTTGGGTCGCCGGATTTTACTTACGCTGCCGGGTCCCGATAGGTACTATTACAGGCCGAATTGTGTGAAATTGACCGCACCAATAGACTCAGAAGGGTCAAGTTAGGGTAGGACCCAAGTCCGCCGCGAAAAATCCTTCGAGCCTCCGCCAGCCGACGCCGCCGTACGCCGGCGAGGTGTCGCTTCGTGCTATTGACCTCCGCTTGATGATCCGAGACCGTATCCCGACTCGCTTCGACGCGTTGAACGCAATGGTGACGTCCTGCTCAACCAAATTCAATTCGATAAGAATGGTCTAGTATCCGGGTTGCGCAGATCGAGGTGGTTCGCACTAAACAAGTGAAGATCGTAATTAAGTGTTTAAAGCTACGATGTTCCTCAAGGATCATTCATAGTGCTTGCAGCTTTTCCCAAAATTAGTTTTGAGGAATACGCAGGAGGACACGATAAGTTTATATAATCGCCGTAACCGATTTGCTTTCGGAATCCGTGCAAGTACAAACCTTGCTTACGCTTTTAATTAAGATAGTCATATAAGGCGATGATCTTCACGAAATACGTTAATTATGAGATTCGTGAATTGAATTTATATTTATGTTAAACGTCAGATGTAGTTTTTCAATAAAACTTAACGATTTTCAAATAAGCATGTAAGTTTAAAATCGTAAAGAAACGAAACGCTAGACCCTTAATTTTACGACGGTAAATATGGACCTCAACACTATCACGAGACCATCAAGTGAGGTAAAAGTAAAGTATGGATGATAATTTAATTAATTATTAAAACTAATTAATTAAATTATCTAAGACTTAGAATATGGTTAAGGAAGTTAATTAATTACTAAGATTAATTAACTAACTTATGTAGACTCAAGATATGAATAAGAGGGTTAATTAATTACCAAAATTAGTTAACTAAATTATTAGACTTATTATAAGGATAAGATAATTAATGAATTATCAATTTAGCACAAATTTGTAATGGCAATTAAGGAAAATAAGATTTTAAGGATTTAATAAATCTATCCTCATAGTAAATTATCCTTCAGTAAAGGAAAGGAATACATGCCTTAAGTAAAGGGCTAGATTTCCTTCACAAGTTGCTAAATAGAATAGCAAACGACAATTAATCTGACACTCTTAATGGGTGTTCATTTTCAGAAGTAAGCAAGAAGAGAATAGGTCATTTGGCGAAAAAGTGGATTCCAAATTGAAATCGGGTAAGTAGGAATCTCGCCTCTGACATGAATAGATTTTAAAGAAAAAAATTTACACATGTTATATATATATATATGTTCATGCTTTAAGTATTGTATGCGATGCCATGTCATACTGCATACACCTAAAAAAGTCAAGAAGAGCTTATAAGAATAATCTCAGTTGAGTGCCGTACCAGCCTCCGACCTAAGGGAGGTAATTTCAGACTCCACAAGGGAGATAAATGAACAAAAAAAAAGGGTCCTTCGCAAGGGAGGCACTCGGTTCAATTTAAATCACGGGTCGTTGGGGACCTTTGCAAACCCTTACGTCCCGATGATTGCGCCGCAAAGTGGTACGTGAGCACTCGGGCCCATCAAGAAGATAAGATAAGATAAGATAATAAGACTATGATAAAACATCATAATCAAGCATAATCACCATGCATATTTATTCATGTGTACTTACGCTTATTTTGTGAGATATAGTTCCTACTTGGTTGAGCGAAAGCTCAATCGATATGTTCATGTTTGTAGGTTAGAAACCTATCGAAGAATTTTTGAAAGGCAATGGCGAGCGGCGGACGAATGGTGGAGATGGGAATGGATACCGCTCACGCAGTTATTTTCCGCAGTAAGTTTAAGTATAATCATGTATATATTTATATGATTCAAAGTTTCAAGCATGTATGTTTAAAAGAGTATATGTACATATGTATGGTAGGGAAACTGAGATTGTAGCTAACAATCCTAGTTTTGAGTATTTAAGTTTTAGAACGTTGCAACAGTACATGCAACAAATAAATGAATTTTAAACATTACGATTTAAATGATTAATCTTAAAAGGATTTTAAGATGTACTTGAACTTAAGATTTCTCACGAAATCAGTTTTAAAGTCAAATGAGATGGCCAATTGAAATGACTAGTTTTAGAAAAGCTTTTAAAGAGTATTTGAAACAAGAGTTCAAATGTCACTCAATTCGAAAGATATTTTTAGATGTTTTATCTTAACTAAAATTAAGAAAAGTTTTTAGTAATTGAGTGATTCATTCTTTTTAAATTATTGTTACGAATTATGAAAGTATTCATTCTTATGTTTTAAAAAAAAAAATGTTCCGCAAATTTTAAGAAATTCCAGTAAGTACAAGTTAAAAAGTAAGTTACGGTGACGGCCTCATAGGAGGGTCGCCACAGGTTGGTATCGTCGAGCCGGTATCCCCGCCATCCTACTCCACGTCGTCACGCCGTCTCGCTTTGCCATAGTCCAAGTAAGTTAAAGTATGTTTATGTCAATTAGATTATAGTAGTTAAAAGAGGCGAACACTTATTTAACAAGCAACCAAAGGTTAATATGTTCGACGATTAAGATTGTCCTATCTAGGACCATTCAAGTTTAACCGCCCAAATTTTTTACCGTTTGTACTCCTTGGTGACAAGACTCAAGAAGTGTGATCGCTTGAGGTGACCCCGTAATGATCGTTGCTTTGGATTAAAAGCCGGGCAAAGTATTGGAGCCACGCATCTGCCAGTTTGAAAAGAAACAACTACCGAGACTCCCTTTGAGGAATCACGTATGATTGTGTTGCTAGCAGCAACTTTTCAGCATGGATTCATGAAAAGGATATGACTATGTAGCATAAAGACGACGTTAATAAATAGATGGACGATGTAACCCCGTCAAGCTAGATGTGGGCCACGTTCGACGACTATATATGTATATCAAGATACGATATCGGAAATAGAGCTTCAACATTAAGCAATACCAGCTTATGGTAGATGTTAAGCGACGCGCTTAAGATATGATACACGATGATTGCTAGCCTTAAAATGTTTAGTAATCTCATAAAAAGTACCTATGTGTATGAATGTTATGATAAATAATGTACAAAGGCTATAAGTTAAGACAAATGCAAAAGAGGTTTGAGATGTTGAGAATCTCATTTGGATATAAGTACAAGAACTAATGCAATGAGTTTAAATATAAGTAGCAGTTTAAGTGATAAGAAAAGAACACCAAAGGTCATGGACAAATTGAAGGATGTTGTTCTAGGTTAGTTTTGACCAAACTAATCCCTCTACAACGATCTCAAGGGGAGATATTCTTACCCTATTTATGATTGAAGAATACAAATTCTGGATTTGTTTAAAATCCGCTAAAAGAATTAAGATTGCATTAGGTAAAGATGTTAAAGGTGAAAGTTGCCCTTACAAAGAAAGTATCGATTGACGTAAAATAAGTGATGACATAAGATAGTAGGCGCTTAGGGTATGACAATACACTTGTCATAACCTTATCCATTAGAAAATCTTGGATTAGATGTGCTAAGTAGGCATGATACTAGGATGACCACAAATAGAGAATGTGATCTGAATAAAGTAATAAAGGTGCTCATCTATGTTTCTACTCAAAGAGATTAACTTGAGTATGTGAAATCTCTTGACAACGGGATTATAGCTTAAGAAAGCTAAAAAAAAACCTTAGAATCAAGTGAGAATCATTATTAGATATTATGAAGCAAGGAAATAGAAATAATACGATTTCCATGCCAATCAAGAGGCGTTGTAAAAAGGAAATCACAACAAGAGTGGAGCAAACCAATTAAGGATAGTGTTTATCTATTAAGAAAAATTTGGTTGTGATACCAATATAAGGCAGATTTATTAGGACTTATAATTGAAACTTTGAGGACGGAAGTTATGAATTTATAAGTCATACTCTTAATGGAGGATATGAAATGTAATCCTTTTAAAGGAGGAGATCTCTTGCATAAGTAAAGGAACAATAAGGACTAATAGTTTAGTTTGTATGATAAGTATGTTAAAAGTAAGATAATGGGGTATCAAACGTAGCAATGGTTTGAGGACTTTGTTTTATATATACCATGCCCGATGATAAATAGGGGAACACTATTATCAATCTAGGAATCTAAAGAAAATGAAAGAATTTATAGGTGTAATCATTTTTACACTGCGAGGATGACCTTATTGAGTTTAGAGGTCGAGGATTAGGTTAAGAAGGATGGATGTATATCATTAAGACTATGATTTATGCTCTGAGAGGTACAAAGATCAAAAGACAGATGATCCTACTTAAGAACAAAAATGTCAACAGAAGGTAATACTTCGAAATATACCTATTTTAAGGAGAAATTATTAGAATTTTTTTTTCAGAGTCAAAAGTTTAAGATAATTATTCTTTGAGGAAAGTAAACGCGAGATGAAATGAGCTTAAGAACTCGATTATATAAAGAGTAAATTAGAAGGAAGAATGCTAAAGTATGAAGATGGTATATTCTTGAATGAGTTCATACTTTCGAGAGTAGTTTGAACTCGACACTAGATAAAAGGAAAAAGGTAGACCCCTTAAAAAGACTCATAAAGGCTAAGAAACAGAACAATTGAGGAGTATCACATCGTTAAAGGGTACATTGGCAACCCCAAAGGAAAAGATGATGTAGCTAGTTGTGTAAGCAATAACTATCCTTCAAAAAAAAATTGAAGGAGAGTTATGAATGGTTTGTGATAGAAACATAAACAGTTAGAGCTCCGGCAAAGAAGATAAGTATGTCGATGAGGTTGATACATGTATTTCTTAAGGACTTAAGTATTTGAGGAAACTAGTTATTAAGTCTCGATGATTATAAGACAAATATAAGGTCAAAAACCTCAAGTAGTCATTTACGCACTCTCGAAATCAACACAACCTTATCTTGTAGAAGTATGTCTTACACTAGTTGTACGAAATTTAGATTCGTAAGGGTCTCAAGTATTTCTATGAAATAAGATTCGAGACGGAAAAAAGTGCCTAAAGAATCGTGATATGATACGATGTTTGGCCACAAATTCTACAATAAGTTAGAATAAGAGAGTATTACAATACAGTTTTACATGTGAGAAAGGATTTGAGGTACCTTTGAGTTCGTATGGCATATGAACTATTGATCGATGATAGGTGAAGCTCCAACTTAAGTATAAATATATATATATATATATATATGGAGAATAGTTAAATTGAGGCCCTATAGTTTTGATAAGAAACTGCTTGGTGATTATGACAAACAAAGTAGAAGTGAAGATAGCCCATAATCAATGGGGAAAACTATTAGAACAAAGTAGAGAGTTTCTATAAGTATGGACAGTAAGACTGATCTTTCTTCACTCATACTCCAAGAGAAAGGCGGAGTACCCCAAAGAAAAATAGAGAAAGTTTAATTGAGGAAAGATAGATTCCCCAAAGTATCAGAACAAGTATATAAGTAAGCTATAGTTACTACTATTGCTAATGATAACGATTTGGATAATGGGAAACCCATTAAGAAAATGTTAAGATGATAGATTATTGAGTCATTCCATATATCAAATCAAGATCCTAATAAAGAAATGCAGGAGTTAAGAGTAGAGAGCAAGTTGAAATCATGGATTAGTAGAAAAGAGACCTCATAGAAAGAAAGGTCAATAATCTTAGTAAGATCCTCAGAGGAAAAAAATGTCAATGGAAGATGCTCTTCACATGAAGAATAACGAAAAACATTACTTTTTCTCGGCTTCATTTTAATTTTGAAGATCAAATTTATATAAGCCTAGTGAATTGTAATGTCGAGGAGAATTAGTAGATAAATAAGTCTACTTATTTATGGATTTTTCCGTAAATAAGCCATGCAATCTACAGGTTTAAAACCTCTCAGTACACGTGTTCATATTAGAATGACGTGTAAAATCTCTGTATGACAAGATATACTATGAAAAGCCTAATAAGTATATATGAGAATGTTTAAGAGTACCGTGAGACATGAAAGAAATGACTTAACGGTACACCATGTCAGATAATGATTGAGAATACTGGCTATAAGAGTGCAAAGTTTCAAGTAAACTGTTTGACTTCAGATAAGTCATCACATTCTTAACGGTTCGGACAAATTGACGAACCAATAAGTAAGCATTCGATTAGTAAAAACCAATAATATTTTATGATCTAGGCAGTGTTATGAGTGTAGAATTATGGAATTATCCCATGATTCAATGTGTAGTATTACAGTTTGTACTAGCAGTACCCCCAGAAACCACAAGGATGAACATTTTAATCCAAGTTATACAAAAGTAGCACACCACACTCAGAATTAGAGTTTTCACGACATTTGTATCGAAAGGATATTACGATAACGCAGGACCATGATCAGAAAGCTCTGATACTGGAGTCTTAGCTGAATCAAGGTTAGAAATGTATAGTCTAAGTCTATACTAAGTTAAACTAGTTTCGAGATCAATCACGACTCATACTAGGCAATTGATTGACAAATCCTAAAGATTAATTCGGCTGAAGATTGAAATGACAATCGAGACTAAGAAGAGTGATCATCCATTTTGGAGACAAACTATCTCATCCAAACCACTAGTTACCCTAACAGAAGAAGGATGTTGCTGAAATTGCCTTGATTGATAGGAAGTTAAAGTAGAAGAACAACATCTAGCAGAAGAATTGTAAAAGATCTACATTCTAGAATAGAAGTGTGATCAAATCATGACGGATTTCGTGCAAGGGATGCCTAGAATATCCGATAGTAACGATGCAATTTGGATAATCGAGATCGATTGACAAGATCTCGCACATTTTGCCGATCAAACTCGCTTATTCTATTAAGAGACAGCCATTTCATGAGTGTACATGGCGTAATGGGGTCAAGTTAAAGTTTAGTATAGCTTCCCACCGCAAAATGGATGGCCAATCCGAAAGCACCAACTAGACCCTAGAAGATATGTAGAGAGCATGTATCATGGATTTTAAAAGGAACCGGGATAAAAAATTACCTTTGATAGAGCTTTCCCGTGACAACCGCTATCACACGTCAATAGAAATGACACCTTTGAAACTCTATACGGAAGAAAATGCAAGTCCCCAATTCATTAGTATGAACCCGGGAGAAGCATCTAGAAATAGTAGACTTTAACAGAGAACCACAGAGGATGTGAGACTTATCACACGAGGTTTAATACAGCTCACACTCGCCAGAAGAGCTATGCGGATAAATGCCGCAGACCTATAGAGTTTCAGGTAGGAGACTTAATTTTCCTGAAGGTGGTACCGATGAAAGGAGGAATAAGATTTGGTAAAAGAGGGAAACTCAACCCAAGATACATCGGACCGTTTAAGATCCTTAAAAGGATTAATAAGGTCGCATATATATACAAGCATTGTCGCCAAAATTAGTTTATGTACATAACATCTTTCACATATTGATGTTGAAGAGGTATGCGACAGATCCATCACATGTATTGCACTAGGAACCTGTCGAAGTGCATGCAGTCCAGATCCTAGCTTACGAGGAGAAAACCTTAAGGAATAAAGTAATTCCTCAGGTAAAGTCTTGTAGTGAAATCATAATATTGAGGAAGCTACTTGAGAACGTAAAGAGAATATGAGGAAAAGCTACCCTGAGTTGTTCTAATTTTCGGGACGAAAATTTCTTAAGGGGGGTAGATTGTAATGACTGAGAAAATCTCAGACTTTAAATAATACAATTTATTTATTTAAGCTAAGGATTCTCCTAGAAAATATTATGTGACTGAAGGATTTATGGAATCAATATCTGTATTCCTAAATTCTGTAGCAGATTTCATGTTAAGTTCATGTTTCGATCAAGTAAATTCGATCGATAAATTCTCGCCATATTTTAAGGCGGAATAATTTTCAGTACAAGTATAGTTTGAGAATCTTAATTTCAAGAATCTCTAAGCATAGCACGATGTTAGCAGCGTATAAAAAAACGCACTGACATTTTAAAAGAGGAAAAAGATCCTTAATTGCCAGACAGTTAGGTTAAAGTCACAAGATAAATACCAATAGTAGATGGGTATAATGTGAGTTTGGGAGTTGACACCGTCATAAACAACGTCATTCCCGGAATATAATGCAGAATAGTTAAATTTAGAATTTGTTCAGTCTAGAATTAATTTCAAGACTTGAAACAGTTTTGAAATATTACGCGAGTAAGAATATAAAACAAGATTGAATTATTCAAAAATTAATATTGATCATAAGTAATAGATTAAATTACGTGAGCTAAATTAATTATCTCTAGTCAGTATAAATTTAATCTGTTTAGAGGAAATAATTGAGGATAAGATCAGGCACGTAATCTTACCTTAATCAGATACTATATAGTTAAATTTTTAGGGTTCTTGCCATTTTCTCTCTTTTATTCCCGCTCACTCTATCTCTCTTCTCTCACGTTCCCTCACAAAGCCATTAATGGCCAAATACTCAAGTTGAGATTCCGACCTCCGTTTTTAACACCGCTGGTGTCAATAGAAAGATCTCGACGAGCTGAGTTCAATGACATGCGACACGACCTCTAACTCCGCCGGAATCAGCCACAATCGCCGGCGGAAGTTCTGAAATGACCCTTTTCTTCCCGTCGTGATATCTCCGCCATCCGACCTCCGATCGAGATGATTTCAGTCCCTATGGACTCAGTGCAGCGAGACGAAGAAAACCCATCCATTTTCATAGCTCAATGATGGCCGGAGCACCGCCGTCCGTGGTGGCCGGAATCGCCTCCGCCGCCGCCGTTGTTCCTCTCTCCAGGTCAAGCTGTGGATGCCACCGCCCCACCAATCGACTAAGAAGCCGACGCCCAGCAGATCCCGGACCAGCGCCCACCGCCACCGCCGCAGTTTGGCGGGAAAACGGAGCCGCTGCCGCCGTCCCGTGGGAGGGAGGAGGTGGTTCCGATGATCTAACCGTTGATCATCGTAATTTTGGTGTCACAACACCAGAAGGAAGTGGGTAAGAAAAACCCTCAACCAATTTTAATAATTGATGGGTCGGAATATTGAGATTTGGGTCACCGGATTTTACTTACGCCACGGTCCCGGGATAGGTACTGTTACAGGCCGAATTGTGTGAAATTGACCGCACCAATAGACTCAGAAGGGTCAAGTTAGGGTAGGAATCCAAGTCCGCCGCGAAAAACTCTTCGAGCCTCCGCCAGACGCCAGACCGGCGGTGTCGCTTTCTCGCTATTGACCTCCGCTTGATGATCCAAGACCATATCCTGACTCATTTCGACGTGCTTGAACGCAATGGTGACGTCCGCTCAACCAAATTCAATTCTGATAAGAATGGTCTAGTACCGGTTGCACGCAGATCGAGGTGGTTCGACTAAACAAGTGAAGATCGAATTAAGTGTTTAAAGCTACGATGTTCCTCAAGGATCATTCATAGTGCTTGCAGCTTTTCCCAAAATTAGTTTTGAGGAATACGCAGGAGGACACGACAAGTTTATATTTATCGTAACCGATTTGTTTCGGAATCCGTGCAAGTACAAACCTTGCTTACGCTTTAATTAAGATAGTCATATAAGGCGTATGATCTTAGCGAAATACGTTAATTATGAGATTCGTGAATTGAATTTATATTTATGTTAAACGTCGTATGTAGTTTTTCAATAAAACTTAACGATTTTCAAATAAGCATGTAAGCGAAAATCGTAAAGAAACGAAACGCTAGACCCTTAATTTTACGACGGTAAATATGGACCTCAACACTATCACGAGACCATCAAGTGAGGTAAAGTAAAGTATGGATGATAATTTAATTAATTATTAAAACTAATTAATTAAATTATCTAAGACTTAGAATATGGTTAAGGAAGTTAATTAATTACTAAGATTAATTAACTAACTTATGTAGACTCAGTATATGAATAAGAGGGTTAATTAATTACCAAAATTAGTTAACTAAATTATTAGACTTATTATAAGGATAAGATAATTAATGAATTATCAATTTAGCACAAATTTGTAATGGCAATTAAGGAAAATAAGATTTTAAGGATTTAATAAATCTATCCTCATAGTAAATTATCCTTCAGTAAAGGAAAGGAATACATGCCTTAAGTAAAGGGCTAGATTTCCTTCACAAGTTGCTAAATAGAATAGCAAACGACAATTAATCCGACACTCTTAATGGGTGTTCATTTTTCGAAAGTAAGCAAGTAAGAGAATAGGTTGTTTGGCGAAAAAGTGGATTCCAACTCAGAATCGGGTAAGTAGGAATCTACCTACAAAGATGAATAGATTTTAAAGAAAAAAAATTTACACATGTTATATATATATATATGTTCATGCTTTAAGTATTGTATGCGATGCCATGTCATACTGCATACACCTAAAAAAGTCAAGAAGAACTTATAAGAATAATCTCAGTTGAGTGCCGTACCAGCCTCCGACCTAAGGGAGGTAATTTCAGACTCCACAATGGAGATAAATGAACAAAAAAAAAGGGTCCTTCGCAAGGGAGGCACTCAGTTCAATTTAAATCACGGGTCGTTGGGGACCTTGCAAACCCTTACGTCCCGATGATTGCGCGCAAGTGGTACGTGAGCACTCGGGCCCATCAGTAAGATAAGATAAGATAAGATAATAAGACTATGATAAAACATCATAATCAAGCA
This sequence comes from Morus alba, assembly GCA_012066045.3. Lineage (NCBI taxonomy): Eukaryota > Viridiplantae > Streptophyta > Magnoliopsida > Rosales > Moraceae > Morus > Morus alba. The sequence continues at coordinate 33,207,530 of CP050225.2, read as the reverse complement.
TAATCAGCTCATGCATATTTATTCATGTGTACTTACAGTTATTTTGTGAGATATAGTTCCTACTTGCTTGAGCGAAAGCTCAATCGGATATGTTCATGTTTGAGGGTTAGAAACCTATCGACCAATTCTTGAAAGGCAATGGCGAGCGGGCGGACCGATGGTGGAGATGGGAATAGATACCACTCACGCTTATTTTTTCCTTGATAATTTTAAGTATAATCATGTATATATTTATATGATTCAAAGTTTCAAGCATGTATGTTTAAAAAAGTATATGTACATATGTATGTTAGGGAAACTGAGATTGTAGCTAACAATCCTAGTTTTGAGTATTTAAGTTTTAGAACGTTGCAACAGTACATGCAACAAATAAATGAATTTTAAACATGACGATTTAAATGATTAATCTTAAAAGGATTTTAAGATGTACTTGAACTTAAGATTTCTCACGAAATCGGTTTTAAAGTCAAATGAGATGGCCAATTGAAATGACTAGTTTTAGAAAAGCTTTTAAAGAGTATTTGAAACAAGAGTTCAAATGTCACTCAATTCGAAAGATATTTTTAGATGTTTTATCTTAACTAAAATTAAGAAAAGTTTTTAGTAATTGAGTGATTCATTGTTTTTAAATTATTGTTACGAATTATGAAAGTATTCATTCTTATGTTTTTAAAAAAAAATGTTCCGCAAATTTTAAGAAATTCCAGTAAGTACAAGTTAAAAAGTAAGTTACGGTGACGGCCTCATAGGAGGGTCGTCACATTCATAAACTTTCATACTTATTCTTAGTTTAGGTATGATACAGAACTTTGGTTCTAAGTAAGCCTCTCTATATAAGACCTTCTCTAATTTTGGCCAATTCTCTTCTCTTAAACACTAAGCGGGGTTTGGAGTGATTCAAAAACTCACGTAAAATTCATAACTAAATGTAGAAAAATCCGTTTGGAGTGATTCAAAAAATCACGTAAAGCTTGAGATGTATACTTTAATAGAAAAATATAAGATCAGTCAAAGTCATAAGTATATATGGCACGAAAACATAATCTACATAGGCTATATAGAGGACTTATATTTGAACATTTCATCAAATACCTAGCATGCATATCCTAATCTTCAAAGACCACTCTCAAATACATGAATCATCATCTTAATAAGAGTTTATCTTCAAATAATCATCAAAAATATCAAGCTAAAATCATCAATTTCACCCAGAAACCAATATTTGAACCAAAACCTCAAGAAACTCAATTTTAAGAGTCTACAACCAACATGCATAATAAGCCCCTTCAAAAATCCGAATCTCAAGTAAGTTTTCAACATCTTAATCTCTAAAATCTTAGTTTCTAACATAAGAAAGAAGTTACCTCAAAGAAAAATGTGTTCCCAAGTGAATAGAAGCTCCAAATCTTGGTGGTTATTTTTGGTTCTAGGTTGAAAACGAGTTGAAATGGGCTGGTTGAGTTTTTAGCTTATTCTCTCTTAAAAACCTAGGTTTGATTTTGAGATTTGGGTGAGAAAAGGAGTGAGAGGGGAGAAGAAAAGGTTATGGTCGGAGTTCTAAGTTTTTTTTTTTGGCTGAATTAGACCCAAAATGAAGTCTAAACATGTTAGAAACTAAACAAAAGTAGAGTGACCTTATAGTAAGAAAAGTGTCTAGGTTTTTCTAAGTCTCTAACATTTGTCCTAACCTCATAAAATCAGCTCTAAAGTCTTTATTTTTATTCTTCATTTAGGTGCCTAAAGTTCACTCAATTTGCTAAAATAGCATTCTCTCACAAAAACTCAAAATAGCAACTAAGTCCTCAACACATTTAAATAAAACCATATAATAAAATATAAAATAATAATTAATCATCAAAGCAAACATAATAGAGGTAAAATATCATTGCAAATAATCATAATAAATATAATTCCTTTTCTTCATAAGTTTAGCACATTGAGTTCCCACATCGAGCTAGTTGTACCGCACATTAAAACGAAAACTCGATTAAGCGAAGCTATAAGTTTAAAAAATCATATGATAGCTATCATAATAAAATATAATGCCAACAAATAACTTTAAGGTAAATGGCAAATGTGATGCATGATTTTAATTTATTAAATTTATTTATTATTGGCTTAAGGCTTAATTAAATCTCAGGTATTACAAAGCAGTTGTTACAAGAAGTTGCTGAATGTTTGGTAAAATGTAATTATAATAACTGTGCTTGTTTTAAAATCAGTGAAGTAGCGTTTGCTAAATTTTGAGATTAAATTGTTGTGGGTATATAAAATGACCAAAATAGGCATGGTATGAAACATAAATATATATAATTATTTTTGGTATTTAAAAATACTTGTTTAATTTTTAAAAAAACATAATGCTTTGATTTTAAGTTTTTTAACAATAAATTTATAATAATTAATTATTTTTTATTTTTTATTAACAATATAGTTATAATTAAAAAGAGCATTAATGAGTAATTAACATATACAATAAAAATATACATTTTATGTTCAAACTATTTCACCAGATTGCATGAAATGTGTGAGTTTCCATTTGACTCTACTACCAAACTTTTCTTTTTGTCCGTCCAAACCAAAATTCAAGATTTCATATGCTTATCTTACACACAAAAATTGTCCAAATCAAAGTAAAATGGTCCAAATAAAAGCGAGGGGGATGAGAGACAAGTAAAGACGAAACGAAATAAGAGCCAACTCTTTCACTTTGCAAGAAAAAATCTAAAATTATCCAAAAATACAATTGTAGCAAATGAGGATCGACTCCAACAAATTCTGAATGTGTAAAATTCCTGTGTAATTACAATAGAAAAACTCACCTTTTCTCACCTTTTCTATAGGCAAATCAATAAAAAATAAATAAAGCAAAACTGTCTAAATCGACACATTCAATTCAACTCCGCTCGACAATCTACGACAAACTATCTCTAGTTATTCTCACCCCTCTTCCAGTACTTCAGTTCCCCCAAGAATTAGAGCAAGTCAATCTGAAATCAGAAGCAATGCAGCAATTTTAACCATAACAACGATATTAAAGCTCATTAAGAAACATCATCAGTCCAGTTAGCCATGGCTCTTCCACGAGAACAATATCCCCAAGTACTTGAAAGCATTGGCCCTTTCTAGATAGATGCTCACAACCATGGTCCCAAAGAGGAGGCCAAGGACTGAGAGATTAATGGCTGCATATGCCTGCGCCGGGGTTATGACTATGAAGATGATCATTAGCATGGCGCCGAGGAGAGACCCAGCAGTTCTTCCTACTGGAAGGAATGTAACTGCTGGGAAAACAGCCAGAATCCAGAAGATTACAAAAGCAATTGAGTCAAGAACAACTTTTTCAGGAGAAGCCAAAGCCATTATTCTTGATCAAAAGTCTTCTTCAGGAGTTGAGTGCCTGCTCAGATGTAAAGCAATATTATCAAGTTCAAGCAATTTTTTCTTTTACCACCTTATAATTTTGGATTACAAATTACACATGTTCTGAAGTTGTAAAACCTATATCAATAGATGATACTTCAATAAATATTTGTACATACATGCACAAAAGCATGCATATGATCAAATATAAAACGAAACTCAAGACTTCAGAAAGTTATTTTTAAGTTGGACAAACTAATTAGCAGAAAAGAAAAAAGTATGCATGACGAAAAAAACCTACATTCACTGAATTGGTTTCTATAACTAAACGTTGTATGCAAATGATGACAATATATATGTTAGGACTCCTGTCGAACTATCTGCCAAAGAAAATTTCTTCTTCACTGGTTCAAGCACGTGAGATTCGGACAGTTCTTTTGCTTGATCAAGACTATGGAAAAAACAAATGGGGAAAGTCAACTTCTGATGCACTAAGATCAAATTTCAAGTTCACACGCACTTTAGATTTGAATGATTCGGGGATTACAATGCTACCAAAGTCTATAGGCAGTTTCAAGCATTTGAGATGTCTAAATCTTTCAGATAACAAGGATATCGAGATGCTACCCAATTCGATTACCAATCTAGTGAATCTGCAGACACTACGACTGAATTGTTGCTCTCGCCTACGAGAATTGCCCAGAGACTTGAAGAAGCTAGTCAATCTCAGACATCTTGAAATTGATGGGTGCGATGAAGTGACTCATATGCCACACGGATTGAGTCAGCTGACCAATCTTCAGACACTATCAACGTACATACTAAGTAAGAGCAATGGAGGTGAGCTAAAAGAATTAATGGGCTTGAACAACTTGAAAGGGGAATTGGAAATTCGGAATTTGCAACACGGGAATGACGCGGCAATAGACTATGAGTCTGCAAATTTAAAGGAAAAACAATATCTTCGATCCTTGCGATTGAAATGGATTTCTGATGATGAAGGAACAGAGGCACCTGTTGGTTATGAGAAGTCACTAGACTATGGGATTGTCCTCAGCTGAGTTGCATGCCGCTTTACCCACATTTGGAAGAAATACTATTAGAAGATACAAGGTTGAAGCCATTGGAACAGACAGTATTAGTATTAGAGAGTAGAAAATACAGTACTAGTACTACTGGAACTGAAATCCCAACGACAATGTCATCTTCTTTCTCTCCTCTCTCTAAATTGACATCTTTGACTATTTATGAAATTGGGGAGGATCTACAATGTCTTCCGGAGTGGTTCAAGAGCCTTACTTGTCTCAAAGAGCTGGACATTTTGGGATGCTCGAAATTGAAGGATCTGAGTCCGGGTATTCAACATCTCACCTCACTTGAAAGCTTGGACATTCGAAATTGCGAGGAGTTAGAAGAGATGATACCTTTGGTGAGCGACTTGGTTCCTTTGACGTGAAACCCATAATTAATTTCGCCATTGAAATTGCAATTTGATGAAGAAACAGGCGTGAATTTGATCAGTGACGCCATATTCAAAGTTGCAGAAGAACCCATTTGAAATTACGTGTGAGAAAAAAATATATATATATATATATATATATATATATATATAGAGAGAGAGAGAGAGAGAGAGAGAGAGAGAGAGAGAGAGGACTAAACAGCAAATTTGCAGCTCTTGTAGAAGAAAGATGAATTAATTGGGCTGGCCAATGGTCACCATCTTGGTTTCTGGCCCAAGTCAGCCCAACTTCTGCAATTTTCTCATTTGGGTTTGTAATGGAAATAAATAATAATAATAATAAAATAAATAAAATAAAATAAAATAAAAGAGAAAATTGGTCAACTCACATTTTAAAATGCATTGATTTAAGATTTTACACATTACTCTTTATCAATATCCTTTTAACTAATATAGTTCTTTAACAAAAGTTTATTAATCAAATATAAAGGGAAAAAATTCAAGACTTATGTATTCTAATAAGTATTTGTCTCATTTTCCTCCAACCATGGTTTAATTTGTTTATTTGTCTCTCTTTTTTTCCGTTTAGAATTTAGAATGAAGTAAAGAGCCAATTTACTCTAAATTTATAATCTATAATCTATTTATAACGATAATAGAAAATGAGAGGCTTTACTATACATTTTTAGATATGTCAAAACGGGCCGGTACGAGCACAACACGTTAAAAAGTGAGCACACCATGATTATTAAATGGGCTTGGCCCATCCCGTTTATTAAACCTGCTAGACTTCACGTAAGTTTTAGGTACGAAACACACTAAGAGCACGACACGTTAAGAGCACAGTACGAGCACGAACACAGGCACATTAAAGGCATGATGAAGGTCTAATTAATGAAGATGAAGTATAAAACTAATTTTATTAATATATATTACATGTCATAAAAATATTTGTTTTATTAAGAAGTTTTAATAAAAGTAAAAAAATGATTACATTAATAATAATTAAGACATTTTTTAATTAATGATATGCTTTCTTTTGTTAAGATTTTCGTGTTTTCATTATGTTAAAAATTTATTTCCTTGTATTTATTGTAAATATCCTATTTAGTACGATAAAGGCACTTTAAGAGCACGATAAAAGTACGAGTACGACCTAAACACGTTAAGGACACGACCCACATATACATGGACTGTGGGCCAGGCTTGATGACATAAAAATTAAATGGGGCAAACCCAGCATAACAATATAAATAAATAGACTAATCTAAACACGACATGAGACACACTTAAGCTTAATTTAACCTGATTGAAACTAAACATGACTAGCACGATTGACATCCCTATTCATGTAGACACAAAACATTATTCAAACACTATCCATGTAGGTTTTTTTTTTTTTTTTTTTTTTTTTCTTTTTGATAAAATCTATACTATTTATCAAATTGTTAGTTTAGTGGATCCAATAGCTAATTTCTTATCTAATATCTTACTTCTTTATTTTAACTGTATAAATAATTGATAGAATTATTGACATAAGGAATCTGCTTTCGTAAAGGAAACTGTTGTATATTATTCAACACCAAGTTCAACCACAGAATCAAAAATAGAAAAACGAAAACACAAGAACACAAGATTGATCTCGGAGTTCGGTGGCAATTCCACCTACGTCTCCGCGAACTCCCCAGAGGAATTCGATTTGCACTAATCAACAATCTGATTACAAACAGCAATTACAGAGAGAGAAACTTTCCAGAAAATTTCCAGCCCTCTTTCCCGAGAAACCTTAAGCAAGAAAAATCCCTTTCTCACTCTATCACCTGTTTCTCTCTCTAAGGCCCCTTTTCTGTTACACGCACTCTCTCTCTCTCGAAGAAACCAGAAGAATCCCTTTATTTTTCATTACCCGTGATATCCCCATACAAATGAGTATATATATATCTATTAGAAAGAATGGAGAAGAAGTTTGACTTTTCTAAGGCTGGTTCATTATTAGTGCTCCAGCTGTATTTTTAACTCCACGTCATCTCCTTCACCTCTTGGTAATCCTGTCGTATTGTTGAAGTTGAGAGGAGAAAAGGGTTGTCGTTTTTCTTTCTTCTTCCATCTTCATTTGTTGCAGAAGTAATCTTCCTTTTGATTATATGTAATTGAATCAACAGAAACGTTGATGGTGACAAAAGCTAGCTCGTCAATAATAGAGAACAAACGTGTGACTCACAATTATCAGTCTTTATTGTCCTTGTGACCTGCAAACTAAAACACCCATTTGAATTCACAGTGTTTTCATTCCAATCTCAGTTTTAATTTAATCAAGTCATCATGGAAGAGCTAATCCTGTCTCCCATTGCTGATAAAATCTTCGGGGGCTTGGGATCTGCTGCTGTGAAAGAGATTGCATTGCTTTGGGGGGTCAACGATGATCTTGATCAGCTTAATGAAACCATTTCAACCATCAAATCTGTGCTTCTTGATGCTGAGGAGAAGCAGATCAACAGCCACCAAGTCAGAGACTGGCTCCGTAGGCTTGGGGGTGTAGTTGATGATGCGGACAACTTGATGGACGAGTTCAACACCGAAGCTTTGCGACGACGAGTGATGCCTGCAGGAAGTGAAACGGTCAAGCAGGTATGCACTTTCTTCTCTGCCTCAAACCAACTTGCTTTTCGGCTCAAGATGGGTTGTAGGATTAGGGAAATAAGGAAGAAACTAGATGCTATTTCTAATGACAGATACTTCCTTCATTTAGAAGTTCGTCACGAAGATAATCAGGCGGTCTCTGCTAGGAGAGGAAGAGAAACTCATTCGTTTGTCCGTCAAGAAGAGGTTATTGGTAGGGATGAGGATAGAGTGGAAATTGTTAAGCTTTTATTGGAACAAGGTGAATTGGAAGAGAATGTCTCCATCATTCCCATCGTGGGGATGGGAGGGCTTGGAAAAACCACACTTGCTCAAAGTGCTTTCAATGAGGAGACGGTCCAACAACATTTTGAGCTAAAGATGTGGGTGTGTGTTTCTGATGACTTTGACTTGAAGTTAATTCTTCAACAAATTATCAAGTCTGCAATGGATCAATTGCGAAAGGAGCTTCCGAATGCTTCAATGGTTCAATTGCAAAAGGAGCTTCGGAATGCTTCAATGGATCAATTGCAAAACGAGCTTCGGAAGCTACTTCATGGAAAGATGTATCTCCTTGTGCTAGATGATGTGTGGGAGGAAAAACGTGACGAATGGTTAAGGCTAAAAGACTTGTTATTAAGTGGATCACGTGGGAGTAGAATTGTAGTAACAACTCGGAGTAAAACGGTGGCTGAGATTACAGGATCGGTCAAGCCATACCAATTAGGGATCCTAGATGAAGAAAAATCTTGGTCTCTGTTTGAAAAGATGGCTTTTAAACAAAAAGAAGAGGAGAGAGACCCCAAGATTGTGGATAGTGGGAGGCAGATTGTGGAAAGGTGTGGAGGAGTTCCTCTCGCGATAAGAGCTATAGGAGGCATGTTGTATTTTAAAAGTTCAGAATCAGAGTGGTTGTCCTTTTATAAGGGATTTTCAGGAATATCAAGAGAAAAAAAAGATGGCATTTTATCAACGCTCAAATTGAGTTACGATAATCTTACCGCATACTTGAAACGTTGTTTTGCCTATTGTAGATTATTTCCTAAAGATTACAGAATTGAGGTTCAAATGTTAGTGAAACTTTGGATGGCACAAGGGCTTCTTGAGTTACAAGATCCAAGTGATGACCAATGTCTGGAGGATGTGGGCTACGGATATTTTGTGGAATTACTTGGAAGGTCATTCTTTCAAGAAGTTGAAGTAGATCCATGGGGTGTAGAAAGTTGCAAAATGCACGATCTCATGCATGATCTCGCCATAGAAGTAGCAGGAACAGAATGCGCTACTGTAAGTTTGAACTCCGGAGGCAATATTGGCAAGGATACTCGTCATGTTTCCTTTGATTTCAATATTAACTCGTCAAAGAAAATTTCTTCTTCACTGGTTCAAGCACGTAAGATTCGAACAGTTCTTTTGCTTGATCAACGGAATAACAAATGGGGAAATTCAACTTATGATGCATTACGATCAAATGTCAAGTTCACACGCACTTTGGATTTGCATCATTCGGGGATTACAATACTACCAAAGTCTATAAGCAGTTTCAAGCATTTGAGATATCTAGATCTTTCAGATAACAATTTCAAGATGCTACCCAATTCGATTACCAATCTAGTGAATCTGCAGACACTACGACTGAACAATTGCTATCGCCTACGAGAATTGCCCAGAGACTTGAAGAAGCTAGTCAATCTCAGACATCTTGAATTTGATAGTTGCGATAGATTGACTCATATGCCACGTGGATTGAGTCAGCTAACCAATCTTCAGACACTACCAAGGTACATACTAAGTAAGAGCAATGGAGGTGAGCTAAAAGAATTAATGGGCTTGAACAACTTGAAAGGGGAATTGGAAATTCGGAATTTGCAACACGGGAATGACGCGGCAATAGACTATGAGTCTGCAAATTTAAAGGAAAAACAATATCTTCGATCCTTGCGATTGAAATGGATTTCTGATGATGAAGGAACAGAGGCTCCTGTTAGTTATGAGAAGTCACTAGAAGCCCTCCAGCCACATCCAAATCTCCAACAATTGACTCTATCGTATTACAGGGGCGTCACGATTTCAAGCTGGCTTTCTTCACTTACAAATCTGGTGAATTTGACATTATGGGGGTGTGTGAAATGCCAACATTTAGTGCCGTTGAATCAGTTCCCCCGCCTTGAGAAATTAGAACTTTGTCGCTTGCCGTGTCTGGAGTACATAAATGGTGAGAAGGAAGACTTGTTGCTTTCATCAACAATAATACTGCCATCCCTACGACAACTTTGGTTGTGGGATTTGCCAAATCTAAAGGGATGGTGGAGAGAGGTAGTAAGTGGGGAATTGTTGCCTTGTTTTCCTCCTTGTCTTTCTACATTAGATATAAGGGATTGTCCTCAGTTGAGTTGCATGCCGCTTTACCCACATTTGGAAGAAAGACTAGAGCTAAGAAATACAAGGTTGAAGCCATTGGAACAGACAGTATTAGTATTAGAGAGGAGAAAATGCAGTACTAGTACTACTGGAACTGAAATCCCAACGACAACGTCATCTTCTTTCTCTCCTCTCTCTAAATTGACATCTTTGAGATTTTATGGAATTGGGGAGGATCTACAATGTCTTCCGGAGTGGTTCAAGAGCCTTACTTGTCTCAAAGAGCTGGTCATTTTGGGATGCTCGAAATTGAAGGATCTGAGTCCGGGTATTCAACATCTCACCTCACTTGAATGCTTGGACATTCGAAATTGCGAGGAGTTAGAAGAGACGATACCTTTGGTGAATAACGGAAGACTCCGCTTTCTGCGGCTTATTGGCTTTCATAAATTGGCGTCTCTTCCTGAGGGTCTTCAACACCTTACCAGTCTCCGAGTCCTTGAGATTTCTGATTGGAAGAGTCTGGAAACTATTCCGGAGTGGATTGGCAACCTGAATTCACTTGAAACACTTCATTTACTGAAATGCCCCAAATTGAGAGCATTGCCTGAAGGAATACGAGCCTCACTTGTTTAAAAACACTCTGGATTCGCCCAATAGGCGAGGATTGGCCCAAGATTGCTCATATCCCAGAACTGCACTTGAGCCCATAGCCCAACAGGAACGATAATGTCGAGGTAGAAAGCCCAAACTCAATTTTTACAAGCTTAGCTACCAATACAAGTGTCGATCTCTGTTTATATCCTTATCTTCATTTTCTAAAGTGATTTCATTCGAACTTAACTTGATATCTTTATAGAATCCATCAAGGGATGAGCATACGACGAGATAAAAGCATGCAGCAGCAACATCTTATTCAAAAATTTTGGGGTATGTATGCAATAAAATATACTACTACTGGAACGACTCAAGAATGAATATATAGATAGGTAAATACACATGATTATCCCTTCTAATTTTCCTCTTTAAGATTTTTGTGATTTCTTCACCTTTAACATTTTTGTTATTTCACTGTTCACATTTTCCCTCATATTCCATGGTTTGCTTGCCATTTTGCTGAATAATTTTCAAGTTTTAGTAAGTAACTTGATACTTATTGTGTTCTATAAATTTAGAACAGTATTTATAAAAAGAAAACTGTTAGGATCCCAGCAATTTCTAACAAAATTGATGAACAATAGACTGAGATTCCGTTCATTTCATCGATTCAAGTTTTGTTACAGTAAATGCTCTTAGAAATAATCACATTTAATTTTTTTATTACAGTGAAAAACTCTCATATAAAATCACATCGTAACTCAAATTAAAAACTCGAATCAACGAACTAAACAAGCTCTTAAAACTCTATTGAATAAACTGAAACTTCAAAATAATACAAAAAAACCCAGAAACGGTGGTATTCAAGAGACCACCACTCTCCTTAATCTTGTTTTCCCAAGCCCAAAACAATCCATACAATTCACAATTCAGACATGCCCCTCCCATCCTCTTATTTATATAACGAACGCTTGTCAAACAAACTACAGGCCCTAACAAAAACAAACTACAGGCACCTTCTTCTCTGTTCAGGCCGTGAGTTGGACTTTTTTCTGATATATAGAACCTCATTTTTGTGGACTTTCCATCATTTTCCATCAAGATGATTCGTTTCACACTTATCCTCTGCTTCTTCAGGTACAGATATCATTTTCCCTCATAATATTCCATGGTTTGTTTGTCATTTTTCCTCATAAAATTTTTTTGCTCGTACTGAATAAAAATTTTGTGCTTCTCACTTTCTCTGTTTGACAAATAGTACGAAATTTTGCTAATGATTTGCTACATCTCTGTTCAGACTGTGAGTTGGACTTTTTTTCTAATATATCATGTGAATGGACAAAAGCAAGATGATTCCTTTTCATATATGTCGATGCTTCTTATTGACAAACGAGCCGTAAAATTCCAATCAAAATGAAAATTTTAATTTGGCTTTGTGCTTTTGGACTAGTTAGAGGAGCAAACAAACACCTTCATGTTGTTTGTTCTTAAAAGCTTACATGCCAAAGTTGGCTTGCGGCTGATTATCTGTTCGTGTCGATCCTTGATCAAGCGGTATTCCCTTTGTAATAAAATTCTAATTTTCTTTGCTTCTGTGTCAACTTTTTCTTAGAGGAGTTATATTTTGTTTTTGAATACGCAGGGAAGTGCTTTCTGATGAGAGTTGTATGGGAAACAAAATGCTCTCTAGAAACGCATCATAACAATGGTATCTATTATGCTCTCTCTCCCCCTTCCACACTCTCATCGTTTTTTCTTATGAAATAGTAAAATTCTTCATCAGTTTTGAGTCCGATATTGTTATTATGAAATATTTTTCTAAGGTACCTTTCAATCCATGTATTGATATCATTCAATATCTTACTTCACCTCAACACTTGAAGATTGGTAGCGGGTACCGATTTTATTCACCATTTTATTGCCATCTAATTCTTTGTGGAAGAGTTCTTTAGTTTGATTTTTTTTCTTTTTCAGTTTTTTGTTGGAGAAGCGAGCTACGGAATGGAACACGGTTCAATAGCTTCGCAAACATACTCTCTAAAAGTTTTGGATGATGAACTTATGCAACCTCAACATTACAAAGTACTCAAAACGTTTACTCTTCTTTTTTTTGCCTAAAAGAGTTTCCAAAAGTGATTTAAGTTCTTTGAAGTGATTAAGTTTCATACAAAATGCGGATTCCGCTTGATGATATTTGTCGTGGTGTCGGAGACAAATATGTAGGATCCAATTCCTACAAATATAAGTATCGATTTTTTATATTTCTATATTGGTCTTCTTTTTGTTCACAATCATAAACTTTTATTCCTTTTTTTTTTTTTTTTTTTGTAGTATGGTTGAAGTACCGATTACAAGATCAAGATTTACATGAAGAGCAAACAATGAGTTGGCCTAATTTGTGGAAGCACAAATTTGATTACGTAAGGCGAGTTGGTAAATTAATCATTTGTATTCCTAAGTTTGTAGTACTTAAAAAATTTTATTGTTTCCGAGATCTACTAATGTTTCAACATGGTTTTGGTAAGAATGTAAAGGAACTACGAGTGGCTTGATCCCTTCATTGGGTACGTAGGCAGCCTAGTTTAGGTCCAGCCACAAATAAATAAAACAACCTATTTTTTTCCCTTCCAGTATTGGAATTATATTATAGAAGAGCTTCACAGTTTTTCTTCAATTGCAATTCTGAAAAAGGAAAGTGTTTAAGCTAATAGAGCTGTGTTTAGCAAGTACTCACCATTCATACATTAAATATTCAAGAAATTAAGTTTTTTTGAAGCACTTTGTGCTTAGTCTAATGAAAAAAAAAAAAGAAAGGAAAATCTCTCAAAAAGAGACAATTTTATTCATATTGACCATGGGAAGAAATAACTCCTCTTTCTATATAGAAGTTACTGAAATAAAACAAATAGTTGCAAAGTAGAAAGTCGAAAAGTTCCTTGAGAGTGAATGCGATTCGGTTCCAAAGATCAATGAGAAATTTAAGAACTTGTGGCTTTCTTCTTCTGCCAACTGTTGGAACTTAATATGAAAGTACCTTAACCTTAGTATGATATAATTCTAAAACCTTGTACCTAATCTTCTGGGAAGACAATGTAACGACCTCTCATGGACCGTCACGATTTATCTTAACTTTTAAACATTTACCTCTTAAAGAATGCGGAAAATCGTTAAACTTGAAATACTTTACTTTGAATGACTTAAAGAAAAGCCTAGATTTTTTTTTTTTTTTTAAACATACTATCTTTAAATTTTGAACTTCCTCAAAGAAAAATAAAACAACATTCGGTTCAACTTAGTTTTTAAAATCTATAAAGTTTAAAATATTCTTCAAATCAAAACCACCATAAACGGAAGTTTCAAAACAATGAAAGTAAAAACCAAAAACTTTGTTTAACCTTAAACACTTTCATCCCATGATCGTTTCTCCCGTTTTCCTATCACGCATAGCTCGCATCCGCTCCAATATTCTCCATGGCTACATCTTACCCTTTAGATTGTCTGCTACATGAAATAACTTATATAAGTAAGGACTTAATAAGACACTTAATTCTCACAAATTTAAATGAACATTTTTATTCATCAACAATAAACATCATCTTGAGACTAATTGTTTTTGAACATGTTTAAACTTTAAAATCCATCATATATTGGGCCCGACGTTGTACCATCATAGCGCTAGATATACGGAAAGCATGGGGTAGCAAATCCCAAACCGCAATAAGATCACTCACCGTCACATCAAGGGTGTACAACGCCATTTAAAAACAAAAAAATACATATATATTTTTTTCTTCAAAACGTCATCATAAGAGGATTATTAAAAACGTCATAACATCATCATAAACATGAAAATCATATACTTCTCAATTCTTCAATTCATGTTGTAGGTGAGAGTGTACTTACTTGAGCCGCGCCTTACTTAATTTTTTTTTGAAATTTCACAACAATGACCTTAACGAATGAGGTCCTCGGTGCTCCTTTCTAGAACCGTTCATGCCATAAATCATAAATAAGATTACTAAAAAGCCATAACATCTCATCAAATACATTAATCACATTAAAACAACATTTAGTATTCCATTCTCACCATCTATTAATGTCAAGACAAAAAAACCCACTGATTACTCAAAAACACAAAACTTTACAAAAACTGACAGCCTGACCTTTACTCCTTTAAAAACTCATGGCAATTCACATAGAACTCCAAAAGACCTGAAACCAATTTTAAATTAAAGTAGACATCTAGAGCTTTCCGACGATATCTAATTTACTAAAAACGGAGTTTGTTTGGTCCTCCCTCAAACACTGTTTTGAACACAGACCATATTAGCTGGAAAATTCCAACACAGTAAACTCTGAAAATACCAAAATAAATTCATTAAAGATAAAATCAATTCCAACCATATGTATACTTTAACCAGCCCTAAAACATGTTCCTAAAACATTCAAATTACACATTCTATAAAAATTCTCAGGCAAAGCGAACTAGAAACATCAATATGACTATCAAAATTCACATATCTTGCAACTTGAATCCAAATAATATGCTAACTCATGTTTCTATGAAATCACAATTTATAACATAAAAAGGAAACAACAATATAAGAAAATAACATAATTCCTAACATGCCTCTCTAGAATTTATCAAGTTATGAAGACACCAAAATACCCAAAACAATAACAGGATCATGCATTCCAATCCAAAATAAACACCTGCTGCCATGGTCATTAAACATCATCTAAATATATATATCCTTCCTCAATCATCAACCAATAAATATCTTCCATCATTCTCTCAAACCATTATAATCAAACCCAAAGTAAAATCATCCAAACTCTCATAGACATACAAACTAAACAACAAGAAAGAATCATACCTCGACAATCTTTATTTTGCCTCTAATGATTGAAGAATCCAAAAAGAATCAAGGTGAGGTTTGTGGCTGGTGTTGGAGGCTTTCTCTGATTTTTTTTTTTTTTTCCTTTTGAGCGTGAGAAATAAGGAGGAAGAGAAGGGGAATTGAATGGCTCTTTAATATGTAAAAAAATTAATTTGATTGATTTAGGATTGATTAGGGTTTAATTCTATGATTAAATGACCCCTTAACAGCTGAGGGTGGCTGTCATTCGTGTGGAAGACAAATAGAAGAGTTGGGTCAACTTCTAGAATTTCCGCTCTTGTTCGCATGCAGTAACCTGGTCGGAGACTTCTGGGTATCCTGATGGTATACTGGCCAAATCTTCTTACTCCGATGTCCGATTTGTGCAAATGAGAAGGCATTGAAAAGCTTATGAAAGGATCTACAACTTTGTATAGACTATAGAATAATTTCAGAATTTTGAAGGTCCAAAATAGGGCTGAAAATTAACGTCATGGAAATGGTTTAAAAAGAAAAATCAAGAAAAACTTAGAATTTTCCTAAGACACTTAATTCCATGCATTATAACATGAAGTGCATCATATCATGAACATATATTCATTTATCAAATCATTAAAAAAAATTGAACATATATATATAATTTCTATAACATGGCATGAACTTATTCTTAGCGACTCGAGTCCTCGTCGCGTTCACCTATAAAATATAACTCAATGTAATGTTAGAATTAACTATATATAACACCATAACATTATTGAAGTTAACTCCTAACATCTACTTCTAATAATTTTATCGGTTTAGAAAAATGGGTGTTACAGACAATTTTTTCACCTATTCCAACTTGATTCTTATTCTTTTGTCGATAACTCAAGATCCAACATAATGTTTTGGTAAGCTCATCAACTATTCTGTGACGCCTCCCGCCCTAGCAGCGGGTCGCCAACTTTAAACTACTACTGATAGGTTGAGTTATAGTCTAATCTATCGCTTGTTATTAGACTACTGTCTCTTTAATTTACGTTTTTCTATGAGTAAACTTTTTTCTTTAACCCTCGGGTTCTTAACATGTTCCTAGCATGTTCTTTTGTTATACAACAACTTATCCTTGCTAATACTATAAGAAATCGGATATGAAACTAGTCCCTGAAACTTATCTTAACTTATTACAGTCTATTGTTCTTTACTATGACAATGACCGTAACATCTTTTTCTTAAAACTGAAACATATAAACTTGGTTCTATATTACACTACTCTGCTGCAGAATTTAATTTCTAAGCGAGGGTAGTAGAGACCACTCCCGTGTACCCATGACATTTCCGCCACCATTGCCTCTGCTGGTCCATCAAGCAAACCCACTATATGGTTGGCTGCTTAACTTTGTTGCCTGTACACGAGTAAACTAATGAGCTAACACTCAGCAAGTATAAACATGTACACATCATAAACTAGAACAATTACATTAAGAGTTATGATGCAAATATGCTCATGTGAAACATGCTTTAAATTGCTTTTTGTGTTTCTGCTCTTACTATTGTGGGCCTGGGCCCCTACTTACTGTCTGGTCTAGTCGGAATCTCTACTCTTTGAGATTTCCTCCCTTGGGAGGCCGACGACCCATCAGTCTCTTTACATTACTCAACTTTGAGTTTTTTTAATTCAAAGTGTTAAAAACTTTACTGAATGATATGCAATGTTTCTCTACATGCACATGCTAATATAAAATGCATAATAGTACTACTTGCATACTTTAACAGTGCATAAGGATAGCCATATGTCACCCTTCTGCAATCTAAGGCACGGAGCCCTCTAAACACGTATAATCACATAAAATCACATAGACTTAGGAACATAAGTAAATTCATAGTTCTAAGTCTAACTACAGCTTACTCGAGTCCAGACAAACATATATGTCTATACTTACAAATAATCCACTGGGATTCTTGTTTGTTGAAAATTTTTTCTAGTTGTCTTGGCTCTTGTGCCAAAACTGTCAGGAAATCACCTAACACAGACTCGAAACTGAACTCAAGAAATTAAAGAACGACACAGCACAAATTGTTTACCGAGGTTCGGATTCAAGAAATCCTACATCCCCGTTGGGCTCACTCGCAAGAAAACCCTTTCACTATTGAGAATCAAATTACACACTCAAGCCTGAATCACTCAGAGATTACAAGAAGAAAAGAACCCAGAAAAACCACCCAGAGAAATCCCAATACAGAGCTTTACAGAGAAAATACCCAGTGAGCAAAGAAACCCCTTTACCCAGATCTTCTCAACCCCAAAAACACTCTCTCGGATTTCTCAGAGCAAAACTTACACCAGCTTTCAGTTTTGCCTTCTTTCCTTTTTTTCTCTCTCTCTCTCTCTGAACCTCCTAGAATAAAGATAATACATATCTTCTGGAGTTTTCATCTGTGGGAGTAGTTGCTGACTTCACCTCTCCACGTGTCTTCCGTTTATAGGCTTATTCTTTATTAACCAAAACTCTGCGTTTTGGCTCTTCAAGAAACCAATTCTCAATAGGACGATGTCGTTTTCAGGAATTACTCTCACATATTCCACCTTAATTTCTGCAAACGACACTGTATTATACTATCAGAGCTTCTTGCGAATTCATTACCCAGACTTGAACTGAAATCAAGTCTTGCCAATGCTTAGCAAGTCCAAACATTTTTGGAACTTGCTAGCAGTGACCACCTTCGTTGCCATGTCCGATGCGTTCTCATCTGTACTGATTTTGTCAAGCTGTATTGATCCTTCTTCAACCTTCTCTCTTATAAAGTGATGCCTCACATCAATATGTTTTGACTTTTCGTGATACACTGGATTCTTGCATAAGTAGATTGCTGACTGACTATCTGAGTAGATTGTTGCAACCCCTTTCAATATCTTCAATTCCTTTAATAGACCTTGGAGCCAAATGGCTTCTTTAAAGCCTTCTGTCCCGGCAATGTATTCAGCCTCTGTGCTCGACAAGGCAACCACGGGTTGTAACTGTGATTTCCAGCTAATGCAGTTTCCTCCCAATGTCATCACATAGGCTGAAGTAGACCTACGCTTGTCCAGATCACCTGCAAAGTCAGAATCTACAAAACCTTCCAGGTTTAGAACGTTAGTACTTTGCCTATATATTAAGCCATAACTCAACGTGCTATTTACATACTTTAAAACCCATTTTAATGCTGTCCAATGCTCATGCCCAGGATTAGACATATATTTACATAATACACTAACTGCATAAGCTGAATCAGGTCTTGTGCATATCATAGCATACATTAATGACCCTACAGCACTAGAATAGGGAATCTTGGTCATTTTAAGCTTTTCTTCTTCTGTATTCGGAGATTTTTTTGCGGAAAGCTTAAAATGGCCAGCTAAGGGAACTTTGACTGATTTAGATTGATGCATAGAGAATTTTTGGACAACCTTTCTTAAGTAAGCTTCTTGAGACAGACATAAAAGTTTTTGTTTCCTGTCTCTTTTGATGTCAATCCCCAAAATTCTCTTTGCATAACCTAGATCTTTCATGTCAAATTCATGACTTAGCATTTTCTTTACTTCATTGATTTTTGCTAAGTCTTTACTAGCAATCAGCATGTCATCTACATACAGTAGAAGGTACACTGTATTGTTAGTACCAGCCCCCTTAAAATATAGACAAGAGTTATATTGACTCCTTATAAAACCTGCTTGAATCACATGTTGATCAAATCGCTTATACCATTGTCTAGGGGACTGTTTTAGACCGTATAGCGACTTTCTCAACAAACAAACCTTGTTTTCACTACCTTTTACCTCAAAACTGGGAGGTTGGTTCATGTAGATCGTCTCCTTGAGGTCACCATGAAGAAAAGCCGTTTTTACGTCCATCTGTTCTAGGTACAAGTCGTTGTAGGCAACCAGAGATAATATTGTTCTTATAGTCTTGTACTTCACCACTGGAGAAAAGACTTCGGTGTAATCAATCCCTTCGACTTGTGTGAACCCTTTGGCTACTAGTCTTGCCTTAAACCTTCTAGGTTCTTTAGATGTGGTTCCTTCCTTGATCTTGAAAATCCACTTACAATCTACAGCCTTTTGATTCTTTGGTCTACTTGCTAGAACCCAAGTGTTGTTCTTCATCAGGGAGTGCATCTCCTCTCTCATGGCCTCCATCCATTTAGTTGCTTGTGGGCAACTAATAGCTTCATCATATGACTTAGGTTCTTCAGCTCCTATCTCTACTGCCGTATTTAGTGCATAGGCAATCAAATTGCCACCATCATATCTTTTTGGTGGCTTTATTGTTCTTCTTTCTCTGTCACGGGTCAGCATGTATCCAGTTATTGTTTCCGGAGGTTCTAGAGTGTACTCTGTGACACTCTCATTATCAGCACCCTACGTCTCTGTTCCGCTTTGTTGTGATCCTTTGGGTTCCTGTTCTTCATCTCCCTGCCTGCTTTCTTTAAACTGTTCCACCTCAAATTGAAGGTCTTGTTTTGAATTTGTACCTGTATCAATTGAGGGAGAACTAGCAGTATCCTTTTCCTTTTTCAAATATGGCATATCATGTTCATTAAACATCACATCTCGGCTATTTATTATTTTAAAATAAGGCCCTTCTTGGAAACACAATCTATATCCTTTGACACCATCAGGGTAGCCTAAGAAAGTGCATTTTAATGATCTAGGATCTAGTTTACCTTCTCTTTGGTGTGCATAGGCAGCACAACCAAATACTCTAAGGTTACTTAGGTCAGGTGGTTTCCCAGTCCAACATTCTTCAGGGGTTTTAAGGCCAATTGGTTTACAGGGACTCCTGTTAATTAAATAACAAGCTGTTGTTACGGCTTCCCCCCAAAACGTTTTACTTAGACCCGAACCAAATAGCATGCACCTAACACGTTCCATGAGAGTTCTATTCATTCTCTTGGCTATTCCATTTTGTTATGGGGTCTTTTTAACAGTTCTATGCCTAAGGATACCGTTTTCCTTACAAAATTCAGAAAATAGCTCATGACAAAACTCTATTCCATTATCTGTTCTAAGGGCCTTAAGTTTCTTTCCAGTTTGATTTTCTACCAAACTTTTCCAATATTTGAATTTAGTAAAGCACTCATCTTTTGTTTTTAATAGAAACACCCATACCTTCCTAGAGTGATCATCAACAATAGAAAGGAAGTATTTGGCTTTACCATGGGTTGGAGTTGATTCTGGCCCCTAGAGATCCGCATGGACATAGTCTAATGGAGACTTTGCCCTGAATGTTGATGTAGAGAATTTGAGGCGGTGCTACTTTCCTAAAACACACAGCTCACAGAAATCTAGCTGGTTCACTTTGCACTTTCCCAAAAGGCCTTGTTTACTTAGTTCCTTCAATCCTCCTTCACTGACATGTCCGATGCGTCTATGCCACATATCAGCCTCTGAGATTTCTTTTATCACTGCACTGGTTGATCCTTTTACTACATGTCCCTCCAGTACATACAATCCGTGGTGCTTCCTCCCCTTAAGGATCACTAGAGACCCCTTTAGAACCTTTAAGGTTCCACCTTCTGCCTTGTAAGTGTACCCTGAGTCATCCAGTGCTCCAAGGGAGATCAAGTTCCTTCTAAGTTCTGGGATATGTCTGACATTCATGAGCTTATGTAGAGTTCCATTTGACAACCTTATTGTTATAGTTCCAGTTCCAACTACTGAACATGAGTGGTTGTTTCTCATCAAGACTTTGCCTCCATTACAACTATGGTAGTCTGAGAACCACTCTTTCTTGGGGCACATATGATAGGTGCACCCTGAATCTAAAATCCACTCAGCCTCCGTTTGACTGATCCCAACAGCTAACATTTCGGAGCTCTCATACCGTGATTCTTGGCTTGCAACAGCAGCATCACCTTCACTTGCTTTTCTCTCAGCCAACTTTCTTTTCCACTCTTTACAGAACCTTTTGATGTGGCCTGGTTTATTACAGTGATAACATTTCCTCTGACCATTTCTTGATTTTGATCTTGAGGTTGGCCTAATTCCAGACTTACTTTGATCTCGTTTGAAAGGTATGCCTCTAGTGAAAAGCCCTTCATCTCCATGACTATCTTTCTTAGAGGACATTTCAAATTTAAGTTCTAATTCTCTAGACCTTAAAGCTGACAGAACATCCTCTAAAGTTAGGCTTTCCCTTCCATATTTAATGGCATTTTTAACGTCTTTGAATGTCTCTGGAAGGGAAATTAAAAGAATGATTGCTTGATTTTCTTCTTCTATCTTTTCCCCTATGTTGGCTAAGTCAATGACAATTCTATTGAAATCATCTAAATTTTTTCCAAGAGACTTCGAAGTGGCCATTCTGAAACTAAAGAGGCTTTCCTTGAGATAGATCTTATTCGTGAGTGATTTAGTCATGAACAACTGTTCGAGTTTCAGCCATACCTTTGCTGCTATATCTTCCTCATTCACCTGTCAGAGAACATTGTCTGCAAGATAGAGGATGATCGTTGAGAAGGCGATCTCTTGCATCTCCTCTTTCTCTGTGTCGGTACCGGAGAAATCCTTCATATCACCGAGAGCCTTTGCAACCTTTTGTTGAACCAAGATTGCCCTCATCTTCTTTCTCCATAAGCCGAAATCACCAGACCCATCAAACTTCTCCAATTCAAACTTCATTGAAACCATAGCTGAAGATCTTCTCCGATTTCTTGAGAGTTCTTGACCCTTAATCTTCGAGCCCCACCTTTGATTTGTACACACAACCAAAGCTCTGATACCACTGTCAGGAAATCACCTAACACAGACTCGAAACTGAACTCAAGAAATTAAAGAACGACACAGCACAAATTGTTTACCGAGGTTTGGATTCAAGAAATCCTACATCCCCGTTGGGCTCACTCGCAAGAAAACCCTTTCACTATTGAGAATCAAATTACACACTCAAGCCTGAATCACTCAGAGATTACAAGAAGAAAAGAACCCAGAAAAACCACCCAGAGAAATCCCAATACAAAGCTTTACAGAGAAAATACCCAGTGAGCAAAGAAACCCCTTTACCCAGATCTTCTCAACCCCAAAAACACTCTCTCGGATTTCTTAGAGCAAAACTTACCCCAGCTTTCAGTTTTGCCTTCTTTCCTTTTCTCTCTCTCTCTCTCTCTCTCTCTCTCTCTGAACCTCCTAGAATAAAGATAATACATATCTTCTGGAGTTTTCAATTGTGGGAGTAGTTGCCGACTTCACCTCTCCACGTGTCTTCCGTTTATAGGCTTATTCTTTATTAACCAAAACTCTGCGTTTTGGCTCTTCAACAAACCAATTCTCAATAGGACGATGTCGTTTTCAGGAATTACTCTCACCTCCAAAAGTTGAGGTTTTCCGCTAGAACGCCTCAGGTTACGTTTCTACCGGATTGCACGGAATAAATTTCAGTAAAAATACTTGATTTCCTTGATTTCTCTTCCTCCGTCTCTCTCTAATATATTTCTTCTTTTACTTCACTCTCTCACGTTTTCCTTTTCTTTTCTATGCTATGCCTTACAATAATGGCGTTAGTAAGTTTTTGTTGTTTTACATTAGTTGCGTTAGTTACCAAGTTTATGTGGTTTTCAAGGTGAGTTACCAACATTAGTCACCAATGTGAGTCACCACATCATGTAATAAAGCCAAGTGTTTCTCTGCATGTGAAATACATATACACCTCACGGTAATAATCCTTTTGACTTACCTTTTTCTTTAAATCCGTACTTAAAATAATCTTTTATATATATATATATATATATATATATATAAAATCAGTTCAACTAAGTCTCACTACTAAAAACTTTTTTTTTTCCTTAATTTTTCTTAAATGACTAATTATAATCTAAGACGTTACAATTAATTTCGATTTTACTTTTAAAAAAATCCCTTATCTCATTGCCCCTATAATATAACTTCACATAAGCAGCAATATTTCTCTAATAATTTCCAGTAACAGAGCTTGCACCTAGAGCTGGTGACCCTATTTCAAATTAATTATCATTAAGGAAGCAATAAAAATAAACACACACAAAAACTTGTAAGAATTAAAGCAGTTTATCCTTAAAATTGGTGCGCCTATTATCACTGTAAAATAATAATTATGCTCAATTCAACAATCTTCCACATGATACTTACAAAAACTACTAATATCGACACCTCTTAATTTTAACACAATTAAAACATGTTTATTTTTGAATTAAAAAGACTAAAATCACGCAAAGATTGGATGTACAAAGAATTTGATTATTAAATTATTACATTTCAATAAATTATCAATTATATATTTTTTTCTCAACATGGATTGTTATTGTGTATGAGAGGTTATGGCTGTTTCTAGTTATGAGGCATTATTGAAGCTATAATTTAATAATAATAATAATAATAATAATAATAATAATAATAATAATAATAATAATAATAATAATAATAATAATAATAATAATAATAATAATAATAATAATAATTAATATTACTACTTTTGAGGTTATGACACTTTTTTTTCTTTGATAGGTTTTTCTATTAGGATATACTATCAAGGGTTTTAAAGAGGTCTACTGAAGATTTGGTTTTCAAAAGAAAACTTTTAAATTGAGTTTCTGTCCCCATTTATGCCTCCTAAGTTTTACAGTGGGCCTCAATATCTTTTTATTTATCTTTTATAAACATCACTTCTTTATTTATTTATAATATCTAGTGTATAATTGATGTGAGATGAGATTTTTAGGAAGTGCCAATTAGTTGCCTTCCTTATCATTAAAAAAAAAAAAAAAGAGCAAAAAAGAAGAACACCTTTTTTATTAGAATTTGAAAAATATAATTCTTATAGAAATAATTTAGAATTTAGGATCTTTTAAAAATTTAATTTTAAAGACAAATTTTAGTATTTTTGTCCTCTCCAACTTCTTAAAAATAAATAAGAGAAAAAAATCATAATTGTCTTTATCTAATTAGAGGGTAAAATTATTGATTTCCAAAGTAACTCTTTTACTGCGTTTGATTCTCATAATTTTAGCATAGGATATGTGTAACACCCATTTTTTTAACTGACAAATTTGTAGAAATAGATTTAGGCATGTAAATTAGAATCTGTCTAAATAATCATATTATGACATGTTGTTCAATAAAACTAAATATTAATGTATCGAAAATATAAAATTAAATATTAAAGTATCAAAATTTTAATTAAAAATATTTTAAAATTTTAAAATAATGTGATATAATGTAGTCTGAAAAACGTAATTTTTAAAATTAAAATGGACAAATGATTTCAATTAAATGGGTTGTATATGTGTTTCCTTCTATATAAGAAATTTTGATGGAAGTACATGTTATGAATTATTATCACGTTGTCGGTGAAATTATTGTGGCACTTGGAGACTATAGATTTTTTTTATTTCTTTATAAATAGATCAATTATTAAAATCAAAACCCAGATATGGTTCCAAATAGTAAGAAAGCAAATAAATAAGTAAATTAGATTAATATTGACATCAATATATTTCTGTATTGGCAACACTCTAGCTTCTTTGTAATAACTAATGAATTTCAAATAAAAGGCTTATAGAATTGCACAAATATATGAGCCAAAATACGGTTTTTCATATTACTTTATAAGGATCAATACAATGACATATGTACAAGAAAACTCCAACAGTAACAAAAGACGATTTAGAGTTATCTATTCAACATACAAATGATAATTCCTTTAGGAAAAAAATAAACAAATGATAATTCCAAAAAAAAAGAAAAAAAAACAAGCATTATTTTCGTGATCTCGGTGATTATTATAATGTTAGTGAAAATCTGCATAAATTTAGGCATGCCCCGCTTGAAGTGAAATGCTGTCTCCGCCGCTTATTACAACCCATGTGCACATAAAGGACAAGTCTATTCTATTTATATTATTTTTTATGAACTTAACATGTATTCATAATTACATTGGCCCAAAAATTCATAATGATAGGAACAACCTTTTCATGTTTTATTTATTAAAAATCCTTTTCATGTTTTTTGAAAAAAAAAAAAAATCATAATTGTGTTTATCTACTTTGAGGGTAAAATTATTGATTTCCAAATTAACTCTTTTACTGCGTTTGACTCTATGTAATTTGTTCTAAACTTAGGGAAAATTGATTCTCATAATCTTAGCATAGGAAACGTGTATATTGTTTTCTTTTTTTTTTTAAAAAAAAGTTAAGATTGGACACGTTTTTTTTTTTTTTTTCCCTAAAATATTATGCTATAAAAGGAGA
Organism: Morus alba; assembly: GCA_012066045.3. Lineage (NCBI taxonomy): Eukaryota > Viridiplantae > Streptophyta > Magnoliopsida > Rosales > Moraceae > Morus > Morus alba. The sequence goes on along the minus strand of CP050225.2, from coordinate 33,182,009 downwards.
CCAAAATGGTAGCTCTCTCATTTTTTTATATAGAAATATTCAATGTTATAAAAATTCTTCTAAAATATATTTTATATACTGGAATTGACAAAATTTATACAAAGATTCTATAGTTTTAAATTCTAACCATTATTTATTATAGGCAAATTTATTTGATCAGGATGACTAAGTTAAATATCCATTTTTGAGTTAATTTTTTATTTTAATTTAACTTGTTCAATTTATTTACTTATTATTGACAAACAACTATATGTGTCAATTTCACAAAATCATGCACTTCCAACTTCCAAGGGAACGTGATTATATGGACGAAAAATAGATTTAGATCTCCTGTATATTTTATTAAACAAATGTTTTGGAATAATGAGATGTTGAAAAAAAAAAAAAAAAAAAAAAAAAAACTAAAATGGGCAACAGATTGTACAAGACTATATTATTGATGAAAACTAATTTGAAATTTAGTCGTATCAAAATCATAATCGGTGTGATCTCAAAATTTTTTATTGTTAATTGCAACTAGATTTTATAATAAGGTTGTTGGGGTTGATATATATATTTTTTTTAATTAAAACCTAGAAATCCTAACGCTTTGCACTGGAAATGCAGGATTACATTGTGTTTATGGGTTATGATGAATGGGCGGTATCATCTCTTCACATGAACATTATACGAGAAGTTGTTATCAGGTTATAGGAGCATTTCTTAATTATGAGAAATGTTAATTTTAAATTCTCATATTCAAGTAAATCAATAAACTAATTTTTCTAGTGCTAACTATAACAATTAATTATTTTATTTTCAATTTAATTGACACCACTAGGCAGATTAATTCTTAATTGATTAGAAAATAATACATTTTTCAGTGATGAGCCACCAACAGGATACATCCTTCGTAGCTACAACAGGACTTTCAATGGATTTGTGGCTAGATTAACTGAGAAAGAAGCTGAACGAATAGCCGGTGGGTATCAAAGAAAATAATCATACATAGATATATCATCCTATATATATGCCACATATATATATATATATATGTACACAATGGTTATGTTTCATGCTAATTAATATTAACATTAACGTTAGAAAAGCACGGGGTCATTTCTGTCTTTCCAAACAGAATTAATCAGCTTCAGACAACAAACTCGTGGGACTTCATTGGGTTTCCCACAAATGTACCAAGAAGCCGTCTTGAAAGTGATATAATCATAGGAGTACTCGACACAGGCATTTGGCCAGAATCAGCTAGTTTTGATGACACTGGATTGGATTTGGACCGGTGCCTTCCAAGTGGAGAGGCACGTGTCGAGTGACCCCCAATTTTTGAGGTTGCAATCGGTAAGCTTCTAAAATTATGGGCTCATTTAGTTCGTTAATACGAGTTAAGATGTGACTTTATATGAAATTTTTTTATTATAATAAAAAAGTTAAATGTAACTATTTCTGAGAGCTTTTTACTGTAGTAAAACTCAAATATGTAAAATAAATGGAACCTAAATTTATGAACAGGTTTTCAATTTTTTGAATACTTTGTCATCCATATAATACAAATTAAAGGGCCGGTAAATGTAATGAGTGAGAAAATCTCAGACTTTAAATAATACAATTTATTTATTTAAGCCAAGGATTTTCCTAGAAAATATTATGTGACTGAAGGATTTATGGAATTAATATATGTATTCCTAAATTCTGTAGCAAATTTCATGTTAAGTTCATGTTTTCGATCAAGTAAATTTGATTAATAAATTATTGCCGTACTTTAAGGCAGAATAATTTTCAGTACAAGTATAGTTTGAGAATCTTAATTTCAAGAATCTCCAAACACAAAGATGATGTTAGCAACAAAAAAAAAAGCATATGACATTTTTAAAGAAGAGAAAATCCTTAATTGCCAGACAGCTAGATTAAAGTCACAAGATAAATACCCATAACAGAAGGGTACAATGTGAGCTCGGGATTTGACACCATCAGAAACAATGTCATTCCCGGGATATAATGCAGAAAAGATTTGTTCAGTCTAGAATTAATTTCAAGACTTGAAACAGTTCAAGATATTACGCGAGTAAGAATTTAATGTGATGTCAAAGTAGTCAGCAATTAATGTTGAACTATAAATGAGCAGTAGAAAAGGAATTGTCGGAAACTAGAATTTCCTGTCAGCTAGGTACTTCCTTACAATCAGTATAATTTTTATCTGATTCAAGAGAAATTTAAGTGGACAAGAGTACAAGGGGTAGGTGAGATTTTTCTCTCTCTCCTTCTCCACTTGGCCGGCCATGCATAGGAAAATAGAGCCAAATTGGCAAGTTGAGTGTGCAAGTGGATGACTTGGTAAGGTGATGGGATAGGAGTGGTTGAAGGGGAATTAATTGCAACGTTGCTTCTTCTTTTCTCCTTCCACAACCGGCCATGAATTGGGGGATTTAAACCAAAATTTTGGTTGACTAATGGAGTGGAATTGGTGTAAAAAAATAATTTCCAAATTGCCTATAAAGGAACCAACATAGGATAAGCTTCATTTTTTTTCTCCTAGCTTTTTCCCCACTCAAAAATCCGGCCACACACTCTCCATTTCCTCTCAAATTTTTCTCCCACTCTCCTAACCTTAAGCCACTAGCAAACCATAGAAGAAGAAGAAGAAGATCAAGGGTTCTAGGAGGAGTTTAGTCAAGCATTTCTCCAATGGTATAAACTCTAAACCCTATCTTTTTATGCTCTAGTAAGGTTTGAGATGTAGATATATTCTTCTCAAATTTTCTTATACTCCTCTAGTGCCAAGCCATTAACAAACCTTGGAGAAGAAGAGAATGATCTCAAAGGTTCTCAAGAAAGAGTTCTTCGAGGGTAACTTCTTGAACTCTTTTCAATTATTTTATAGCAAAGTTTAAGTTTGAGAATCCATTGATGTAAATTGTGATTCTCAAGGAAATAAGTTGTAATAAGGGTGTGAGAGTTTTATGTTGGTTTTGTGAGTTTTGAGCTTAGTTTGATGTGGTATGCTTATGCTTGATTTAAGCTTGCTTACTTCCGGTTAGAGGAAAAATTTCCGGTTACTTTGAACGTGAAAATAAGGACCCTAGAGTGAGATTTTTCGATGTTTCAAAACTTGAACTTATAGCCCTTGATGTTTTGAACATTTTCTGTGACTATGACAAAACCCAACTTTAACTCTAAAATCGAGTTTGAAGCCATTTTGTAAAAAACGGACAGGCTGTCCAAACACAGTTTTGGAAAGAAAAAAAAAATTTGTCTGCAGCAGACCACACAGCATTTAAAAGATTGCTACAGCAATCCTACAACGTTTTAAAAGAGATTGTTACAGCATTATTAAAAGATTGCTACAGCAATCCTACAACGTTTTAAAAGAGATTGTTACAGCATTATTAAAAGATTGCTACAGCATTCCTACAGCATTTTTAAAATGCTGCAGCATTCTAGGTAAACAAAAGAAAAAAAAAAAAAAACAGCAGCCACTGTTTTAAGCCAAACGATGCCTTTAGAGGCTGAATTTCAGTTTTCACTAAAAACGATAATTTTAGATCGCAATGAGACGAAGAATTTTCGCGAAGAATAGATTTTCAAAATCTGACTCTAAGATGCAGTAAAACGTAGATTTCAGAAACTGCACAGTTTTAACAAAACAAAACTAAAACAGTGTCGTTGTTAACAAAAGGTTATCAAAGAAACCAAGATGTGATTTCAGTAAAATAATATGGTTTTAGACCTCACTTTAACAAGGAATACCATGAAGAAAGATTTCAAAAAAAAAGATTTCTACAACATAGTTTCACGGTAGTTTACAAGTTAACCGTAAAACGACTTGGGGAATAGTTTTCAAAAGTCAGTATTCGAAAAGAGATTTTACAATGGGATTTTAGCTTAATAGTTTTCGAGCAAAACATCCCGACGGGCACCCACGAGCCCAATACGATAGGTCCGTAGAATTTTGAAGGTTGATGTGGGTCCAACGCCCGCATTGATCTAAGAGACTCCATTTGAGTTTAAATTTCAATAGCCTAAGAGTTAGAATGTCGTGAATACATTCTAGGCCGAATTGGGCCTTAATATCGTAATAAGCCCAATGAGGAAAATTATGGAGAATAAGTTACTAGATTGGGTAATTGATTTCCAACCTAGACATAAGTACGTTAAGGGCAATTAAGGAAAATAAGATTTTAAGGATTTAATAAATCGATCCTTATAGTAAATTATCCTTGAAAGAAAGGAAAGGAATACATGCCTTAAGTAAAGGGCTAGATTTCCTTCACAAGTTGCTAAATAGAATAACAAACGACAATTAATCTGACACTCTTAATGGGTGTTCATTTTCAGAAGTAAGCAAGTAAGAGAATAGGCTGTTTGGTGAAAAGTGAATTCTAGCTCTGTGAATCAGGTAAGTAGGAATCTCACCTACAGTATGAATAGATTTTAAAGAAAAAGGTTACACATGTTATATATGCATGTTTATGCTTTAAGTATTGTATGCGATGCTATGTTATGCTGCATACACATAAGCAGTGCACAAGAATTATATGTGTTTAAATTAATTTAATGTTATAGTATGCTATGCTAGGTCATATTGCATACACCTTAATAAGTCAAGAAGAACTTATAAGAAGAAACTCAGTTGAGTGTCGTACCAGCCTCCGCAAGGGAGGTAATCAGACTCCACAAGGGAGATAAATGAACAAAAAAAAGGGGTCCTTCACAAGGGAGGCACTCAGTTCAATTTAAATCACGGGTCGTTGGGGACCTTGCAAACCCTTATGTCCCGATGATTGCGCGCAAGTGGTACGTGAGCACTCGGGCCCATCAGTAAGAAAGATAAGATAAGATAATAAGACTATGATAAGATATCATAATTAAGCATAATCAGCTCATGTATATTTATTCATGTGTACTCACAGTTATTTTGCGATATATAGTTCCTACTTGCTGAGCGAAAGCTCAATCAGATATGTTCATCTTGTGGGTAAGAAACCTATCGAAGAATTCCCCGAAGGGCAATGGTGAGCGGGACGGACGAATGGTGGAGATGGGAATGGATACCGCTTACGCAGATTATTTTCCTTGATAAGTTTAAGTAAAATCATGTATATATTTATATGATCCAAGGTTTCAAGCATGTATGTTTAAAAATATATGTACATATGTATGTTAAGAAAACCGAGGTTGTAGCTAAAAATCCTAGTTTTGAGTATTTAAGTTTTAGAACGTTGCAACAAAGGCATGCAACAAATAAAACGAATTTTAAACATGATGATTTAAATGATTGAGTTTAAAAGGACTTTAAGATGCACTTGAATTTAAGGTTTCTCACGAAATCCATTTTAAAGTCAAATGAGATGATCCAATTAAATTGGCTAGTTTTAGAAATGCTTTTAAAGAGTATGTGAAACAAGAGTTCAAATGTCACTCAATTCGAAAGATATTTTTAGAAGTTTTATCTTAATTAGAATTAAGAAAAGTTTTAAGTAATTGAGTGATTCATTCTTTTAAAATTATTGTTACGAATTATGAAAGTATTTATTCTTATGTTTTAAAAAAAAAAAAATGTTCCGCAAATTTTAAGAAACCCCAGTAAGTACAAGTTAAAAGTAAGTTACAGTGGCGGCCTCATAGGAGGGTCGTCACAGTAAATAACATTTCTACCATTCTTTTATGTATTTTTTAAAAGAAATTGAGAACTATATAGCATATACCTGTTATCAAATTCCTTTTTTTTTGCAGGTGCAGCTGGGGTTATTGTGAATGGCATCCTTCAAATTTATGGAGACGGTGTCAATGTTATGGTTGCACCCCTACCCTCATCCTACGTTAGGGACAACAAAGGCGAAATACTTGCGTATGTACAAGGTATTATTGTAAACCTTATATTAAAACTAAACAACCAAACTTTTAATAATTAGTCCAAAACTAATTAACAAAGATACAAAAGTCAAAAATGTTGTTTCAATTAGTACCTTTAGTTATGTATGCTAGCAAAAATATATACACATATTATTATTATTATTATTATTATTACTATTATTATTATTATTATTATTATTATTATTATTATTACCTGCAGCAATTCAGTTGCAGTAACTCAGAAAAGTTCTGAGGAACGCATCACTTTTGCCCCCTACATAGTTGGCTTTTCATCAAGGGGTCCAAGTCCATTCACTAATAGTGTTCTTAAGGTGTGCATATATATATATATATATATATATATATATATATATTGTAGTGACCAAGAAAATTCCAAAATTTTAATAATGTAATTCATGTATTTAAGTCAATAATTTTCCTGAAAAATCATTATACTATGTACATTTTGTGATTGAAGGATTTATGAAATTAACATCTGCATTCCTAAATTCTGTAGCAGATTTCATGTTAAGTTCACATTTTTTTTTCCGATCAAGTAAATTCAATCGATAAATTCTCACCGTACTTTAAAACGGAAGAATTTCTAATACAGATACAATTTGAGACTCTTAATTTTAAGAATCTCCAAGCACAGTACAAACTAGCATCCAGTACCCATATACAGGAGAAAATAGTTGTCAGTATAATTTTAGACAGTTGTAATGAGTAAATTTAGAAAATAGACAAAAGTACAAGGGTTAGGTTTCATTTTTCTCTCTCCTTCCCTCACTTGGCCGGCCAAACTTATGGGATTATGGCCAAAAATTTGGCTAGTGAAGTGTGCTACATGGACTTCATGATGGGATTGACTCAAATCAACTATTGGACATGAAATGCGTACACCATTCCCTCTTGAAGCACTCCACCGGCCAGCCACAATAAAGGGGGGGATTAATCCAAAAATCTAGCTAATTAAGCTAGTTTGATAGGCTTAAATGAGAACTAAGAGGAGATCAAGTAATGGCTATAAAGGTGAGACCATTAGTGCAAGCATTAGGTTAGCTATTTTTGCACATCTCCTCTCATTTTTCCCACACCCAAACCGGCCACACTCCTCCATTTTCCTCTCAAATATTTTCTTCTACTCTCCTAATCTTGAGCCTCTAGCAAACCATATAAGAAGAAGAAGAAGGAGATCAAAGGGTCTAGGAGGAGTCTAGACAAGCTTTTTCCAAAGGGTATAACTCTAAATCCTCTTTTTTTTTTCATGTTTTAGTAAAGTTTGAAATGTAGAAATATTCCTCTTAAATTTTCTTATACTTTCTAGTTCCAAGCCAATAACAAATCTTAGAGGAGTTCAAGGTTTTCAAGGGAAAGAGAGAGATCTTCAAGGGTAAGTTCTCAAACTCTTCTCCATTAATTTCTAGCCAACTTTAAGCTTGGATTTGTGGATGTAAATTTGTGGTTCTTGAGGAGATGAGTTGTAATAAGGATGTGTGAGTTTTATGTTGGTTTTGTGAGTTTTGAGGTTAGTTTGATGTGGTATGTTTATGCTTGATCTAAGTTGCTTATTTTCGGATTAGAGGAAAAATTTTCCGGTGACTTTGACCGCGAAAATGAGGACCATAGAGCGAGATTTTTCAATATTTTGAAGCTTGAATTTATAGCCCTGGATGTTTTGAACATTTTCGGTTACTATGACAAAACCTAATTTTAACTCTAAAACCAAGTTTGAAGCCATTTTGTAAAAACGGACAAGCTGTCCAACACAGTTTCGACCAAAAAAACGGGCAGCCACAGGTTCAGCCAAACGGGACCCTTGGAGGCTGAATCTCGATTTTTCACAAAAGTGGTAATTTTATATTTCGACAAGAAGAAGAAATTTCATGAAGAAAATATTTTCAAAATATGACCCTAAGAGGTACTAAAACACAAATTCTCGAAACGGCACAGTTTTTGACTAAAATAGTTTCAAGAAAAACAACAGCTACGGTTTTCAGCCAAACGAGGCCCTTAGAGGCCGAATTTCAACTTTCACTAAAAATAAAAATTTTATATCTCGATGAGACGAGAAATTTTTATGAAGAACAAAATTTTGAAATCCAAATCTAAGATAGAGTAAAACGCAGATTTCAGAAACTGTACAGTTTTTAACGAGACAAAACTAAAACAGTGTCGGTTTCAACAAAAAGTTACAAAAGAACCCGAGATAGAATTTCAGTAAAATACAATGACATTAAACCTCATTTTAATGAAAGTATTCATAAAGGAAGTTTTCAAGAAAAAATGCTTTCTTTAAAGAACATAGTGGTTTACCGAGCGAATTATCTCGACGGGCACCTACGAGCCCAATACGATAGGACCTTAGAATTTTGAAGATTTAATGTTAGTTTAAGAGACTCCGTTGGAGTATAAATTTCAGCGGTGTAAAAGTTAGAATGCCATGTATAAGTCCTAGGCCGAATTGGGCCTTAATATCATACCAAGGGAAATTAAGGAAAATAAGATTATGAGGATTTAATAAATTAATCTTTATTATCCTTTAGTAAAGGAAAGGAATATATGCCTTATGGAAAGGGTTAGATTTTTCTTCATAAGTTGCTAACATAGAATAGCAAATAACAGTAAATCTTATACTCTTAATGGGTGTTCATTTTCAGAAGAAAGCAAGAGACTAGGCTGATAGGCGAAAAGGGGATCCCAGCTTTGAAAATCAAGTAAGTCGAAATCTCGCCTACAGTATAAATAGATTTTAAAGTAAACAGTACACATGAACTATATATGTTTGAGTACATTTAATGTTATGAATGCTATGCTATGTTATACTACATACACTTAAGCAGTACACCCGAATTATATGTGTTCGAGTACATGATATAGTATGTCATGCTAGGTCATATTGCATACACCTTAATAAGTCAAGAGGAACTTATAAGAGTAATCTCAATTGAGTGCCGTACCAGCCTCCACAAGGGAAGTAACTCAAGCTCTGCAAGGGAGAAAGAAAAATAATAATGTCCTCCGACTCAAGGGAGGCATTCATGTTATAATCACGGTGTCATGGGGGATCTTGCAAACCCTCACGTTCCGATGATTGCGCGCAAGTGGTACGAGTACTCGGGCCCAAAAGAAAAGAAAGATAAGATAAGATAAGATAATAAGATTCTGATAAGACATCATAATTAAGCATAATTGGCTCATGCATATTTATTCATGTGAACTTACAGTTATTTTGCGGGAGATAGTTCCTACTTGTTGAGCGAAAGCTCATTATAGAATGTTTATACAGTAGGTAAGCAACCGGCATATAATGCCTGATGGACTGTCGGTGAGTGGACGAACGATGTGGGGCTTGGGATATGGATACCGCTCGTAAATATTTCCGCAATCAGCTTTATGTTATAAATAATTTTGTTAATTATGATTCTGAAACAGATATGTTAAGGTTTGAATATTTTAATTAAGAAAGCAATTTCGTATCTTATGTTTATTATAAGACCTTTTAAAAAAAAAAATGTTCCATAAATTTTAAAAAATTTTAGTAAGTACAAGTTAAAAGTTAGTTACAGTGGCGGGCTCAAAAGAGGGTCGTCACACACCCACACACACACACACACACACACACACATATATATATATATATACAGATTATTTATATAGAATTAATTAAATTGTCTGATTTCTTTAACTATGCAATCTTTATAATCGCCAAATGCAGCCAGATTTAGCAGCCCTAGGAGCTAAAATTTTAGCAGCATATTCCAAGGCTTCCTCAGTTTCCGGTGTACCTGGAGACACGAGAGTTGCACCATTCAATTTTGTGTCTAGGACATCAATGGCCTGTCCACATGTTTCGGGTGTTGCCGCTTACTTGAAATCGTTCTACCCTAATTGGTCTCCAGCTATGATTAGATCTGCTCTTATGACTACTGGTAGCAGTCTTCCTTCAATAATTAATAATGTATATATAGCAAATTTGTGTCTGTATATATACTTGTTAGTTAATCATAAGAATGTATTAATTAATTAATCTTATTGTTGCAGCCACACCCATGAATTCCAATTTTAATAAGGAAGCCGAATTTGCATATGGAGCGGGTCAAATAAACCCCACTAGAGCTTTAAATCCGGGGTTAGTATATGATGCTTGATGCGATAAAATTAACACTAGCAAGTGCACCAATCGTTCAAGTAATAAAGTGATGAGTAAGATATCGTTTCCCAACGAGGATTGGTAAAATTCACAAATAAAGTGATTAAACCGACTATGTTATTCGAGATTGCGAAATTGGGAGTAATGTGAATTAAAACTAAATAAAGATTAAAAATTAGAAAATGTAAAGAAACAAGATTTTAGAAAGAATTCAATGAGAGCAAACGTTAGAGAGTTGATTTCACCTACACCAATTCATTCATAAGCTCAAAAGAATGAATTTCAATTATTATTAACCATGAGATGGTAGAATTCCCTAATGTTTAATTATCCATATTTCGGGTCTAATCAACTATCACATATATTCTTAACTTCAAATATCCTTATTTCAGGTCTATTCTAGATTAATTCAATATGAGATGCCTTAGAATTTGTGAAATCCTTTTTCGGTTAAATTTCCCTTCCGGTTACAATTTAAACTGACCACATGAAATTCCTAAGATCCCTATTTGGTTACTCTTATTTCACTCATGATATGTTCTATATTTTGCTTGAATATTGTTCACATCCAAGATTCAATTCACAATTTAATGTTTCCTTTCACATAGCTTCTCTATTCGAAACATCACTATGATCAATTCCGAAATTAAATTAATGGAAAGCCCTAAGAACAATAGAACACACTCTTCACGGAAAAATAATAAATTGCAACTCATTGACATTGAAACTTAGAAATCATAGGTTCGGATCCATCAATCTCTAACAAAAAATATTAAACCATAACTAAATTAAATAAAACAAAGAGAATTTCAGGAGACATCACCATATTAATCTGAAAGAAGAAAAGAAGAACAAAGGATAAATCCCTAATGGCCGAATGTTTCTCCACCAAGGATTAGCCAGTACTTCTCAGCAATAGCTCTGGCCGAATTCCTCTTTTTGCCCTCTTTCTCTCTGTGGAAATGCCAGCCAAACTCCCAGCAATCACTATTTCCCTCTCTGGAATTCCAGCAAGAACACCTCTTTTTTTCTCTCGTGAACCTCTCCTCTCTTTCTTCTCTCCTTGAATTTCCAGCCACCACTCCTTTTAAATTCCAGCCAACCTCTAATATCCCGGATCTTCCTCTAGTTTTCATTTTCAAACTTTCACTCGAGATAGGGTCTTCTCCACAGAAATCGCAACTCTCTGTCCTCTCCCAATCAACCCCCAAATCTCGCATGTAATCTCAAGAAGCACAAACCGTGTAATCTCAAGGAAGGATGAAACACAATGTCGTTTTCTTGCTGAAATTTTGTCCTCCGTGTGTGGATTTTTAATGGGCTGCAATTTGGGCCTTTATTTAAATGAAGCATAATGGTCATTTTGTTTTGCTGGATTACTGTCCTTCGTGTGGGCTGTTTGTGGGCTTATGGGTTGAAATGTTGGCTTTTAATTGTGGGCTTTTCTGGACCCAAAGCTGGAAGATTAATTGAACTCGTACACATCCTGCAAAGTTAGATAAAAAAAAAGACATCAATTTGTCAATGTAATACCTTAAAACTAGCTAATATTGAACTTGCACGAGTTTAATAAATCGATATGAAACCAACTCATCAAACTCCCCCAAACTTAACATTTTGCTAGTCCTCAAGCAAAAAGATGAAACAAAACAAAAGAAAATCTAAAACTTACTTCAAAACAACTGCCTAAGAATCGATTCAATTTGATGTACCAAGCAAGCCTTAAAGATTGCATAATTCTCATAATTCCAGAGAAATTTCAAACCATGCAAAGTCTAGAATTTCAAATCTGGTGCAAGCCTCACCCTACCTGTGGTCCCTTTAAGTAATCAAACAAATAACCTTTCACACTAAAACTGTTGCAATCCTAATCAACTTATTCAAACCAGAATCCCTGTTTGATCTCTTAGGAGAATGTATGAGTAATTTCCTGAATTCCATAAGCTTGCTTTTCTTACCCCTCTCCACTAATGTCGACAACCATATCAAACTTAGATCAAAAGGTCTTTATTAAGCTTGTAGTGTAAGGATCGGGTGATGGCTATCAAGAAAAGGATAAGGATTAAAACAAAATCAAGAGAATCATTAAGGTAATGCACCAAGAAGGGTCTTTTTCTCTTTATTTTCTTCATGAAGAACGAATGCCTTTCTCACTTCCTAACTCCCCCAAACTTAATGATTCACATTGTCCTTGCCTCTCGTAAGGTTGGGGTGTATTAATCATATCTTGCTTTTTTTTTCTCTTTTTTTTTATTTTTTTTTTTTTTTTTTTTTTTTTTTTTTTTTTTTTGAAAAATAGCCTCACATCCAGATAGTAACCTCACAAATTTTTTTTTTCTCAGATTTCCCTTTCTCTATGCTATTGTTATTTTCATGAATCTCTTGAGAGGATATTCACTGGTTTTTCGGGATATAGGGGTAATGTCAAAGTGGCTAGAAAGAACTCAATTTTCGGCTCATGATGTAACTCCTACTATTGTAATGGCTCAATGGGGTGACTAGCGGTAGACTGCATCATGGTAGGCTTGAAAAGCACAAACGGTCCAAAAATGGCCTAAATCATCTCTAAATTCAATGTGTTGTCTGGGATTTCGCCTCAAGAGGTAATCAAGCAAGTTCTAGCATTCGATGAGATCACAACAGTTTCTAAATCTGCATAAGATTCTCAGAAAAAGGCACACAATTAAGTGATCCTAACTATTCATTCACCTACCCAAGGTATCTCACAGGCACAACAAAACAAACACCAGATTCAAGCACACAGATTCAGAGCATGATTTCAAATTTCCAAGAACTACAAATCATTCCAATCAAAAACTTCTCAGCAATTTTAGTTCACAAACTGAATAAATAAATAAATAAATAAATAAAAAAACCTCCCCCACACTTATGATTGACATTGTCCCCAATGTAACAAATGAAAACAAAGGAAGGAAAAGAAGGTACTGCCCTGATTTTTTTTTTCTGAGATTTTGTTGACATGCTAGAGCATCAACATCTCCGCAAGTTCTACTTTTAACTCCCTGTGAGAATTCTCTAGCCTCCTTGTGTACGGCTGCATATGTAAATAGAGAGAAACATTAACAAAACAATAGGAAATAATAAAGCAATTGCATGAAAAAAAATAAATAAATAAAAACAAAAAAAATAAAAAATAAAAAATAAAAACTAAAAAAAAACATTTAGTTCTAAGTTATAGTCGTTAGCTTGACTTTGCTATTCATGTGTCTTGTAACACTGTGGTGACAGATTGAGGATCAAACGCTCCAGTGATGTAGTGTTTTAAGCGATGGCCGTTGACCTTGAATGTGTCATTGTGCTTGTTGTGACGAATTTCGATTGCACCAAAAGGAGACACGTTTACCACTGTATAAGGCCCTGTCCACCTGGATTTGAGCTTTCTGGAAAAAAGACGAAGCCGGTGTTGTGTACGTAAGAACTTGTTGCCCTGGAACAAAATCCTTCTTTGCAATGTTTTTGTCATCCCACTTCTTTGTTTTTCTTTGTAAATCCTGGCATTTTCGTAAGCTCCCAATCTAAACTCTTCAAGCTCATCCACCTTAATAAACGTTTTGCCCCTGCAGCTTGCAAATTAAAATTTAAGAATTTAGTGGCCCAATATGCCTTATGCTCTAGTTCCACGGGAGATGACAAGCTTTTCCAAAACCAGCCTATATGGAGACATTCCTATTGGAGTCTTAAAGGCTGTCCTATATGCCCACAAAGCATCATCTAACTTAAGTGCCCAATCCTTTCTAGAGGTGTTCACAGTCTTTTCAAGAATTCGTTTCAGCTCCCTATTTGAAACCTCTACTTGACCACTAGTTTGGGCATGGTATGCGGTGCCCTTTTTATGAGTCACTCCATACTTTCCTAATAAGGCATCAAACTGACGATTGTCAAAGTGTTTTCCCCGATCGCTTATTATGGCTCTAGGAACCCCAAACCGTGTAAAAATGTTTTTCTTAAGGAATTGGACCACTACCTTGGCATCATTTGTGCGTGTTGCAATAGCTTCTACCCATTTAGAAACATAATCAACCGCAACTAAAACATACTCATTAGAAAAAGATGAGGGATAAGGCCCCATAAAATCAATGCCCCAGACATCAAATATTTCACAAATAAGAATGTTATTTAAGGGCAATTCATTCCTTTTTGAGATGTTACCAGTTCGTTGACATCTATCACATGCAGCCACATATGCATGTGCATCCTTGAAGAGTGTTGGCCAATAAAATCCAGATTGCAGCACCTTTGCTGCAGTTCGGCTGGCCCCAAAGTGTCCACCTGCTTCCCTATCATGACAATGATATAAAATGTTAGAAAATTCATCCTCAGGTACACACCTTCGAATTACTTGATCCGCACACATTTTGTAGAGGTATGGATCCTCCCAAAAATAGTGCTTCACATCCGAGAAGAACTTCTTTTTTTGTTGATAAGTGTAGTGCCCTGGAATCCATTTCCCTACAAGAAAATTAGCGAAATCTGCAAACCAGGGAATTTCCGTAACATGTGAATTAGGAGAACTGGTAGAGATAGAAAAAATTATTTCATCAGGAAACTCCTCATTTATGTCCTTCTCATCCTCAATTGTATTTTGTAACCTTGAAAGATGGTCAGCCACTAGATTATCTGTGCCTTTTTTGTCCTTGATCTCCAAGTCAAATTCTTGAAGGAGAAGAATCCATCTCAGTAGTCTTGGCTTAGCATCTTTCTTGGCTAAAAGAAATTTCAAAGCTGCATGGTTAGTGTAAACAGTGACTCTTGACCCCATTAGATATGATCTAAATTTATCAAAAGCAAATACTACAGCCAAAAGTTCTTTTTCAGTTGTGGCATAATTCAATTGAGGACCGGTGAGAGTGCGACTTGCATAATAGATAGCCCGAAAAACCTTGTCCTTTCTTTGACCAAGCACAGCCCCTACTGCAGTATCACTTGCATCGCACATCATTTCGAAAGGAAGACTCCAATCTGGTGGTACTACAATAGGGGCGGTCACAAGCTTCTCTTTCAACACCTGAAATGCCTGCAAGCACACATCAGAAAACTCAAATTTATTTTCTTTTATTAGGAGATTAGAAAGAGGTTTTGAGATTTTTGAGAAATCTTTGATAAATCTCCTATAGAACCCTGCATGCCCTAGGAAGCTTCTAACGGCTTTAACTGTGGTAGGTGGAGGTAGATTCTCGATCACCTCCACCTTTGCTCTATCAACTTCAATCCCCTTGGAGGAGATCTTATGCCCTAGAACTTTCCCTTCTTGAACCATAAAATGACATTTTTCCCAGTTAAGTACGAGGTTCGTTTCTTCACACCGCTGCAAAACCAAGGATAAATGATGAAGACAATCCTCAAATGTTAGACCAAACAATGTAAAGTCATCCATAAAAATTTCCAAAAATTTTCCGTTCATGTCCGAGAAGATTGCCATCATGCAACGTTGGAATGTTGCTGGTGCATTACAGAGGCCGAAAGGCATTCTTCTGTAAACAAATGTGCCATAGGGGCAGGTGAAGGTTGTTTTCTCTTGGTCCTCGGGAGCAATAGGGATTTGATTGTATCCTGAATAGCCATCCAGAAAACAATAATACCTGTAACCTGCCAATCTCTCCAACATTTGATCAATAAATGGTAAGGGAAAGTGATCTTTTCTTGTGGCATCATTTAATTTTCTATAGTCAATACACACACGCCACCCTGTAACAGTTCTAGTGGGAATTAATTCATTGTTCTCATTTTCAACCACTGTTATCCCACCTTTCTTTGGTACTACTTGTACCGGGCTAATCCATGCACTATCAGAAATAGGATAGATAATACCTGCGTCGAGCAATTTGACCACTTCTTTTTTTACTACCTCCTGCATTGTTGGATCGAGGCGCCTTTGAGGTTGAACCTTGGGCGTGAAATTTTCCTCCATGAGAATCTTGTGTGTGCAAATGGATGGATTGATCCCCTTAATGTCTGCTATGGTCCAACCTATTGCCTTCTTATGTCTTCTTAGAACTTCCAGCAATTTGTCTTCCATATCACCTGTCAACAAAGAAGAGATTATTACAGGGAATGCCTCTTGTTCTAAATAAGCATATTTGAGATGAGATGGAAGGACTTTGAGTTCTAATTTTGGCTTTTGTTCTCTCATGTCCTCAAAATTCTTTGGATTTATTTGCAACAAATTTTCTAGATTTTCGGCTTCCTCTAGACATGTGTTATCCTCATGACATGTGCTATCCTCATCCATAGCCATGTATCTTTCTAGAGGATCATCCTTAAGTGCTTCCCTTTGGCATTCCTCAACAAGATCATCATAGATGTCCACCTGAAAACAAGAGGATGAGAAAGAGTCAGAAGGATGTTTCATAATTTTATACATGTCAAATTCCACTTTATCATCATTCACTCTCAGAATGAGTTTTCCTTGTTGCACATCAATCAAAGCCCTTCCCGTGGCAAGGAAAGGTCTTCCCAATATTAGAGGCACTTCTCGGTCTTCCTCCATATCAAGGACAATAAAATCCACGGGGAAAATAAATTTATCCACTTTTACTAGTACGTCTTCAATAATTCCCCGTGGTCTCTTTATTGACCGGTCTGCCAATTGTAAAGACACAGTAGTTGCCTTAACTTCTCCTAAACCAAGCTTCCTGAAAATTGAAAGAGGCATAAGATTAATGCTTGCACCTAGATCACATAAAGCTTTATTAATATACGAATTTCCTAAAGTGCAAGGAATAGTAAAACTCCCTGGATCTTTCAATTTAGGAGGCAACTTATTTTGTAGAATGGCACTACATTCTTCTGTCAACATGACTGTTCCATGCTCTTCCAACTTTCTTTTGTTTGACAAGATTTCCTTCAAGAATTTAGCATAGCTGGGCATCTGTGACAAAGCTTCAGCAAAAGGAATGTTAATTTGCAATTTCTTAAAAATTTCTAAAAACTTAGAAAATTGCTTATCTAGCTTGTCTTGCTTGAGCCTTTGTGGGTATGGAAGAGGAGGCATATATTTTTCAGATGTTAAGTCAGAATTCACTGCCCCTTTTCCCTTAGCTTTCTTATTCAAATCCAACCTCTCCTCTTGAGTGGTTGTTGCTTTCTTCTCTTCATTAATGGTTGAGTCCTCTTGTATGTTGGACTCGGCCACCTTTGTTTTTGGCTCATCCAAATGTTTCCCACTCCTCAATGCTATGGCCTTAACTTGCTCCTTGGGGTTCTTTTCAGTGTTGCTTGGGAGGGAGCCTTGTGTACGCCCTGAAACCAAGTTTGCAAGTTGCCCTATTTGAACTTCTAGATTCCGAATTGAGGCTTCTTGATTCTGAAATCTTGTTTCAGCCGTGCTCAAGAACTTAGCCATCATATCCTCCAAATTTGATTTCTTCTCTTGAGTTGGAAATCCGGGAGGAGGTTGCTTCACATTATTTTGATTCCAAGCAAAGTTCGGGTGATTTCTCCATCCCGGATTATAGGTGTTGCTATACGGGTTGTTTTGCCTTTGGAAATTTGATACAAAGTGTGCCTGCTCAGAAAGTGAACTAGATGAGACTTGGTTACCTATTTGGCATTCATGGTTCGGGTGGCTGCCTCCACAAAAATCACATGTATTTGATATTGGGAGTTGCAGTCCATCCATCTTCTTATTGAGAGCCTCCATTTGTGCTGCTAAAGATGTGATGCCATCAACATTGTGTAAACCCGCAGCCCTCCTTGCAGGGAGTCTCTCAGTAGGCCATTGGTAAGAATTTGTAGCCATTTCATCTAGCAACTCATAGGCTTGTTCAGGGGTTTTTCTCATTATTGTTCCACCTGCAGCTGCATCAATTGTAATGACTGAGAAAATCTCAGACTTTAAATAAAACAATTTATTTATTTAAGCCAAGGATTTTCCTAGAAAATATTATGTGACTGAAGGATTAATGGAATCAATATCTGTATTCCTAAATTCTATAGCAGATTTCATGTTAAGTTCATGTTTTGATCAAGTAAATTCGATCGATAAATTCTCGCCGTATTTTAAGGCGGAATAATTTTTAGTACAAGTATGTTTGAGAATCTTAATTTCAAGAATCTCCAAGCACAACACGATGTTAGCAGCGTGTAAAAAAAACACACTGACATTTTAAAAGAAGAGAAAATCCTTAATTGCCAAACAGTTAGGTTAAAGTCATAAGGTAAATACCCATAACAGAAGGGTACAATGTGAGCTCGGGAGTTGACACCGTCAGAAACAACGTCATTCCCGAGATAGAATGCTGAGAAGTTAGATTTTGAATTTGTTCAGTCTAGAATTAATTTCAAGACTTGAAACAGTTCGAAATATTACGCGAGTAAGAATATAAAACAATATTGAATTATTCAGAAATTAATATTAGACTGTAAGTAATAGATTAATTTACGTGAGCTAAATTAATTGTCTCTAATCAGTATAAATTTAATCTGTTTAGAGGAAATATTTGAGGATAAAATCAAGCATGTAATCTTGTCTTAATTAGACACTATATATAGTGAAATTTTTAGGCTTCTATCATTTTCTCTCTCTTGCTCACGCTCACGCTCACTCTCTCTCTCTCTTCTCTCACGTTTTCCCACAAAACCATCAAAGGTCAAATACTCAAGTTGAGATTCCGACCTCCGTTTTTGACACCGCCGGTGTCAATAGAAAGATCTCGACGAGCTGAGTTCAACGACATGCGGCACGACCTCTAACTCTGCGGAATCAGCCGCAATCGCCGGCGGAAGTTCGAAATGACCATTTTCTTCCCGTCATGATATCTCCGCCATTTGACCTCCGATCGAGATGATTTCGGTCCCTATGGACTCGGTCAAATGAGACGAAGAAAACCCATCCATTTTCATAGTTCAATGATGGCGGGCACCGCCGTCCGTGGTGGCGGAATCGCCTCCGTCCGCCCGTTGTTCCTCTCTCCAGGCCGTCGTGGATGCCACCGCCCCACGACTCGAACCGAAGCCGGCCGAAGATCCCGACCAGCCAGCCACCGTCACCGTCGCGGTTTGGCGGAAAACGGAGCCGTTGCCGTCGTCCGTGGAGGGAGGAGGTGGTTCCGACGATCTAACTGTGGGATCGTCGTAATTTTGGTGTCACAACACTCAGAAGGAAGTGGGTAAGAAAACACCTCAACCAATTTTAAGATTTCGTGACCGGAAATGTGAGATTTGAGTCGCCGGATTTTACCGACGTTGCCGGTCTCGATGGGTACGGCTACAGGCCGAATGGTGTGAAATTGACCACACCAATGGACTCAGAAGGGTCAATTTAGGGGGGGTAGGACCCAAGTCCGCCACGGAAAAACTCTCCGGGAGCCTCCGCCAGACGCCGCCACCTTACGCCGCCGCCATATTCCGGCGGTGTTGTTTTTCGTGCTATCGACCTCTGTTTGATGATCCGAGACCATATCCCAACTCGTTTTGACGTGCTGAATGCAATGGTGATGTCCGTTCAACCAAATTCAATTCTGATAAGAATGGTCTGGTACTGGTTGCACGCGGATCGATGTGGTTCAGACTGAACAAGTAAAGATCAGAATCGAGTGTGTAAAGCTACGATGTTCCTCAAGGATCATTCATAGTGCTTGCAGCTTTTCCCAGAATTGGTTTTGAGGAATACGCATGAGGACACGACAAGCGAGATACTATCAGAACTGCTTAGCTCGGAATCCAGGCAAGTACAAACCTTGCTTATGGTTTAATTAAGATAGTCATATAAGGCATATGATTTTCACGAATTACGTTAATTATGAGATTCGTGAATTAGGTTTATATTTATGTTAAACGTCGTATATAGTTTTCCAATAAAACTTAACGGTTTTCAAATAAGCATGTAAGCGAAAATCGTAAAGAAACAATACGCTAAACCCTTAATTTTACGACAGTAAATATGGATCTCAACACTATTTTGAGCCCATCAAGTGAGGTAAAGTAAAGTTTATTAAAAGTGTATTATGGATGATAATTTAATTAATTATTAAAACTAATTAATTAAATTATCTAAGACTTAGAATATGATTAAGGAAGTTAATTAATAAGATTAATTAACTAACTTATGTAGACTTAGTATATGAATAAGAGGGTTAATTAATTACCAAAATTAGTTAACTAAATTGTTAGACTTATTATAAGGATAAGATAATTAATGAATTATCAATTTAGTACAAATTTGTAATGGCAATTAAGGAAAATAAGATTTTGAGGATTTAACAAATCGATCCTTATAGTAAATTATCCTTGAGAAAAGGAAAGGAATACTTGGCCTTAAGAATAGGGTTAGATTCCTTCATAAGTTGCTAAAATAGAATAGCAAACGATAGATAATCTCACACTCTCGGTGGGTGTTTATTTACGTATAAGCAAAATGTGAATAGGTTTGTTTGGCGAAAAAGTGGACTCTAGCTCTGTAAATCGGGTAAGTAGGAATCTAGCCTCTGACATGAATAGATTTTAAAGAAAAATTTACACATGTTATATATATATATATATATTTTATGCTTTAAGTATGGTATACGATGCTATGTTATGATGCATACACATAAGCAGTGCACATGAATTATATGTGCTTAAGTTAATTTAATGTTATAGTATGCTATGCTAGGTCATATTGCATACACCTTAATAAGTCAAGAGGAACTTATAAGAAGAAACTCAATTGAGTGTCGTACCAGCCTCCGACCTAAGGGAGGTAATTCCAGCTCCACAAGGGAGAAAAGAAAAAAAAAAGAATGTCCTCCGACCTAAGGGAGGCATTCAAGTTATAATCACGGTGTCGCGGGGGACCTTGCAAACCCTCACGTCCCGATGATTGCGCGCAAGTGGTACGTGAGCACTCGGGCCCATCAGTAAGAAAGATAAGATAAGATAATAAGACTATGATAAGACATCATAATTAAGCATAATCAGCTCATGCATATCTATTCATGTGTACTTACAGTTATTTTGTGAGATATAGTTCCTACTTGCTGAGCGAAAGCTCAATCAGATATGTTCATGCTGTAGGAAAGAAACCTATCAGCAATTCCTGAAGGGGCAATGGTGAGCGGCGGACGAATGGTGGAGATGGGAATGGATACCGCTCACGCAGTTATTTTCCGCAGTAAGTTTAAGAAAAATCATGTATATGTCTATATGATTCAAAGGTTTTAAGTATGTATGTTTAAAAAGTATACGTACATATGTATGTTAAGAAACCAAGGTTGTAGCTAACAACCTTAGTTTTGAGTATTTAAGTTTTAGAACGTTGCAACAGTACATGCAACAAATAAATGAATTTTAAACATGACGATTTAAATGATTAATCTTAAAATGATTTTAAGATGTACTTGAACTTAAGATTTCTCACGAAATCGGTTTTAAAGTCAAATGAAATGACCAATTGAAATGACTAGTTTTAGAAAAGCTTTTAAAGAGTATTCAAAACAAAAGTTCAAATGCTGTTCCGTTTGAAGGATATTTCTAAATGGTTTTATCTTAATTAAAATTAAGAAGAGCTTTAAGAAATTTAGTGATTCACTTATTTGAAATTATTGTTACAAATTATGAAAGTATTACTTCTTATGTTTAAAAAAAAAAATGTTCCGCAAACTTTAAGAAATTTCAGTAAGTACAAGTTAAAAAGTAAGTTACGGTGGCGGACTCATAGGAGGGTCGTCACAGTTGGTATCAGAGCCGGTATCCTGCCATCCTACTCTACGTCGTCACGCGTCTGCTTTGCCATAGTCCAAGTAAGTTAAAGTATGTTTATGTCAATTAGATTATAGTAGTTAATAGACGCGAACGCTTATTTAACGAGCAACCAAAAGTTAATACGTTCGCACGATTAAGATCGTCCTATCAAGGACCATTCAAGTCTAACCGCCCTATCATTTTACTGTGTTGTATTCTCTTGGGCTGACAAGAGGATATCTCGAGAAGTGTGATCGTCTGAGGTTATCCCTTAATGATCATTGTTGGACTATGAAGCCAAGCAAAGTATTGAAGCCAAGCAAAGTATCGGAGCCACGTGTAGCAGTTTGAAAAGGAACAACTACCGCGACTCCTTTTGAGGAAGCACGCATGACTGTGTTGCTAGCAGCAGCTTTTAAGCATGGATCCATGAAAATGATATGACTATGTAGCATAAAGACGACGTTAATAAATAGATGGACGAT
Organism: Morus alba; assembly: GCA_012066045.3. Taxonomy (NCBI): domain Eukaryota; kingdom Viridiplantae; phylum Streptophyta; class Magnoliopsida; order Rosales; family Moraceae; genus Morus; species Morus alba. The sequence goes on along the minus strand of CP050225.2, from coordinate 33,159,845 downwards.
GTAACCCCGTCAAGCTAGATGTGGGCCACGTTCGACGACTATATATGTATATCAAGATACGATATAGGAAATAGAGCTTCAACATTAAGCAATACCAGCTTATGGTAGATGTTAAGCGACACGCTTAAGATATGATACACGATGATTGCTAGCTTAAAATGTTTAGTAATCTCATAAAAAGTACCTAGGTGTATGAATGTTATGATAAATAACGCACAAAGGCTATAAGTTAAGACAAATGCAAAAGAGGTTTGAGATATTGAGAATCTCATTTGGATATAAGTACAAGAACTAATGCAATGAGTTTAAATATAAGTAGCAGTTTAAGTGATAAGAAAAGAACACCGAAGGTCATGGACAAATTGAAGGAGGTTGTTCTAGGTTAGTTTTGATCAAACTAATCCATCTACAACGATCTCACGGGGAGATATTCTCACCCTATTTATGATTGAAGAATACAGTTACGGATTTGTTTAAAATCCGCTAAAAGAATTAAGATTGCATTAGGTAAAGATGTTAAAGGTAAAAGTTGTCTTTGCAGTGAAGTATCGATTGGACGAAAACAAGTGATGACGTAAGATAGTAGGCAATTAAGGTGTGACAATACACTGTTATAAGCTTATCCATTAGAAAATCATGGATTAGATGTGCCAAGTCGATAAGATACTAAGGTGACCATGAATAGAGATATGTGATCAAAATAAAGTAATAAAGGTGCTCATCTACGTATCTACTCAAGGTGATTAACTTAAGCAGGCGAAATCCCTTGATGAACGGGATTACAGCTTAAGAAATATAAGAAATCTCAGAGTCAAAGTGTGAATCATTATTAGATATTATGAAGCAAGGAAATAGAAATAATATGATTTCCATGCCAATCAAGAGGTGTTGTAAAAAGGAAATCACAACAAGAGTGGAGCAAACCAATTAAGGATAGTGTTTATCTATTAAGAAAATTTGGTTGTGATGTCAATCTAAGGCAGATTTATTAGGACTTATAATTGAAACTTTGAGGACGGAAGTTATGAATTTATAAGTCAAACTCTTAATGGATGATATGAAATATAATCATTTTAAAGGAGGAGATCTCTTGCATAAGTAAAGGAACAATAAGGACTAATAGTTTAGTCAGTATGATAAGTAAGTTAAAAGTAAGATAATGGGGTATCAAACGTAGCAATGGTTTGAGGATTTTGTTTTATATATACCCTGCCCGATGATAAATAGGGGAACACTATTATCAATCTAGGAATCTAAAGAAAATGAAAGAATTTTTTAGGTGTAATCATTTTTACACTGGGAGGATGACCTTATTGAGTTTAAAGGTCGAGGATTAGGTTATGAAGGATGGATGTATAATCATTAAGACTATGATCTATGCTCTGAAAGGTACAAGGATCGAAAGATGGATGATCCTACTTAAGAGCAAAAATGTCAACAAAAGGTAATACTTCGAAATATACCTATTTTAAGGAGAAATTATTAGAATTTTTCTAGAGTCATAAGTTTAAAATAATTGTTCTTTGAGGAAAGTAAACGCGAGATGAAATGAGCTTAAGAACTCGATTATATAAAGAGTAAATTAGAAGGAAGAATGCTAAAGTACGTAGATGGTATCTTCTTGAATGAGTTCATACTTTCGAGAGTAGTTTGAACTCGACACTAGATAAAAAGGAAAAGGGTAGACCCCTTAAAAAGACTCATAAAGCCTAAGAAACAGGACAATTGAGGAGTATCACATCGTTAAAGGGTACATTGGCAACCCCAAAGGAAAAGATGATGTAGCTAGTTGTGTAAGCAATAACTATCCTTCAAAAAAATTGAAGGAGAGTTATGAATGGTTTGTGATAGAAACATAAACAGTTAGAGCTCCAGCAAGAAGATAAGTATGTCAGATGAGGTTGATACATGTATTTCTTAAGGACTTAAGTATTTGAGGAAACTAGTTATTAAGTCAGATGATTATAAGACGAATATAAGGTCGGTAAACTTCAAGTAGTCATTCAAAGACTCATGAAACAACACAACCTTATCTTGTAGAAGTATGTGTTACACTAGTTGTACGAAATTTAGACTAAGAATGGTCTCGCTACTCTATGAAATAAGCTTCAGACAGGAAAAAGTGCCTAAACAATCGTGATATGATACGATGTTTGGCCACAAATTCTACAATAAGTTAGAATAAAAGAGTATTACAATACAATTTTACATGTGAGAAAGGATTTGAGGTACCTTTGAGTTCGTGCGTCATATGAACTATTGGTCAGATGATAGGTGAAGCTCCAACTTAAGTATAAATATATATATATATATATGGAGAATAGTTAAATTGAGGCCCCATAGTTTTGATAAGAAACTGCTTGGTGATTATGACAAACAAAGTAGAAGTGAAGCTAGCCCATAATCAATGGGGAAAACTATTAGACCAAAGTAGAGAGCGTCTATAAGTATGGACAGTAAGACTGATCTTTCTTCACTCATACTCCAAGAGAAAGGCGGAGTACCCCGAAGAAAAATAGAGAAAGTTTAATTGAGGAAAGATAGATTCCCCAAAGTATCAGAACAAGTATATAAGTAAGCTATAGTTACCACTATTGCTAATGATAACGATTTGGATAATGGGAACCCATTAAGAAAATGTTAAGATGATAGATTCTTGAGTCATTCCATATATCAAATCAAGATCCCGATAAAGAAATGCGGGAGTTAAGAGTAGAGAGCAAGTTGAAATCATGGATTAGTAGAAAAGAGACCTCATAGAAAGAAAGGTCAATAATCTTAGTAAGATCCCCAGAGGAAAAAAAAAATGCCAATGGAAGATGCTTTTCACATGAAGAATAACGAAAAACATTACTTTTCCTCGGCTTCATTTTAATTTTGAAGATCAAATTTATATAAGCCTAGTGAATTGTAATGTCGAGGAGAATTAGTAGATAAATAAGTCTACTTATTTATGGATTTTCCCATAAATAAGTCATGCATTTTACAGGTTTTAAACCTCTCAGTACACGTGTTCATATTAGAATGACGTGTAAAATCTCAGTATGACAAGATATACTATGAAAAGCCTAATAAGTATATCTGAGAATGTTTAAGAGTACCGTGAGACATGAAAGAAATGACTTAACGGTACACCATGTCAGATAATGATTGAGAATACTGGTTATGAGAGTGAAAGTTCAAGTAAATTGTTTGACTTCAGATAAGTCATCACATTCTTAACGGTTCAGACAAATTGATGAACCAATAAGTGAGCACTCGATTAGTAATAACTAAGAATATTTTAAGATCTAAGCAGTTTTATGAGAGGAGAATTATAGAATCATGGAATAATCCAATGATTCAATGTGTAGTATTACAGTTTGTACTACGCAGTACCCCCAGAAACCACAAGGATGACCATTTTAATCCAAGTTATACGAAAGTAGTACATCACACTTAGAATTAGAGAGTTCTCACAGTAGGTGTATCAAGAGGATATTACAATAACCCAGGACCAAGATCAGATAGTTCCGATAATAGAGCCTCAGCCGAATCAAGTATAGAAATGCATAGTCTAAGTCTATGTTAAGTTTTTTAAAAAAATAGTTTCGAGATCAATCACGACTCATACTAGGCAATTGATTGACTAATCCTAAAGATTAATTCGGTTGAAGATTGAAATGACAATCGAGACTAGAAGAGTGATCAGCCATTTTGGAGACAAACTATCTCATCCAAACCATTCGTTACTCTAATAGAAGAATGATATTGTTGAAATTGCCTTGATTGATAGGAAGTTAAAGTAGAAGAACAACATCTAGCAGGAGAATTGCAGAAGATCTACATTCTAGAATAGAAGTGTGATCAAATCACGACGGATTTTGTGGTAGAGTTGCCTAGAATATCCGATAGTAACGATGCGATTTGGATAATCGTTAGATCGATCGACTAGATCAGCACACTTTTTGCCGATCAAACTCAGTTATTCTATTGAGAGACAGCCATTTCACGAGTATACAGGACGCAATGGGGTCTAAGTTAAAGTTTAGTACAACTTTCCACCACAGACAAATGGCCAATCTGACAGGACCATGCAGACCCTAGAAGATGTGTTGAGAGCATGTGTCATGGATTTTAAAGGGAACTGTGATAGAAAGTTACCTTTGATAGAGTTTTCTTATAACAACAACTATCACATGTTAATAGGAATGACACCTTTTGAAGCTCTATATAGAAGAAGATGCATGTCCCCAATTCAATAGTATGAATATGGGGAGAAGCATCTAGAAATAGTAGACTTTATCAGGAGAACCATAAAGGATGTGAGACGTATCACAAAGAGGTTCGATACAACTCACAGTCACCAGAAGAGCTATGCAGATAAACATCGTGGACCTATAGAGTTTCAGGTAGGAGACTTAGTTTTCCTGAAGGTGGTACCGATGAAAGAAAGAATAAGATTCGGTAAAAGAGGGAAACTCAACCCAAGATGCGTCGGACAGTTGGGATCCTCGAAAGGATTAGTAAAGTCACATATAGACTAGTAGAGTCGCCAGAATTGGCTTATGTACCCAATGTCTTTCACGTATTGATATTGAGGAAATATGTGACAGATTCATTGCATGTATTGCATCAGGAACCTGTCGAAGTGCACGCAGACCTCACTTACAAGGGGAAACCAGGTCAGATCCAAGCTAGCAAGGAGGAAACCATAAGGAATAAAGTAATTCCTTTGGTTAAAGTCTTGTAGTGAAATCATAATATTGAGGAAGCTACTTGAGAACGCGAAGAGGATACGAGGAAAAGCTACCCCAAGTTGTTCTAATTTTCGGGACGAAAATTTCTTAAGGGGGGTAGATTGTAATGACTGAGAAAATCTCAGACTTTAAATAAAACAATTTATTTATTTAAGCCAAGGATTTTCCTAGAAAATATTATGTGACCAAGGATTAATGGAATCAATATCTCAGTATTCCTAAATTCTATAGCGATTTCATGTTAAGTTCATGTTTTGATCAAGTAAATTCGATCGATAAATTCTCGTCGTATTTTAAAGGCGGAATAATTTTTAGTACAAGTATGTTTGAGAATCTTAATTTCAAGAATCTCCAAGCACAACACGATGTTAGCAAATGTAAAAAAAACACTGTGACATTTTAAAAGAAGAGAAAATCCTTAATTGCCAAAAGCAGTTAGGTTAAAGTCATAAGGTAAATACCCATAATGTAGGGTACAATGTGAGCTCGGGAGTTGACAATCGTTAGAAACAACGTCATTCCCGAGATAGAATCTTGAGAAGTTAGATTTTGAATTTGTTCGGTCTAGAATTAATTTCAAGACTTGAAACAGTTCGAAATATTACGAGTAAGAATATAAAACAATATTGAATTATTCAGAAATTAATATTAGATCAGTAAGTAATAGATTAATTTACGTGAGCTAAATTAATTATCTCTAATCAAGATAAATTTAATGCTTTAGAGGAAATATTTGAGGATAAAATCAAGCATGTAATCTTGTCTTAATTAGACACTATATATAGTGAAATTTTTAGGCTTCTATCATTTTCTCTCTCTTGCTCACGCCACGCTCACTCTCTCTCTCTCTCTCACGTTTTCCCACAAAACCATCAAAGGTCAAATACTCAAGTTGAGATTCCGACCTCCGTTTTTGACACCGCCGGTGTCAATAGAAAAAGATCTCGACGAGCTGAGTTCAACAACATGCGGCACGACCTCTAACTCTGCCGGAATCGGCCCGCAATGTCGCCGGGCGGAAGTTCGAAATGACCATTTTCTTCCCGTCATGATATCTCCGCCATTTGACCTCCGATCGAGATGATTTCAGTCCCTATGGACTCGGTCTGCGTGAGACGAAGAAAACCCATCCATTTTCATAGTTCAATGATGGCGGAGCACCGCCGTCCGTGGTGGCGGAATCGCCTCCGTCGCCGCCGTTGTTCCTCTCTCTCAGGCCGTCGTGGATGCCACCGCCCCACCAATCGACTCGTAGCCGACGCCCAGAAGATCCCGACCAGCAGCCACCGTCACCGTCGCAGTTTGGCCGGAAAACGGAGCCTCTTGGGCGTCCGTGGAGGGAGGAGGTGGTTCCGACGATCTAATTGTGGGATCGTCGTAATTTTGGTGTCACAACACTCAGAAGGAAGTGGGTAAGAAAACCCCTCAACCAATTTTAAGATTTCGTGACCGGAAATGTGAGATTTGAGTCGTCGGATTTTACCGACGTTGCCGGTCTCGATGGGTACGGCTACAGGCCGAATGGTGTGAAATTGACCACACCAATGGACTCAGAAGGGTCAATTTAGGGGGGGTAGGACCCAAGTCCGCCGCGGAAAAACTCTCCGGGAGCCTCCGCCAGACGCGCCGCCGCCGGCGCCGCCATATTCCGGCGAGGTGTTGTTTCTCAGGCTATCGACCTCCGTTTGATGATCCGAGACCATATCCCAACTCGTTTTGACGTGCTGAATGCAATGGTGATGTCCGTTCAACCAAATTCAATTCGATAAGAATGGTCCGCACTGGTTGCACGCGGATCGAGGTGGTTCAGACTGAACAAGTAAAGATCAGAATCGAGTGTGTAACGCTACGATGTTCCTCAAGGATCATTCATAGTGCTTGCAGCTTTTTCCAGAATTGGTTTTGAGGAATACGCATGAGGACACGACAAGCGAGATACTATCAGAACTGCTTAGCTCGGAATCCAGGCAAGTACAAACCTTGCTTATGGTTTAATTAAGATAGTCATATAAGGCATATGATTTTCACGAATTACGTTAATTATGAGATTCGTGAATTAGGTTTATATTTATGTTAAACGTCGTATATAGTTTTCCAATAAAACTTAACGGTTTTCAAATAAGCATGTAAGCGAAAATCGTAAAGAAACGATACGCTAAACCCTTAATTTTACGACGGTAAATATGGATCTCAACACTATTTTGAGCCCATCAAGTGAGGTAAAGTAAAGTTTATTAAAAGTTTATTATGGATGATAATTTAATTAATTATTAAAACTAATTAATTAAATTATCTAAGACATAGAATATGATTAAGGAAGTTAATTAATAAGATTAATTAACTAACTTATGTAGACTTAGTATATGAATAAGAGGGTTAATTAATTACCAAAATTAGTTAACTAAATTGTTAGACTTATTATAAGGATAAGATAATTAATGAATTATCAATTTAGTACAAATTTGTAATGGCAATTAAGGAAAATAAGATTTTGAGGATTTAACAAATCGATCCTTATAGTAAATTATCCTTCAGAAAAGGAAAGGAATACTGGCCTTAAGAATAGGGTTAGATTCCTTCATAAGTTGCTAAAATAGAATAGCAAACGATAGATAATCTCACACTCTCAGTGGGTGTTTATTTACGTAAGCAAGCAAATGTAATAATAGGCTGTTTGGCGAAAAGTGGATTCTAGCTCAGAAATCGGGTAAGTAGGAATCTCGCCTCAAAGATGAATAGATTTTAAAGAAAAAAAATTTACACATGTTATATATATATATATATGTTTATGCTTTAAGTATGGTATACGATGCTATGTTATGATGCATACACATAAGCGAAAGGCACATGAATTATATGTGCTTAAGTTAATTTAATGTTATAGTATGCTATGCTAGGTCATATTGCATACACCTTAATAAGTCAAGAGGAACTTATAAGAAGAAACTCAATTGAGTGCCGTGCCCCTCCTCCGACCTCGGGAGGTAATTCCACTCCACAAGGGAGAAAAGAAAAAAAAATGTCCTCCGACCTAAGGGAGGCATTCAAGTTATAATCACGGTGTCGCTGGGGACCTTGCAAACCCTCACGTCCCGATGATTGCGCGCGCAAGTGGTACGTGAGCACTCGGGCCCATCAGAAGAAAAAAGATAAGATAAGATAATAAGACTATGATAAGACATCATAATTAAGCATAATCGGCTCATGCATATCTATTCATGTGTACTTACAGTTATTTTTGTGAGATATAGTTCCTACTTGTCGAAAATAAAGCTCAATCAGATATGTTCATGCTGTAGGAAAGAAACCTATCAGCAAATTCCTGAAGGGCAAATGGTGAGCGGCGGACGAATGGTGGAGATGGGAATGGATACCGCTCACGCAGTTATTTTCCGCAGTAAGTTTAAGAAAAATCATGTATATGTCTATATGATTCAAAGGTTTTAAGTATGTATGTTTAAAAAGTATACGTACATATGTATGTTAAGAAACCAAGGTTGTAGCTAACAACCTTAGTTTTGAGTATTTAAGTTTTAGAACGTTGCAACAGTACATGCAACAAATAAATGAATTTTAAACATGACGATTTAAATGATTAATCTTAAAATGATTTTAAGATGTACTTGAACTTAAGATTTCTCATGAAATCGGTTTTAAAGTCAAATGAATTGACCAATTGAAATGACTAGTTTTAGAAAAGCTTTTAAAGAGTATTCGAAACAAAAGTTCAAATGCTGTTCCGTTTGAAGGATATTTCTAAATGGTTTTATCTTAACTAAAATTAAGAAGAGCTTTAAGAAATTTAGTGATTCACTTATTTGAAATTATTGTTACAAATTATGAAAGTATTACTTCTTATGTTTAAAAAAAAAAAAATGTTCCGCAAACTTTAAGAAATTTCAGTAAGTACAAGTTAAAAAGTAAGTTACGGTGGCGGACTCATAGGAGGGTCGTCACATCAATCATATTGCGGATTGTGGCAGTAGAACCATTATAAAATGTTTGTACTTGAAGCCATATTGGTAGCCCGTGGTGAGGACACTTTCTCAGTAGATCTTTAAAGCGTTCCCATGCCTCATAGAGTGATTCATTTTCTACCTGCAAAAACATAGTAATTTCGTTTCGCAATTTTGCAGTTTTTGCAAGTGGAAAGTACTTACCTAGAAATTTTTGTGCCATTTGCTCCCATGTGGTGATGGATCCTGAAGGTAAGGAGATTAACCAACTTTTCGCTTTATCCTTCAATGAGAATGGAAAAAGCCTCAGACGAATGGCATCTTCCGACACTCCATTGTGCTTAAAAGTATCACAAATTTCCAAAAAATTTGCCAAGTGGACATTGGGATCTTCTTGTGATAAGCCTCCAAATTGTACTGAGTGTTGGATCATTTGAATGATTGCCGCTTGATCTCAAAATTATTTGCTTGGATTGGTGGTCTTTTTATGCTAGATTCGGCTCCTTCCATTGATGGCATGGCATAATCCCTCAATGGTCTGTTTTCCTCTTCATTGACTTCCACCTCCATCACATTAGCAGGTGCGGCTGCCATTCTCCTTAAATGACGGGTGGCCTTTCTCCAATGACGGGCTGTTCGCTCAATTTCGGGATCAAATTCTTCAAGTATAGCCCCACTAGTACGTGTCATGCACTAGGGAAGAAAAACCTGAAAATTTTTTTTTAAAAAATAAATAAAAGTTCTCAAATTAACGGGTTAGATCACAATAAGTGTAAATTTCTAACTCAATCCCCGGCAACGGCGCCAAAAACTTGATGCGATAAAATTAACACTAGCAAGTGCACCAATCGTTCAAGTAATAAAGTGATGAGTAAGATATCGTTTCCCAACGAGGATTGGTAAAATTCACAAATAAAGTGATTAAACCGACTATGTTATTCGAGATTGCGAAATTGGGAGTAATGTGAATTAAAACTAAATAAAGATTAAAAATTAGAAAATGTAAAGAAACAAGATTTTAGAAAGAATTCAATGAGAGCAAACGTTAGAGAGTTGATTTCACCTACACCAATTCATTCATAAGCTCAAAAGAATGAATTTCAATTATTATTAACCATGAGATGGTAGAATTCCCTAATGTTTAATTATCCATATTTCGGGTCTAATCAACTATCACATATATTCTTAACTTCAAATATCCTTATTTCAGGTCTATTCTAGATTAATTCAATATGAGATGCCTTAGAATTTGTGAAATCCTTTTTTTAGTAAATTTCCCTCCGGTTTACAATTTAAACCGACCACATGAAATTCCTAAGATCCCTATTTGGTTACTCTTATTTCACTCATGATATGTTCTATATTTTGCTTGAATATTGTTCACATCCAAGATTCAATTCACAATTTAATGTTTCCTTTCACATAGCTTCTCTATTCGAAACATCACTATGATCAATTCCGAAATTAAATTAATGGAAAGCCCTAAGAACAATAGAACACACTCTTCACGGAAAAATAATAAATTGCAACTCATTGACATTGAAACTTAGAAATCATAGGTTCGGATCCATCAATCTCTAACAAAAAATATTAAACCATAACTAAATTAAATAAAACAAAGAGAATTTCAGAGACATCACCATATTAATCGAAAAAGAAAAGAAGAACAAAGGATAAATCCCTAATGGCGAATGTTTCTCCACCAAGGATTAGCCAGTACTTCTCAGCAATAGCTCTGGCCGAATTCCTCTTTTTGCCCTCTTTCTCTCTGTGGAAATGCCAGCCAAACTCCCAGCAATCACTATTTCCCTCTCTGGAATTCCAGCAAGAACACCTCTTTTTTTCTCTCGTGAACCTCTCCTCTCTTTCTTCTCTCCTTGAATTTCCAGCCACCACTCCTTTTAAATTCCAGCCAACCTCTAATATCCCGGATCTTCCTCTAGTTTTCATTTTCAAACTTTCACTCGAGATAGGGTCTTCTCCACGTAAATCGCAACTCTCTCCTCTCCCAATCAACCCCAAATCTAGCATGTAATCTCAAGAAGCACAAACCGTGTAATCTCAAGGAAGGATGAAACACAATGTCGTTTTCTTTGCTGAAATTTTGTCCTCCGTGTGTGGACTTTTAATGGGCTGCAATTTGGGCCTTTATTTGAATGAAGCATAATGGTCATTTTGTTTTGCTGGATTACTGTCCTTCGTGTGGGCTGTTTGTGGGCTTATGGGTTGAAATGTTGGCTTTTAATTGTGGGCTTTTCTGGACCCAAAGCTGGAAGATTAATTAAACTCGTACACATCCTGCAAAGTTAGATAAAAAAAAGACATCAATTTGTCAATGTAATACCTTAAAACTAGCTAATATTGAACTTGCACGAGTTTAATAAATCGATATGAAACCAACTCATCAATGCTCGTGCGGTTGATTACATTAGGTTCTTGTGCGGAAATGGCTACTCCAACCGTTGAGTGCAAGTTATTACTGGAACACCCGATGCTTGTGGCGGATCTAGCAGCGAGCTTAATTATCCTGCCTTTGTTGTTTATGCCTCAGCATCACAATCCTTCAGTCACAAATGTTGGCTCAGCAACATCAACCTATACAGCACTTGTGACTGCTCCACAAGGACTTAATATTCTTGTAAGCCCGAATACTTTAAGATTCACATCTTTGGGGCAAACTGCAACTTTTTCCGTGAACGTACGTGAAACGATATCTGGGGGTCCTCGTGTTGTCTCTGCTTCTTTGGTGTGGGATAATGGTAATTCTCAAGTTCGAGCCCTATTGTTGTCTCTGTTTCATAATAAATTAGAGTAGCAGAATAGCAAGGAGACAAATTCAATAATATTAATAAGAGTAGAAATCAAAGATTCACGAACTTGATAATAAGAATTTGCTCTACTCTTTGAATTCTAATATTGTATTTTGTAAAATGACATATATATCTTATGTTTTTTGGTTTTTATTTTAAACATTAAGAACATGCATATGTGGTTTCAAAATTTCCTGTCACGTCCAGATTAGAGAAGTACTGGGGGTTTAAAAGTAAAATAACTGTGTAATTAGACTAACTCGAGCCCAAGTCTACCAGTTTTTAACTTATAAATCAATTACCAACCATCAGTGATCAATAAACAATATAATTTAAGTGAAAATACATACCACATTGCATACTTAACTAAAAATTAGAATAAATTATAACTCCAAATTATATAGTCAAGACACTAAAATCATAAATAGGCGCAATACAAGTACTCTTGCTACTAATCTGGCGATAGCAAGCAGCTGCATCATTCTGCATTTATATGAGTTGCCAGCATACAGTTACGTCGGACAACCAATTGCAAGCAGAAGCTTTGTCATCCAACCAATGGAAATCAAGAACAAGCATCACTCGTCCAATCACATAAAAAAGCGATCCCTTTGTTCTATTTTGTAAAAATCTTATTTCAGTCAAACCATTTTGTTGAGAAGTGAAATGGGCTAATGATGTAGCGAAAACTAGATAAAAGGAAAAAGAAATAATAAAATAAAATGGTAGCCAATTAACCTGCTGATTCACACAAAATATCAAGAAGTTTATTTCAGAAACCATTAATTCACAAAAAATATGCCGGCATTCAGAAGAGAGAAAATTCGAGGAAACTCTAAAATTTTATTCAACAAAATTGGTTTTCAATTAAAAAAAAAAATGTCCATATAAATAGGCGAAACAGAAACAAGACACTAACCTATTCTATAATTAAAAATAATAAAAATGGAAAAAATTTCAAAAAAGAAAAATTTGAAAGGAAAATCAAAATAAAAACTATTGGACGTGAGGAAAAACGAAACACAGTTCAAACTGGAAACTGAATTTCGTTGGCCAGCTTATTACAAAAACAAAAGGTACTAGAAATGAAAAGAAAAAAAAAGGCCCTTTTGGAGGCCTAAATGATGGAATTTTCCCAAAAAACGTCACACGTCGTGACAACCCAACGAATCTTGTCCGTTGGCCCGTTTCAACTCAGAAAATACATATTTTTTTGTCCAAATCTGACATCATTAAAAGACCTCATGAAAACCGAAAAATTTGCCTTAAAACACCACTATACTTACAAATATCGGTATGTATCAAGTCTAATATTTGAGTATTACGTCCAACTCTAAAAAAAAGTTTCTTAATCATTTTTTCTTATATACAAATTTCACACTTATCATGTTTTACATCTTTGTAATTAATTAAACACACTACAAAAAAAATGAAAATTTACAGCAAGCAAGATGTGTTGTAAGAATATATTTATAACGTGCAAGTATAGTAGATGGTGTGTATGCAGATGTTGTAAAAACATTAATAATATTCAAAATGCGTAGAGCATGTTGTGTTTGTTGGAAACGTTTTTAGTTTTTAAATAGATTAAATAAACTTTTTCAATTATGTGGCCCATTAAATATAAATTTTAAGTTTTAAAAAAAAGAACCCACTTCAGATATATTTCTCTAAAATTGTACCCATTAGTGAAATAACTACCCATCAGTTATATATTTGTCTTATGTGATGGGAAGAAGACATCAAAAAAATAAAACGATAAAAAACTACAGAGGGATAGGGTCTCTAGCCTTCAAGAGAAAGTCTGTGAATCTCCATCATTATACGGGCATAAGGTCTTAGAGAGACAAAACAACGAATCCCTAACATTTTTGTGTTATTTCTTGCACCAAAACTGTGTAGCTGATTGCTATGGCTGGATGATGTTCTTGGACTTCCGCTTTTATTATTTGTGTTTTTGAGAATTGCTGACGGTATTAGCTAAAAATGGCGCCTTGTGAAAACTACTTAAATATCATATCTAAACTTTCACAACTAGCAATTCATGTTGTTAAATAGTTTTTACAACTCAATCGTAGTTTTTCAAAAGTCATTATTACAACTGAAAAATAGACTTTTGTTTATCACTCAAATATTACAACACAGAACACTCTTACAACTTCTCACACAACTCTCTATTTTACTTTGCTCTCGGCAACCTGAAGGGGTAAACTCCATTAGTTGTAAGTGGATCTTCAAGAGAAAGAAATGAGCGGATGAAAAAGTATATACTTATAGAGCAAAGTCAGTGGCTAAGGGTTATACCCAAAAGAAAGGAGACAACTATGAGGAAATTTTCTCACTGGTAGTTATGCTTAAGTCCATCTAGATACTCTTGGCCATTGCAGCATATTTTGACTATGAGATATGACAGATGGATATCAAGGCAGCTTTTCTGAATGGCTATCTTGAGGAAACCATCTATATGGATTAACCAGAGGGTTACATAGAAGAAGGCCAAGAGCAGAAAGTCTGCAGAGATCCATTTATGGATTGAAGCAGGCTTCTAGATCATGGAACATCAGGTTTGATGAGGCTATAAAGTCTTATCGATTTGATCAAAACATTAATGAACTATGCGTCTACAAGTACAAGAAATAAGAGAAAGTGGTCTTCTTAGTTCTTTACGTGGATGACATCTTACTCATTGGGAATGATGTGGGATTGATGACAGATGTAAAAGAGTGGTTAGCCAACCAATTTCAAATGAAAGATTTGGGAGAGACAAGCTATGTTCTTGGGATTAAGATTATTTGAGATCGTGAGAAAACGTTGTTGGGGTTATCACAGGTATCGTATATAGACAAAGTGTTGTCTACGTTTTCGATGCAGAACTCTAAGAAAGGGAATTTGCTTTCTAGGCATGGTATTCATCTTTCTATGTAGCATTGTCCAAAGACTCCGCAGCAGGAAGAAGATATGAGACGGTATTCCTATGCATCAGCTGTGGGAAGCCTTATGTATGCCATGTTGTGTACAAGACCACATATCTGCTATACAGTGGGAGTAGTCAGTCGCTACCAATCCAACCCAGGATTAGATCATTGGGTTGCAGTGAAGTGTATTCTCAAGTATCTTAGGAGAACTAGAAACTATATGTTAGTATATTCCATAACAGAAAAAAAAAAAGCAAAAAAAAAAAAAAAAGCCTTTGGGTTTGGAAGATGTCAGATGGCGAGGTTAAAGATGACAGATCGCGCGTGACCTCTTTAGCTGAAATTTGATCCCGCACGAATGACGGAGGTAGTTCAAAGTGGGTCGTGCGCGACCATCATTCTGGGTCGCGCACGACGATCATCCAGGAGGAACGACCTGAATTTCTTTTCGCGTGACCATAGCCTAGTAATGGTCGCGAGTCCTTTTCTTTCCAAAACGACTCTGAGCGACCTTAGAAATTTGTTGGTCGTTTAGAGTAATTCGGGGTCGTTGAATTTTTTTTTAATGTTAATGTTATTTATATTTGTGATATAATTTTTCAATATTTATGTTTTTCTTTTAACAATTATATTTCAAAATTCATTATAGGTATGGCTCTAATCTACGTTTTTCTAGAATACGATGGTGAACGAAAAAAGGTGAAGAGCGGATCTTGGGAATGGTTTGGAAGTGGTTTAACCAATGGCTTTTTAGTTGATAGAAGCACCACATTTGTTGAATTGGTAGATACAATCTATGAAAGAACGAGTATTGATCGAAGTTAATATGCAATTGAAATTACACATAAGCGCATTGGTGACTCGTTTAGTAAGATTGCGCCAACTCTTATTTCAGGTAATTTAGATGTCATGGATCTTATGTTTTTGTACAAGAATGAACAAGCAACGTGGTGAAGAGACGGAGGGTCGGTGAAGAGAAAGAGCGGCGGTGGAGACTGGAGAGAAAACCTAGCTTCAGCGTGGAGTGAAGAAATGGGAGAAGAAAAGGCAACGTGGAGGTGGAGTGAAAAAATGAGAGGAAAAAAATATCATTCTTGATCCGACTTCTGAGGAAAGCATATGAAAAAATATATCAAAGATTTTGAAGTTTTAGAATACAATATTATTTAGAAGTTGTAAAAGAAGCAAAATTACTTCCATTAACCTGTAGATCAAATTTTCTTTAGGAAATCTACATTTTTCTTTCTCTTTTTCTTTTCTATTCGTTGGATCTGTGGAGAGCAGAGCTTCCAGTCTCTTTCAACTCTGGCAGATTCCTCCAAGCAGAATACTAAGTAGAAGCTATAATGTCTCCAAAGGTTCCAAAGGTCTGGTTTGTTTCAAGAAACAAAACCAAAAAACACAATTTTTGTTTAATTAATCTCTTCAATACACTTTCGTTTTGTGTTGATCTGGGCATGACCGAGTTTTTATTCTTCTTATCTGTTGAGCCACCAAATTTTTTTTATTTCTTTTTCTTTTGTTGTTCAGGGCACTTTTCTTTCTGACGACCATGATGCTTACGAGAGATACAACAGCCCTCTGATACAACAGGTCTCTAAACATTTTTAGGCAATTTTCGTGCCACAGAAAATTCGTTGTAAAAGGCAAATCACTCCTCGATTATAGGGGAACTGATTTTTGCTATTAAAAAAGACACTTAACCGTATATTAATGAATATCGTACAGAATTTTCAATTATTTGGAATATAATATTCGTCGGTTAAAACCTTTCCTTTTGAGAACTTGAAAAAAAATAAATAAAAATTGATGCCAACTGGGTAGTAAGAGAGAAATTGTGATTATAATCAGTTTAGTACTCTTAATAACCAAAAATCTTGCACATGAAATACTGTTATATGCAACCCACAAAAGCATAACCAGCAAGAATTATAATGATAATTTTAGTCAGGAATACCAGCTCACTGAATGCTTTAAATATTTGTAGAAATTCATTTCATTAGAAATTGTAATTCCGTACGAAGCTTTGCATGTAAAAACTAATTGATCCCACGCCCATATCTTCTTTCTTTGATTAATGAGATTGGAGACGTTTAATTCATGGATTAAAACTGTGTGATTAGAATTATTTTCGATTTACGTGTATTTTTTGTGAGAGAAAATACTGTAGCGAACCACGAACTATGATTCGAATCAGAGAACGAATCTAGATACTAAACATCCTCTTTATTGGCCCATAGTCTAGCAATAAGAATTTGTATTTTATTTTCATTTTCCTTCAGACATGGAACGCAAGTGAACTATATCGCAATCCTCAGATTCTTCAAGACAAAAATTAATACAGAAAACTAACAAGCCATTGCTTAATGCCATAAACAACTAAAGAGCGTCCTTTAATCATCAAATCATGTATTGCCAACTCAATAAAGAATGTTTAGTATTTTAATATTTTAGTATTTTACCAGAATCTGGATAAACAAGATTGAAATCCAAGTGAGAAGGAACATTGGCGAATCGGAGGTACCCGCCAAACCCACACCCACGCCCATACAACAACAATGTCATTTCCTTCTTCCTCTGACCAACTCCGGCAGGAGCCGGTCATCATTTACACCGTCTCTCCCAAACAAATGAAATACAGAGCAGAGAAAAAAAACAGATTTTTTCCGAAATCCATCAATCCAAAGAACAAAAAACCGAATCGACATTCAAAACGAAACAAAATGGAGTACTTACAGAGGCTATTGATCTGATGAGCTCCAACGGGCAATCTGACGGTGTCCAACTGGCCTGAAATCAGGTAACCCTAACGAGAACAAACTCAGTCTCACCGAAAGAACAAAGAGAGAGGAGAGACTTTTTGCCTCGCCAAAAAGCACGAGAACAACTCAAAAACGGAGAAAGGGGAGTCCAAGAGAGCAACGTGAGAGAAGAGAGTGAAACAGAGAGAGTGCTTTGCCTGAGAGAAAGCACGTGAAGAGCAAGAGAGAGGAGAGTGCGAAGGAGGTGAAAATTTGTAATGGACATTTCTTACATTCAGCAGGGTTAATTTGGGAAATAAGAAAAATTTCATTAAATGTGGCAATGGATTCCCGCACAATCTAAAATTAGAAGCAGCCCAAAGGCTGCTTCTGATTTTGAGCTCAAATTCCACACAAATTCTTTAAGAAGCACTTTTTAAGGTTTTTACTAAACACAATTCCACATAATCTGTTAAATTTATGTATGGGATCACCAGAATTCTCTCTGGTGCCGGTGATTAGAGAATCTTGTAGATTGTTTATTGAAAATGAAAAACAAATTAGTAGATAAAAAAACAAAAAAAAAAAAAAAAAAATTGCGGATTGACTACCTTAACACCAATGTCATCGAGTCTAGGGGCGGAGCTGTTCAAGGACGAGTGGGGGCAGCTTTTACACAACTTTCCTCCTTTTACACAGCTTTTATTTCTACATCTTTTACACAACTTTCCTCCTTTTACTCATGAGCTATTCTAATATGCATTATGATTTATATATGAGAGCTTTTTATGGTATTTTTTTTATACCATGAATTTTGAGGTTTAAAAACACAAAAGAAACGAACCGGGTGTGTTAATTAATGCTAAACATATACTCCAAAGCTTTTTTTTTTTTTTCGCCCTGCTTGAAACACACACGAAACACGATTGATGGTACAACTTTTTATTTTGGGTAAGGTTTGTTATCTTACATAAGAGATCCTAACGTTCACCCACAACCCAAAAGAAGAAAAGAAAGAAGAAGAGAAAAGGTGGCAACAGGGTTAACTATATTTTAACTCAAGAATGAATAAGCAACAAACTTCTCATATCATGTAGATCTTCTATCTATTCTACTTATTGAAATGACAAGGAATAATGTTAATAACATGTACGAAATCAACACAAGACACATTGACCCACCCAGGGAAAAAAGGACATATTCACACATTTTTTAGTGAGGAGGATGAAAGGGAATGAAGATAATGGTACCCACAAAGGCCGTTTGAGAGAAGTGAGGAACTGAGGGGATTGATGATGAAAGAACTTTATGCTAAAGTTAGCACACCAGAACAACAATAGGAAGCAATAACGCCTATTAAGCAACCAAAAAGACTGTAGATCAACGGCAGCAAAGAGTATCCATGGGGCCAGACCTGCCTACAAAATAGAATCTAAAGTTGTATGTACTCTAAAATGTTAAAATCCTTGTGTTCTTAAGCTTCTCTTATTTTCTTAATTACTACAAATGAATGGAGAAAGAAAAAGAGCCCTTCGCTCGATCACAAGAACCCTAGCTCAACTTATTAAAAAACAAAAAAGAAGTCTAGCAATGTTGATTCTTATCAAGGAAAACACGAGCAGCATTAAGTGAACTAGGATCAGGTCAGCTTGAATACAAGACTCAATTATAATAAGAGCAAGAAATTTACCTAGGCACCGGACTTTAACAATAATTCCCTGGCTCTCCAATATTGAGTCAACATACAAGCCTGAACCAGAGCAAGTGGAGCAAAGGACGGCACCCTTGGCATGGCAATCATTGCATCGGCTTAATTTTTCAGCCAAATATATTCCAACAGGCTTCTCAATTCTCTCTTCTGGCACAGCCTTATCATAACAAAACAGGGATTCAAGACTGCTTCTTCGTCTATGCGCATCTCCCACTGAACTCGCAGCCTTCAAGCTTAAACAGAAATTCTTTAACAAATCCATATTATTCTTAAACAGAATTCCTTGAAAAATTTTAACCATGACGCAAACAAGCAACAAAATGCAGTTTCCATCTTAATTAGTCCCACGACTACGAGGAAAATTGTTATATCTTTTCATTATGCACACAAGCATGTAGAGGTGTCCACTGTGCATGTGCATGCAAACTCAATAGAGAATATCAAGCAGATAGGCCGCTGCTTAACCGATAACACATCACATGTTACATAAACAATTTAAGGTGACTAGGATTCCCAAAGATTTAAATTCGCTTGATCAAGGTATAACAATTTTGTGATTCCCATGAAAGATAATTGGACTGTGCAGCAAGAACACTCAAAATGGCGCCACAATTCACTAAAAGCCCTGATTTCGTTTGACAAATTCAATTATTTTACCATTATTGTCTTATCATCCATTAGTTCTCCCTTAACTCTCCAAGTTCTCTTATGGCAGACAAAGATAATGAAAGTCGAAAGAACATTCCAGTGTTTTTGCTACAAGAGACCTTTAGGCCTTGTTCACTTCACCGATTCGAGTTTTTAGTTTTAGGTTTCTACAGTAAAAAGCTCTCAGAAAACGTCACATCAAAATTTTTTGCTACAGTAAAAAGCTCTCAGAAAATGTCACATCTCAGCTCGAATCGAAAACTCGAATCCGCGAAGTGAACGAGGCCTTAGACTTTATTATGAAGATAACTAGAGTTGAAACATGAGGAATGTATGATACTTCATTAAGAAAGAGGTACTATTTCTCTTATTAAACTCATATACGTCAAATCAACGTCCATTCCTATTGTCTGTTTACTACCATCTAGACCATCACTTTCCACACACATTCAAAAATTTGAACCCTTTTTTTTTTTTTTTTTTTTTGAGAAATAGAAAACATCAAACTTGCGTAAGAAAGCTAATGGAATATACAGAATGGGCAATACTCCATTCTTGTAAAAAGCATCAAAATCCATGTGGGTCCTATACTATCCAATTTTCAAGATCATGGTAAGCCCAATTTTGGTAAGTTACGCGCAATAAAAAACCAGACTTCAAAGCCTTAACTAGGAAAAAAAAAAGTCCAAAGCTCAATGCTTGAATTAATGAATCAATGATAATTATGATTCTTTTATTCCTTCAATCAGCATATCAAGTTAATGAAATTAAAAAAAGAAATTAACCAACTCTTCACCCCAAAGCTTTCACTTTTGTAAGAAAAACAAATTTGCAAAAAATTAAAAAGAAAAAAGAAAAGAAAAGAAAAATGACTAACGCCATTGGAACAAGAGCGAGAAACAGAGCCATTGGGAGAGAAAGCTGAGAGCTTGGTGAGCGACTTGGTAGCAGGCGTGAATTTGATGAAGAAACAGGCGTGAATTTGATCAGTGACGCCATATTCAAAGTAGCAGAAGAACCCATTTGAAATTGCGTGTGAAAAAAAAAAAAAAAAAATATATATATATATATATATATATATATATATATATATATATAGGAAAAGTCTGGAACTTGTACATTTCTTTTTAGAATGTGTATATTTTCTTTTAAAAAATATATATTTTTTTTTTATAGTAAAATATATAATATGTACATATTTTAAAAATATATATACACATTCTAAAAAAATATATATATTTAAAAAAAAAATGTACATATTTTCATTTTTTGGGTTCATAAAATTCCTTCAGGTTCATTATTTTCCACTTGTAAACATCTAAAGCGAGTATATATTACCACAGCACACGGCCGTAACCCTTTACCTTCTCATTTTTTGGGGCAACAATGGCTTTAACTGACTCAAAAACCTCGCCAACAGGCCTTGCAGCATCAATCTGATTGAGAAAAAAAAAAAAAACAAAATCCATGGCTATGATAAATGTGCAATAATATATCACAACCCGAAGATGCTTACAATAAGAGCTACAAACATATTAACACAACTTAGTAATATGAACATCACAATTACCTTTCTAACTTTTCCTTTGGAATCATAGTACTCAACCACAGGAAGACTAGACTCTAGGAAAACCTTGAACCGCTTCCTTATTGTTTCAATGTTATCATCTTCTCTTCCCTACACAAACCCAAAATTGAAAACAAACATATTATTACATGCGGATTACAAGAAATGACATTAAAATAAACAGAAAGGATAAGAATA
Organism: Morus alba; assembly: GCA_012066045.3. Taxonomy (NCBI): domain Eukaryota; kingdom Viridiplantae; phylum Streptophyta; class Magnoliopsida; order Rosales; family Moraceae; genus Morus; species Morus alba. Next base: position 33,138,560 of record CP050225.2, on the reverse strand, counting down.
TAAACAGACATAGATAAACAGAGAGAGAGATCACAGCAAAATCAGAGAGATTGATAAATCACATAATCCTAACCTGGTTCCGACTTAGAAGACACCTCTCCATCTCTTCTTCCGCACAATCAAAAAACAGGACGAATGCTGGTTCAATTTTAGTCTGCAAGTAGCCAAGAACCATTACTCAGGTTGTCATTCAACGTAAGGATCCTTAACTCTTCATTCATTTTCTGGTAAAGATAAAGTTGCTAGAAGGGTCTGTGCAGTGGGCTTACAACTTCTTCAAATGCTGCACGATTTTCCTCATTACGAGGAAAACCATCAATAAGAAATTTTTCATTTCCACTTTCTTTCATTGCTTTTTGGAGAAGCTTAATTGTTACCTCTGAGGGAACAATCTTTCCTTCCTTGATCATGTTCTGAATCATGGTGCTTTAGCCATAAGAGGAAAGGAGTCAATATCTGTGAAAAGAAATGATCACTGCTAAAAAAACAAGCTCAAATTCAAAATGTGTCTTGGTTTATATTATAGTTATGCTATATATTTACAACAACTAGATTTCTCAACCAACTGGGAAGAAGAGTTTCACAACAACTATATATTTAGGAAAACGTTGAAATAACTGGGAAGAAAAGAAAAGGATATGAGTTAGGAAGTATAATTTTTTTTCTATTACCATTAGTATTGTTTTTTCCTGGCTTTTGGTAAAGGCCTGCGTTGAAAACATCAGACTTTATGTTCTATAACCTGAAAAAAATAGTTTATCTCAAGGATTATTAGGATTTATCTCAAAAATAGTTTAGAGATTAATTGTTTTAATTTTATTTTTGGTTTATCATTATAATTTATTTTTTGAATTAATTCTACTTCTATTATGATAATTAGTTTTAAATCTATTAGGATTCAACCAACAAAAGACGTATAAATTATTTACACCCATGCCTAAAATGTTAGCTGCAGTATTCATTCAGTTGGTCCTCTAACAAAGCGGACAAAGCTCAGAAATTATTAGAATGCGAAGATGTTGATAGAAGATATCATCTAACAGTTGAATATGTACCAAATCACAATTCGTCATAAGACTGTACCAAATTTTAGGGAATGTAGCCCTCAAATTTTAGGGATTATATGTATAAGCAAGTTCCAAGTCATGGAGGAATTATATGTACTTTACTCTATTGAACACTATTACTTTTTCTTTTTCATTTTCATTTATACTCTGTCTTTTTTCTTTTTTTTGGTGGCTTCAACTAGGGAACTTTTGCTTGCATTCTATCGATCGCAACTGGGCAAAAGCCTCAGAGAATTATATACTACAGGTTTCTTTATTTTAGTCAAGCAAATGTTGTTGCTCCTTCCATAAAATAAAAAAAAAAATAAAAAAATGATGCTTTTCATTACGGTTTTACTTTACTCTATTGAACACTAATAGTTTTAACGCCTTCAATTTGTTGTTGTTCGTTGTCAATGAGTAGTTTACATTGTCTGAAATTTGCAGGGAACCAGCAGGCCTGCACATTACCGTATCTTGTATGATGAGAATAGTTCTACTGCTGATGCTTTGCAAGTTCTTACCAACAACTTGTGTTACACGTTAAAATTTCTTTGTATTCTATTATTTGACTTTTTAGATTCTATTTGCTTTTTATGAGGATAATGATCATCTTCTAAAAATTATTTTGCAATTGCTGGTGGGGCTTCGCTTTCCAGGTTCGCTAGATGCACCCGATCAGTCTCAACAGGTTTGACATCCATCCATTGGATTTCTCTGTTTCTTTATTCTTTCTTTTATTATATCTATTATTATAGACTGAGGATTATAGAGTAGAAGTTAAACTTTTAGAAAGAATTCAATCTTTATCTCCAAAATAAAACTTATTAATTATCTCCTATTTGAATTTGAAACAAAATCTCCTCTTCTATTTTATCCATTATGACCTGCCACCTATGGAGGAGTTCATCCTTGTGTGGCACCAAATACAAATAGAAAAGAAAGAGAAAATCATAATTTATCTTGCAATTAATTTTGACTTAAATTCAAATTTTAATTTAAGTCATACTTATATTTTTCTAAGTTCTTAAAAAAAAAGGAAGGTGTCATTAAATCAAGTAATAAAGCATTTGAATTTCATATTTAAAAAAGAAACAATTAAACTAAATATTTATGTTTCCTATTTAAAGATTTATTATTGTTTTCATTTTTTTTTGTATAGGGTTAAAAAAAAAGTCTTTTAAACAAAATAGCAGACATTTAAACAGTATTGTAATTAAATAAAATAGCAGACATTTTTATACTCAAGATAGACATTCTCTTGTCAATGGCCCTTTATAACGGTGACCATGGGCCTCATTATTCTTAATCGGGAGAAAGAGGAAAATTAATCTATATATTTTCTAAAGTTTTTTATATTGATCTATTTTTTTACTATTTTTCTTCTTAATTCTAACTATAGAAAAGCACGTCTACACCAGCGACCAAAAACAAATTGGTTTTTTTTTTTTTTTGGTTGAAAATGAAAAAACAATCTGTTAAATTCATGTATGGGATCACCAGAATTCTCTCTGGTGCCGGTGATTAGAGAATCTTGTAGATTGTTTACTGAAAATGAAAAACAAATTAGTAGATTATGGACCATAATCTACTAGATGATTGTTTTCCAGTGGTTGATACCGGAGACTTGGGACGATGATATATATATATATATATATATATATATATATATATATTAAAAGAATAAAAATAATATCCAAGATCCCAGCAACCAGAATCTGTAATGATTTTTATTGAAAATAAAAATATAATATATTAAATCCCTCCCTAACATCTACCTGATTCCTATCTAGTTGCAGGTAACCTAAGATGATTGGTTTTTTCTTTTTTGTTGAAAATAAATATTTTCTACTAGACTCCGCCATCTACCAAATTCCTCTCTTATCCCAAATTCTATGCATAATTTATCAAACATTTAAAATTTTACTCTCTGTATATACTGCAATTAAAAAAAAAAAAAAAAAAAAAAAAAAAAAAAAAAAAACTACACTAAATCCCAAAAAAGTTAATAGCGTTTAAAATTCCTTTGATTCCACTTGACAAACTTTGCCAGAACAATAATACACAAATAAGTTTCGATTGTCTTTTCATTATCGCAAGTAAAATATACCAAGCGATGCAAGGAAAATATTTTGCAAATGTGTCATACTAGAGCTATCTCTTCTTTTTCCCACCCTTTCCGGATTTGGCAGTTCCAGCATTTGACGCAGAAGCAGGCTCTTGCTTCTTGGTCCTGCCAGGATGTCTCGGCACTAACTCTGCAATTCGTAGCATCAGCTGTTTCCCTGCAATACAATCGCAACCCGACACTAAACAAACAAAAACAAAAGCAGAGTTCAAAGTAGAGACACTCTAACTCTGCAATTCGCACCATCAATTGTTTCGTCGATGAAATTACTCCATATATCCCAAACACAATCATAAAAACAAGTCTAAATCTGCCATTCTAGAGGCAATGATCATGAAAAAGAGGGAATAGAGATAAGACTCCTAAAAAGTTAGGAGACTTTAGAGGAATTCTAGTTTATTCATGGCTGGATTCACAACAATATTACAATTTGCGCCCAATTAACCAACAGCAACAAAACCCCCCCATGATGCAAAGTTGAAAACTATTGTTGAAAACTCAACCATCTATGCAATATCAATGCTAGACATAGAAGATTCTGATAATTAAATAATAATTATTCCACGGTGCTAACATTATAATTATTTGTTCAAAGGTAAAAGTTAATCATGCTTTGTAGCAAGAAATTTTGCGCTACACACGTAAACAAGAAAAGCAAATCAAAATCGACGATTAAATGAAATTGCAGCTTCCAGATCACTGTTTTTATTTGAGTATCTATAAGTCTGTCCAACTGTTACGACAACAGGTAGTGAAGCAGGCATTTCCTACTAAAAGAAGAACAAAACCAAGGAACTAAAACATAACACATACATATCATTACATATACACATGATATTGGACACTAGTTCTGTGCACATAATACAGAAATCTGTTTGCAAAATCAATTGGGTAAATTTCAAACTGGTTAATAGAAATAATCCTTACTTGAAGATATGGCTGGATTACAGGGAGTGCCATCATTTTTCTTAAGCAACACCCGCACTCTCCCTCTTTGCATGAAATCGCGTGGATAAGCTTTATCAATCTGCAAGAAAACAATCAGTCAACCGCAGCAATATTGGCATGTAGTTGTGAACATATATTTCGAACCACGGAATTTTTAGTTTTGACGAGACAAGAAGAGACCTCGATTGCAAAAGGGAGTTTGAAATGGGTGCAACAATCCCCAATTTCAGCACAAGTAGGATTCTCACATGCTTTGCTCACATTAATTCTCCTCCCTTCAGCGATTGTTTTCTTTGAATTTATATATACTGGATAAACCACTACCCATTTCTTTATGTCATTGTTGGGCATATCTCCAATATCCATTTTGTTTCTCTGCTAATAAGATGACATAATTAAAACCGAATGCAATTACTAAATTGTATAAAGAAACTGAAACCACATGAGCTATTCTAATAATTAAATCAAAACAGAAAAGAGACAAATGATGGATGAATTCAACTAAAATGAATTGACTTTCAAAACCTAAGAATAATAGCTTAAAAAAAAAAGAGGAAGCAAGAGTAATTAAATCTTGGAAAATCAATCTGAAACCCCAAAAGGCCTAACTCAATTGGTAATTCCAAATGGCAAACATAAATTCAAACAATTCACGGATACGCAAACAGAACGTCTCATCTCGACGGAATGAATGGCGTTAAAACAGGTTGGTTGCATCAAAACATTTCCCTCGGAACCCCCAAATTTCTTGAACTCCCATTTTCTGCCTAAATGTCCTGTTGTGCTTCTGTTTAAAATTAATAAAAATAAAAATAAAACCCTATTTCTAACATCAACTTTCACTAAATCTGATTGATGCTTAAAACTCACTTTTGTAGGGCTGTGTTTGAACTGAAGAATTTGTGACCCAGGAAGAAATTGGAAGGTCAAAACACTCAACAGGTTCGAGACAAGTAAAAAAGGCATATGTTGAAGAGACCCTTTCGCTTTTGGAGTCCTCACAGTCACAGACATTTGGTCGAACAGTTAGTGAGCGTTGGTTTTGATTATATATAATCAAATATCAACAAGAAAACAAGACGATGTTGTACAATTCAAATTCCAAATACCCAACAAGTCAACTATCATTTCTACCCATACCCGCCCCATACTATAAAGCTATGAAAATTAAGAAAAGGATTTTCTTCTTCTCTTCATGCATACCCCATATATAAATCAAATATATATATATATATATATATACACATATTTATATATATATATATATATATATATATCAAAGAGAAAAAAGAAAAGCTTTTGCACCATCAAATTGAGAAAACTCAAAATTATGGCCCTTATAATACTGCTATGTTTACAGACCTTGGTTTGCTTCAAGAAATCTGCGAATCTCGAACCAATTTAGAGCATAGACAGAATTGAATAGAATCGCAAAGATCAATCAAATCTAAATCTAAATCTAAAAAGACATAGGAAAAGAAGAAGAAAGACTCTACTCTTACCGAAAGAATCGCAAACTCTGCGGAAAAAGCGGTTCAATTTGCCCCTCTAATACTAGAAAGACTATTACTGTTGTTTTTGTTTTGTTTTGTGCTAAATCACCACTTTCTCCTAATTTATTTTGGGCTCGATTTGAACTTTTTTTTAAATAAATAAATAAATAAAAATAAAAAAGACATTCACAAAAATCTCACTCAAAAAGAAAATAAGAATATATTTTTAAACTTTTAACATTTATGTCATTTAGTTCATGAGAAAATATCCTGATAGTATATTTTTAAAAGCTTATCGAATTATTTTTTTCTTCTCGGCGGTAAAAATGACAATTGAAGAGTATTCTTTTAAAATATTATTTTCATTTTTCCCAATATTATAAGGCCTTGTTCACTTCACCGATTCGAGTTTTTAGTTTTAGGTTTCTACAGTAAAAAGCTCTCAGAAAATGTCACATCAAAATTTTCTGCTACAGTAAAAAGCTCTCAGAAAATGTCACATCTCAGCTCGAATCGAAAACTCGAATCCGCGAAGTGAACGAGGCCTAAATATACTAAAGGAGAGTTGGGGTTTACTGTTCACGCAGACTCAGTTTACTGTTCATTCTACAGTGAAATGACAATTTTGCCCCCGATTTACTGCTCACTTCTTCGTCTGGCCCAGGGGTGGTTTGGTCTTTTCGTGGCTTTTTGGGTTTTGTGTTTTGTTAATTTCGCAGCCCCTGGGCCCCCTGCTATGACTTTTGCTTTCCTTTTCGTGAAGCTTCTACCTTCATCTCTTCTGGGCATTTTTTTTGTCCATTTTCTTCTCTCTCTCTCTTCCTTTCCGTGAAGCTTCTGAGCTTCACTTCTTTTCTGCATTTCGTGGCTTTTTGGGTTTTGTGTTTTGGTAATTTCGCAGCCCCTGCTATGACTTTTGCATTCCTTTTCGTGAAGCTTCTAGCTTCATTTCTTCTGGGCATTTTTTTTTGTCCATTTTTCATTTGCGCCTCTTTCTTTCATTCTTTATTTTTCTATTCTGCTCTGCTTCTCTTCGCTCCCTTCGTCCTTCTAAGAATCCTGCATTTCTCACTTTTTGCTCTCAACCTTTTTGTTCTGTTGGTCTCATTTGCCTGCAGAAATTTTGGGATTTTATGCATTTTTCCTCTATTTGTTTGCTGCATCCGGTTTGTTCCCAAATTTGGGCCTTTTGTTTTTCCTTTTTCTGGGTTCCTTTGTTGTTTTGATTTCTGACTTACATTTCATTTTCTTTTTGTTTCTTATTATTTTCCGTAATACACTTCTCTTATTTTACTCTTTCTCTTTGCGCCGTTTCCGTTCGCCCTTTTTTTTCTCTTCTTCTTCTTCTCATTTGATTCTGTTTCCTTCCTTTGTTTCTACTGAAATTTTTTCCCTTCTTCTTCTTTTAATTTCATTCTGTTCTGTTACTCTCTTTTTTGTAGGCATTTTTGGGTTTTTCTTTTATGATTTTGTTGTTTTCGTATCTTTGGTGGGCTTTGTTTGGGTTGAGATTTGGAATTTTATGGTTTTTTCTGTTAGTTCTTCTATATTTGTTAGAATCTTTTGTTCTTAGTTTCGTTCTTTTCAATTTTTTTTCCCTTTACTGCTTTGGTTACTTTTTTGGTTTTTTTTTCCTCTTTTTTTCCCTCTTTTCTTCCCTCTTCTTTTCGTTACTTGCTTTGTTCCTTAGTTGTTCTGTACATATTAGAGGTTTTCTTTTATGATTGTTTTTAAATCCCAACTTTGTATTTTTTTTTTTTTTAATTTTTAGCTTCTCCTTTTTCCTCTAGGTTTCTCCCTTTATTATTTTCTTTTTATACATTATATAGTACTCTGTTTGCTAACCTGTGATATTTAGTTCAAATTTTTTACAAATTTATTATCTTCTCATTTGATCACTGATTTGTGCAGAAATTTCATTTGCGTTGGTGTCCTTTTTCTTGATTGATTTCATACCGTATCGGGGTAAGTCTTGATTTTTTTCTATTCATTTTTTGTATCGATGAGTTGGGATCCTTATATTGATAATCTTTTTCCTGTGAATTCCCTAGAATTTTGACTAATTTTTTCTTTATGTTATCTAGAATGCTGCGTAATTTTAAGGGAAAAAATTCCCACTTTTCTTCCTTTTTATTTATTTATTTATTTTTTTGCGTTTCACTCTTTCTAAGGCTATTATTTTTTAAATAATGCTAGGGCTGTAATAGTTTTGTAATTTAATTAAGTAATGTTTATCTTTTAAGTTTTTTTACTTCAGTATACAATATTACGTGTTACATTACCAGAGGTTGTTCACTGTTTATGCTACTTTTTTAGTCCGTATTTATGAATGCTCCCGTATATACGGATTCTTCATGCACGTTACTTTTTTTTCTCTTGCGCCTGTTGTTTTGTTTCTTTAGCTTGGTTTTATCCCCGATGATTTGCTATTTCAGTCGACCATTTCTCATTTACTATTCTGTTTCTTCACCTTTGGCCTTCTAACTGTTTGTGCTTGCTGTTCTTTTACCCGTCAGTACTCACTATTTTGTTTCACCCTTTATCATTTAGTGCCTATTTTTTTATCCTTTTATTTTGGAGCCTTTGTGTTCACCTGTGGTTGGTTGATATACAACAATTAGAGCAGCATTTGGAGTGCTTCAGGTACTATCAATATTTCCTTTTTATTTTTTTTGCAACGTCACTAATATTTGCTCTTTAAATTGTTTTGTTACTTTTATTAATTTATATCCTCACTGTTTTATTATTACTTAATATCATTTACCTATTAGTTGACAGTATTAATATATTGACTTGTAACTTATCTGTTTCATGTTAACATACTTAGATGAATCTCCTTGCTTTATATCTTTTACAATTAATTTCTATTTTTTTGGGGTTTTTTTTCTTTCCCTATTCCTTGCTTTTTGGTTCTATTTGTTTCCCTATTCTTTTTCTCCTCCCTTTCTTATTTCCTCATAGCAATGATGATTATAAACAATTTTGACACTTTGAGTTTGAAATAATTTCTCCAAAGATTGCTGTGAATGTGGTTCTTTCATTTTGCCCTCTTTTTGTCTACGTTTTTTGATTCAAAATCTTTTCCCATGTCTTTTTCCTTATTTTTTAGCATATTCTCATACTTTTGCTTTGTTTGTTTTTTTTTTTTTTTTTTTGGCCTTCTTCACCTCGTAGTTGTTGGACAAATCAATATCTTTCTCAAATTACTTATTCTTTGTGTTACACACTTTATGATCTGTGTGATGCATTGAATATCACACAGATCATATAAACATATAAGTTTATTTGTTCATCACATGTTGACGAAAAATTCAATACCTGAGCCATGATCATTATATAAAAATACTGTAATATTTATGTTGTATGAATTTGTTCTAATCCCTTTCTTTTTCTTTTTCTTTTACTGTTTTTTTCCTTGGTCTTTTCTTTTGTCCTTTCTCATTTCTTTCCCGTTTCTTTACTTTTCTACTCACTTAGTTATTTGTATCTATTTTTTCAGATTATCCTCACTGTTTTATTATTATTTAATAACATTAATATATTACTTGATAATATTGACATATTTACTTGGACCTTATCTGTTTTACGTTAACATACTTAAATGAATGCCTTTGCTTTATATCTTTTACAATCAATTTCTCTTTTTTGATATTTCTTCCTCTCTCTATTCCTTTCTTTTTGGTTCTTTTTTGTTCTCATGATTCTTCTTTCCCTTTCTTTCTTATTTCTTCATGGAGATGATTATAAATAATTTTGATACATTGAGTTTGATATAATTTGTCCATGCCGTGAATGTGGTTCTTCTTCTATTTAGGGATGTCGTTTTTTTTTTCGAATACATTTATTAAAAAAGACTTTTTTTTTTTCAGAATAAATTTAATAATTTAGGTTTTTTTTTTTAATTTTTTTTTTTTCATTTTGAATTTTTTTTACGCTTTATTTTTTCTGTGGTCATGATGATATATTTTCTTTTTTTGTTGTTGCCGTGCATCATGTAGTTTTTAAATTTGATTTGGCGTACCTGATGTTGCCCAGTTATTTAATAATGTGTATAAATACGATATGTTGTGTATATACCTAATGTGTTCTCTTTGTTGGGTTAAACATTTTATTTTATTTTTCCTACATCGTTAACCGACATTGTATGGTTTACTTTCATATGTTGTGATTTTTTATCGTCTTTATCATTTCTTATCACACTTAGGTTGCTTTTCTTTGTGATTATCTGTAATACACATTTTATTTTTACTATCTATTCATTATTGGTTTTGTTTTTCCTGTGGTTTTCATGCATAGTGACACTGTTTTTACCGAATTATTATATAGCTTCAGGTTTATCTTCAACTTTTTTAATCTGATCTGATAGTGTTTTTTGTTGTGTATTTGAAGATTCTCATTCTCTCTTTTTTTCATCCATTGACTATAGTGATCTCCTGTTTTTTAGCTTATCTGTTTTTTTACACTATTTACACATAACTCATATCCACCTTTTGTTAGTACCTTTACTGTTTTTGGGAAATTTCTACTCTGTCGGTTCTTCATCTTAGATTGAGGTATTACTTTTTTACTCTGTACACGTTTTTGTATAGTTTCTTTCATTTTCTATTGTTATCTTTACTTTTAAGTTTATTAGTATTTATATGATTTTTTCCTCTTGGATGTGATTAAGATGTTCTGTTTTAGTATACTTTTATTTCTCTAAAAATAATACTATGTTACTCTGTTGGCTATGATTAATAGGAGTTGATTTTTATGTTTAGTTTTGCTAATAGGAGTTTTTATTTTGTTTTGTTAGATATCATTACTATGTTTTATTTTGTTAATAGAAGTCTTTACTCTTAGTGTTGCCTCAATTATTTGGGATTATTTTATTATCTTTTTTTTTTGACATTATTTTCTTCATGTTTTTCTTATGCTGTTTGTTCTTAAATTTTTTATCTCTTTTTTGTTCTTCTATATCTGATTTGACCCTTTTTTGCCCTTTATTTTTCTGTTCAGTTCCTTAATGTTTCTTTTATGTTCATCATAACTGCATAATAGTTTTGTTTAGTTGGCAGCCACGGATATAAAAAAAAAAATACTTGAACCTTATATTATTATCTCTTTATTTGTTCTTCTATATCTCATTTCACATGTAACACAATAGTATGTTTATGTTACTTTTCCACTTAGCATAATTATCACCGTTTAATTTTTCAGTCGCTAGTAGTGTGATAATGGGATTCGACATATTGCTGGAAATAAATAGAATATTCATCTAATCAATTTATGTGCATGAATATCAAGGCATGTTAATTTTTGGCACAATTAAATATGATGCATGATGCACATGAAAATACATAAATCATGTTTTAATTTTGGGTGCCAATGATAGGTCAATTTACCACGAATATAGTGCCGCCGTAGGGTAGGTCAAAATATCGCAAATTGAACCGAGACCTTCTCAATTAATAAATATAATTAAAATATCTCATATTTTCATATTTATCAACTATCGTTAATTTTGGTCAAAAATATAATCAACAATTTGATTATATCTCCATGAGTGTAACCCATCATTTCGATTCTCTGGACTTAACTCCGGAGTGTCTTTGGTAGGGTAGGTCAAACCGAAATACATCCTCGAATCTTAACGCTAGGAAGTCAACCTTGTTATTGATCCGAAAGAACACTTTCCGTAGGGGAGTGCGGAATCGGTGCCCGCCAAGCCCCTTTCGAATCTCACGGTGTTGAACTAATGATGGAGACCGATGGGTCGTATTGTCATACAACCCTCTCCCATTCATTATTTTGCAAATATGTATTTTGTTTGAAAAACATCTCATGATTTTCAAATTCGAAAAATAAGCAATTTAATTTTCGGATATGTGAAATTTCAAAATTTAACTCTTAAATTCAATTTCACATGTAACATTATTTTGCAAATCAATTTTGCAACTTAAATCAATTTAATCATATTAAATGATTTTTAGCGCATGGTTCTTATTTTATTTTATTTTTTTAAAACACTTTTATAATAAATAAAATAAACAATAACAATTGCGCGTGTATGCATGGTATGTTATAAAAACATATGAGTAGACACATTATATTTACATGGCATGTTATATGCATGGACATATATAATATATAATTATCAACATAAAATATAAATATATGCAATCAACTATTGAGATGGATTTGACCGGGTCCCATGGAAAAATAAATTACAACTCAATCGAATCGAATAAATAAATAATTACAATAATTATATTCTTTCGTTACATCAACGGTTCTTCGATTCTTGAATTCTTTATTCTTCGGCTTCATTCTTTGTCTCCGGGTTGGATTTCACCTTCCTTGGGATCCGGAACTTTTCTGGGCTCATCGGCATGCTTTACGAGGGTTTCGGAAACCTTCGGGCCCGTTCGGGATCAAATCCCGAACTTGGGCCGCCAGCGCGGGGGCGGCACTGGCCGCGGCCTGCACCACCTTGTGTTGGGCGCGGCTTTGACACGCCTGGGGCCGCGCCTGACGCCGCCTGGGCCGCCCTGACGCTGGCCTTTGGGCACAGCGTCTGGCCCGTCCGGACGCGCCTGGGCCGCATCCGGGACGCGATTCTGGAAATATCTGGGCAGTTTTCTGGGCTTCTTTGAAGGCTTCAAACATGATCTTCATGGCCTCCTTCTTGATTCAAAAACCCTAATTCTACCCAAATCCTAGAATTACAATAATTCTAATCCCGAATTAAATTACTAATAATTTATTAACGAATGAATATAACCGATCCAGGAAACCATATAATTAACGACCAAATCCATCATCCATACATTCATCATCATGAATAAAAATAAACATCCATAAATGCAAGTGCCTACTCATCACATACATACATAATTAAAGATCACATATTTAATATTGATTATGATTATCGAATAATCGAAGCATAAATTAATATCGTCTATAGACCTCTCTGATACCAATTGTTGGTAGCCGAATCGAATTCGGATGCGAAAGCGCAGCGGAATAGCGGATCGTGTATAACAAAAATTTTCATAAAACTTTTGAGATACTCTATAGATTATATTAATTTATGAACCAATAAATTAATCTCATTAATTTATAAGATTCAAGGATCAACCGAAAAAAATACCTTGTAGCCGACTCGGATGATATCTTGATTTTCTTTGACCACGAAACAGTCCTAGCTCCAAGCTTTTGTGTTTAGAACACCAAAGTCTTCCACGTCAATTCCTTGATTCCACGTGAGGCGTGTGTGTGGGCACACGTGAGACAAAACGGTTTCTAAAACACTCGAATTTCCACAAACACCAACGCATGCACGATGTGGAATTTTTGGAGAAAAAAATTTTCACTCTCTTTTTTTTGCTATATGAGAATTCCGGCCACACTCTTTCTCTAGGGCTGAAAAGTGTTTTCAAGATTGTCTCACAATCTTTCATTTATCTCATATTTAAAGAGAAGAAGTCAATCTTCAAAATAGGATCAAATCCTTATCTCCAATTTTGAATTTGGAACAAAAATCCTTCCCTTATCCCTTAGGGTGGCCGGCCACACACTAGGGTTTATCCCCTGTGTGTGGCGCCTAGATAAGATAGGGAAGGAGAAGATATTTTATCCTTTATCCAAGTGGTCAATTTTAATTGATTCAAATTTGAATTTAAGTCAAACTTAAATTAATTTGAATTCTAAATTAAACAACTTATCAAATAAGTTTAAATGGATAAATCTAGATATGTTCAAATTCAAATTTAAATAATCTCATTATTTAAATAATAATTAATTCACAATTAATTATTCTTGAGTATTTAATTTTAGAATTCCGTAATTCTAAAATTCCCATTTTGCCCTTTGTGTCCGGTAGAATTACAAGGACGACGCGGACTAATGGACCTATAATTACGAGCTCTAATAAAATTAATAATTAATTAAACACTTTAATTAATTAATTAATTCTATTAATTCAATAGTTACTCCACTATAAACTTGGAATTGCACTCTCGGAATTATAGACATTAATTACTTTTAAACCGTGAAGTGTCCATTTGATATAGTCATTGCATATAGATCGATCCTCCATAAATAATTCATAATTAGAGTCGGGTAGAATCCGTTAACCTCTCTAATTACATCTTTATCCTTGAGTACCATTGATTCTCTAATGGATAGTGATTCATAAAACACATTCATGAACCGGGCGCTCTTACTAATCCAAGTACCGAATCAACACTCAAGAGAATTATTTATCTGCTTCTCTCTCAAGAAGGAATGGATTCCATCTCGTATAATAACATTCCCAGCTACCTATTTCATTATGTCTCCAAAATACAAGGAATAGGATTCGGGGGTCTCGGAATCCGTGCAGGTAAATCAAAAGACATAAATCCATAAATAGGAGTTTGTTAAGAACTCAGGATTAAGATCATTCTATATATGACCATCGGTAGACTCAATTAGAATTTCTATGCTTAACGGAAATTATTAGAAATTCATATTGTGTCTGTGTCCATGTTCCACATAATCTCATTATGCAAAATACACTCATTCAATATCTCGCCATATTAACAGTGCGGATAACACCGTTCCATTCTAAATGGGAATGACATGTATCAATAATGTTTTAATTAAAGATTCCGAACTTTAATTAAATTCATTATGAAACGATTACTTTTGATTATTATCCTTAAACATTATCCTCTTGTATATAACACTTATATACCATGTTTAAGGTTACATAAATAATCAAGGAATTTTATTTGATATTCATAAAATATTCATAAATATATGCACATAAAATGATGAATAAACTATTTTATTAAATAAATAATAAATATCCTTTTACATCTCATGCTTTCGGGACACTATTCCCAACAATCTCCCACTTGTCCTAAAGCGGGTGTGTCATGTCTCTAATCCCAAATCCATCTAAGTGCCGATCAAAAAAAGCGTTCAATGGCAATGTCTTGGTGAACGGGTCGACAAGGTTGTCCTCTCGACGCGATCTTGAACCGCTACATCGCCTCTATCCACAATGTCTCGATCGGTGATATTTCCTTTCTATATGTTTCGCACTCTTATGGCTTCTAGGTTCTTTTGAATTAGCCACCGCTCCACTTTGTTGTCACAGTGAGCTTAATTGGCTTATCCATATCTGGAACAACTTCGGATCGGTTAAGAACTTCACGAGCCATGTAGCTTCTTTTAACGGCTTCTGGTCGCAACATATTCGACTTCCATGGTAGAGTCACAACACACTTTTGCTTTATACTTCTCCATACCACAGCTCCTCCATTAAGAGTGAACCGCAGATCCGGATGTCGACCGTCGACTATCTCTATCGATTGGAAATCGAGAATCTGTGTATCCGGTGAGAGATGATCTTCTCCGGAATATACTAACATATAGTTTCTCGTTCTCCTAAGATACTTGAGAATACACTTCACTGCAACCCAATGATCTAATCACAGGTTGGACTGGTAGCGACCCGACTACTCCCAATCATAGCAGATATCCGGTCTTGTACACAACATGGCATACATAAGGCTTCCCACGGCCGGCGTGAGGATACCTTCTCATATCTTCTTCCTGCTGCGGGGTCTTTGGACATTGCTCCTTGGAAAGATGAATACCATGCCTAGAAGGCAAATTCCCTTTCTTGGAGTTTTGCATCGAATACCTAGACAAGACTTTGTCTATATAAGATGCTTGTGATAACGCCAAAAATTTTTTCTTGCGATCTCGAATAATCTTGATCCCAAGAACATAGCTTGCCTCTCCTAAATCTTTCATTTGGAATTGGCTGGCTAACCACTCCTTTACATCTGTCATCATTCCCACATCATTCCCTATGAGTAAGATGTCATCGACGTAAAGAATTAAGAAGACCACTTTCTCTTCTTTCTTATACTTGTAGACGCATGGTTCATCAATGTTTTGATCAAATTCATAAGACTTTACTGACCTCATCAAACTTGATGTTCCATGATCTAGAAGCTTTGCTTGATCCATAAATGGACCTTTGCGGTTTGCGAGACTTTCTGCTGCTGTTGGCCTTCCACTATGTAACCCTCTGGCGATCCATATAGATGGTTTCATCAAGATAGCCATTCGGAAAAGGCCTTGGCGTCCATCTGCCATATCTCATAGTCAAAATATCTTTGCAATGGCCAGGAGTATCCGGATGGACTTAAGCATGGCTCTTGGCGAGAAAGTTTCCTCATAGTCAACTCCCTCCTTTTGGGTATAACCCTTAGCCACTAGCCTTGCTTTAAAAGTCTCTACTTTTCCATCCGCTCCTCTCTTTCTCTTGAAGATCCACTTGCATCCAATGGGTTTTACCCCTTGGGTGGATCTACAAGTTGCCGTGACTGAGTTAGAGTGCATAGACTCCATCTCGAGTTTCATAGTCGCTTGCCATTCTTCCTTATCGTAATCATCCATCGCATCCTTAAAGGTCGATGGATCCTCCTTACCGCCATCATCAGCGACGATTTGGGCTTCCCCAGTATAACGGTCGGGTAACGTGCTTACCCTCCCACTACGACGAGTGCGGCGGAGTCGATTAGGAATCGTGGTCTTTTCTCTGGTGGTCCAACAACTCTTGTCGATTGTGGTCCGATCTCATCGGAAAGTAACTCTTCTAATACTATCTTACTTACGGGCTTGAAATCTATCATATAGTCATGCTCCGAAATGTGGCATTTGTTGATACAAACACCTTTTGATCCGTTTGACTATAAAAACAGTCCTCCTCTTGTCCCTTGTGGGTATCCCACAAAGATGCATACCGACCTTGGTTCCAACTCCCGGTCTTTTGCCTCGGCCGTGTCTTTGGACTCCCCCCATATCTTGAATGTGTTTCAAACTAGGTTTTTGACCATTCCACAACTCTAGGGGTGTCTTAGGTATAGATTTAGATGGAACTAGATTCGAGAATATACATAGCGGTTTTTAGGGCATAACCCCGAATGAAGTAGGTAGTGAAGAATAACTCAACATTGATCTCATCATGTCAAGCAAAGTTCAATTTCTCCTTTCGGCCACACCATTTTTTGTGTGGTGTACCGGTGCAACAATTGGGATACCACACCTTCTTCAATCAAGAAATCCCGGAACTCTTGGTCCGGTATTCACCCCTCGATCCGATCGAAGTGTCTTGATTGGTTTACCTAATTGTTTTCAACTTCCGCTCGAATTCTCTAAACTTTCCAAAAGTTTGATTTCCGTTGCATCGAGTAAACATAACCATATCTCGAATAGTTGTCAATAAAGGTGACGTAATATTCGTAACCTCCTCTAGCTTGGACGTTTAACGGTCCACATACATCTGAATGTATCAAATTGTAGGGGTTACGTAGCTCTTACTCCTTTTTCTTTGTAAAGGTCTCTTGGTCATCTTACCTTCCAAACAAGATTCACGAGGCGGAAGCTCGCCAACTTTTAGCTCACGCAAAGGACCATCCTTTACCAGTCTTTCAATCCTATTTAGGTTAATGTGACCAAGTCTAAGGTGCCACAGATATGTGTTATTTTCGTGAGAAATCTTTTGCTTTTTATTCTTAGGTTCGGCAACTTTGAACATTTCAGTATTAAGCAGTGAGTTAGGTATTGGTTATATACAATATAAACCATCATCCAGACGTCCAGAACAAATATTTAAACCATTTCGAGAAATATGAACAAATTCATTATCAAAATAAACTTTAAAAATAATTGTTCAAATAATTTAGCCACAAAATCAAATTTCTCACAATATCCGGAATAAAATAAACATTGTTCAAAACTAAAAATTTATTTTCCCAAAAAGCGAAGTCTAACTTCTCCCACTTTGCTTTTGCCGAAACTCTTGCGCCATTGCCTACTTTCATCGTGTAGTCCCCATCGGCTAGCTCGGTGTAAGAACTAAGACTACGCAAAGAGAAACAAACATGATTAGTCGCTCCTGAATCAATTATCCAGGTGAGGTATCACCCTCTACTAAACATGTTTCAAGGACTAGTAAATCTGATTTACCTTGTTCTTTTTTTTTTTCAGCTCCTCGAGATACTTGTGATTTTCTCTTCCAAAGCCCTTCGCCATTGCGGTGGAAACACTTTCCTTTGGGTTTTGGATGGGGCCCTTTGCTTTCTTGGGTCTCTTGTTTTTCCCTTCTTTCCTCTTCCCTGGTTACGGTTTTTCCTTTTATTTTTACGAACTTCCTGCCTTCTAACATTTGCTTCTCCTCCCCTTCTTTTGTTGGTGGATTCGAAGTTTTGCGGGTCATTCATGAGTTCGATGAGATTGCACTTTTTCTTGTTCATAACAAAGTTGTTTACGAACTCATGAAAGTCGGGAGGACAGGCTTTCCAAGATGATGCCAACTTGGGTGGCTTCATCGATTTTGGCACCATTGAGCTCCGCATCGTGGAGGTGATCAATCATGTTCGAACATGTGCCTTGGTCAAGAACCTTTCTTCATCTTATTGTTCATGAAAGCCCTTACGGCATCCAAACGAGCCTTTTCAGAAGGAGCGCCGAACATGGCTTCTAGAGACTCCATTATCTCATAAGCAGTCTCCATCTCCTCATGCTTCTTGCGAAGCACATCGCTCATACTGGCCAGCATAAAGCACTTTGCTTTATTGTTGGCCTTGATCCGGTGATCAAAAGGCTCCCTCGCGGTTTTGGATGCAATTGCCGCGGGTTCAGGAGGACATTCCTCCGCTAGGACAAACTTATAGTCTTCGCAGACCAATAGTATGTTCATGTTACTTTTCCACTTAGCATAATTATCACCGTCTAATTTTTCAGTCGCTAGTAGTGTGATAATGGGATTCGACATATTGTTGGAAATAAATAGAATATTCATCTAATCAATTTATGTGCATGAATATCAAGGCATGTTAATTTTGGCACAATTAAATATGATGCATGATGCACATGAAAATACATAAATCATGTTTTAATTTTGGGTGCCAATGATAGGTCAATTTACCACGAATATAGTGCACGTGTAGGGTAGGTCAAAATATCGCAAATTGAACCGAGACCTTCTCAATTAATAAATATAATCAAAATATCTCATATTTTCATATTTATCAACTACTAGTTAATTTTGGTCAAAAATATAATCAACAATTTGATTATATCTCCGTGAGTGTAACCCATCATTTCAGATTCTCTGGACTTAACTCCGGTCTTTTGCCGTAGGGTAGGTCAAACCGGAAATACATCCTCGAATCCTAACGCTAGGAAGTCAACCTTGTTATTGATCCGAAAGAACACTTTCCGTAGGGAGTGCGGAATCGGTGCCGCCGCGAAGCCTCTTTCGAATCTCACGGTGTTGAACTAATGATGGAGACCAGTGGGTCGTATTGTCATACAACCCTCTCCCATTCATTATTTTGCAAATATGTATTTTGTTTGAAAAACATCTCATGATTTTCAAATTCGAAAAATAAACAATTTAATTTTCGGATATGTGAAATTCCAAAATTTAACTCTTAAATTCAATTTCACATGTAACATTATTTTGCAAATCAATTTTGCAACTTAAATCAATTTAATCATATTAAATGATTTTCAGCGCATGGTTCTTATTTTATTTTATTTTTCTAAAACACTTTTATAATAAATAAAATAAACAATAACAATTGCGCGTGTATGCATGGTATGTTATAAAAACATATGAGTAGGCACATTATATCTACATGGCATGTTATATGCATGGACATATATAATATATAATTATCAACATAAAATATAAATATATGCAATCAACTATTGAGATGGATTTGACCGGGTCCCATGGCAAAATAAATTACAACTCAATCGAATCGAATAAATAAATAATTACAATAATTATATTCTTCCGTTACATCAACGGTTCTTGATTCTTGAATTCTTTATTCTTGACTTCATTCTTTGTCTCCGGTTGGATTTCACCTTCCTTGGGATCCGGAACTTTTCGGGCTCATCGGCACGCTTTCACGAGGGTTTCGAAACCTTCGGGCCCGCTTCGGGATCAAATCCGAACTTGGGCCGCCAGCGCTGGGCTGGGCGGCGGCCCGTTACTTGGCGCGGCCTGACACGCCTTTGGGCTGACGGCCTGGGCCGCGCTGGGCAGCGTCTGGCCCGCTGGGCCGCGTTCGGGGCGCGCTGGGCCGCGCGTCCTGGCCGCTTTGGCAGCGTCCGGGACGCGATTCTGGAAATATCTGGGCAGTTTTCTGGGCTTCTTTGAAGGCTTCAAACATGATCTTCATGGCCTCCTTCTTGATTCAAAAACCCTAATTCTACCCAAATCCTAGAATTACAATAATTCTAATCCCGAATTAAATTACAAATAATTTATTAACGAATGAATATAACCGGTCCAGGGAACCATATAATTAACGACCAAATCCATCATCCATACATTCATCATCATGAATAAAAATAAACATCCATAAATGCAAGTGCCTACTCATCACATACATACATAATTAAATATCACATATTTAATATTGATTATGATTATCGAATAATCGAAGCATAAATTAATATCGTCTATAGACCTCTCTGATACCAATTGTTGGTAGCCGAATCGAATTCGGATGCGAAAGCGCAGCGGAATAGCGGATCGTGTATAACAAAAATTTTCATAAAACTTTTGAGATACTCTATAGATTATATTAATTTATGCACCAATAAATTAATCTCATTAATTTATAAGATTCAAGGATCAACCGAAAAAATACCTTGTAGCCGACTCGGATGATATCTTGATTTTCTTTGACCACGAACAGTCCTAGCTCCAAGCTTTTGTGTTTAGAACACCAAAGTCTTCCACGTCAATTCCTTGATTCCACGTAGACGTGTGTGTGGGCACACGTGAGACAAAACGGTTTCTAAAACACTCGAATTTTCACAAACACCAACGCATGCACGATGTGGAATTTTTGGAGAAAAAAAATTTTCACTCTCTTTTTTGCTATATGAGAATTCCGGCCACACTCTTTCTCTAGGGCTGAAAAGTGTTTCAAGATTGTCTCACAATCTTTCATTTATCTCATATTTAAAGAGAAGAAGTCAATCTTCAAAATAGGATCAAATCCTTATCTCCAATTTTGAATTTGGAACAAAAAATCCCTTCCCCTTATCCCTTAGGTGGCCGGCCACACACTAGGGTTTTATCCCTGTGTGTGGCGCCTAGATAAGATAGGGAAGGAGAAGATATTTTATCCTTTATCCAGTAGTCCAATTTTAATTGATTCAAATTTGAATTTAAGTCAAACTTAAATTAATTTGAATTCTAAATTAAACAACTTATCAAATAAGTTTAAATGGATAAATCTAGATATGTTCAAATTCAAATTTAAATAATCTCATTATTTAAATAATAATTAATTCACAATTAATTATTCTTCGAGTATTTAATTTTAGAATTCCGTAATTCTAAAATTCCCATTTTGCCCTTTGTGTCTGCGGTAGAATTACAAGGACGACGCTGGGACTAATGGACCTATAATTACGAGCTCTAATAAAATTAATAATTAATTAAACACTTTAATTAATTAATTAATTCTATTAATTCAATAGTTACTCCACTATAAACTTGGAATTGCACTCTCGGAATTATAGACATTAATTACTTCTAAACTGTGAAGTGTCCATTTGATATAGTCATTGCATATAGATCGATCCTCCATAAATAATTCATAATTAGAGTCAAGTAGAATCCGTTAACCTCTCTAATTACATCTTTATCCTTGAGTACCATTGATTCTCTAATGGATAGTGATTCATAAAACACATTCATGAACCAGAGCGCTCTTACTAATCCAAGTACCGAATCAACACTCAAGAGAATTATTTATCTGCTTCTCTCTCAAGAAGGAATGGATTCCATCTCGTATAATAACATTCCCAGCTACCTATTTCATTATGTCTCCAAAATACAAGGAATAGGATTCAGGGTCTCGGAATCCGTGCAGAGTAAATCAAAAGACATAAATCCATAAATAGGAGTTTGTTAAGAACTCGATTAAGATCATTCTATATATGACCATCGGTAGACTCAATTAAATTTCTATGCTTAACGGAAATTATTAGAAATTCATATTGTGTCTGTGTCCATGTTCCATATAATCTCATTATCAAAATACACTCATTCAATATCTCGCCATATTAACAAAGGCGGATAACACCGTTCCATTCTAAATGGGAATGACATGTATCAATAATGTTTTAATTAAAGATTCGAACTTTAATTAAATTCATTATGAAACGATTACTTTTTATTATTATCCTTAAACATTATCCTCTTGTATATAACACTTATATACCATGTTTAAGGTTACATAAATAATCAAGGAATTTTATTTGATATTCATAAAATATTCATAAATATATGCACATAAAATGATGAATAAACTATTTTATTAAATAAATAATAAATATCCTTTTACATCTCATGCTTTCAGGACACTATTCCCAATAGGTAGAGCAGGCCATCATATAATAAATACCGGGCGGCTCTGTACCTGACTCGTCGGGCCTCATTTTTATCACTTGGTAGTTGTGCGTCCATTAGGTATTGAATGAGGGGAGTCATCCAATTTTCTCTTTCCTGGACGCTGAGTGTATTTTCAAGTTCCTCGACGGTTGGACGCTCTAGCTCTTCAATGGGCACGACGCCCAGTGTGTCAGCATCCTTGGACGTCGCTAGTT
This sequence comes from Morus alba, assembly GCA_012066045.3. Classification (NCBI taxonomy): domain Eukaryota; kingdom Viridiplantae; phylum Streptophyta; class Magnoliopsida; order Rosales; family Moraceae; genus Morus; species Morus alba. Next base: position 33,116,259 of record CP050225.2, on the reverse strand, counting down.
TTGCCAGTGCGTCAGCGTTTGCATTTTCGGCCCGAGGGATCTGGAATATCTCGTATCTCTTATATTTGACGAGTTCCTCCTTGGCCTTTCTTAGATAGGCCCCCATCTTTTCGCCGCGTGCTTGGTATTCTTCCTTGACTTGGGGACGACCAGCTGGGAGTCACTATAGATGCTGATTCTCTCGATTTTCAAGTGTTTGGCTAAGTGCAATCCGGCAATCAGGGCCTCATATTCTGCTTCATTGTTTGAAGCCTTAAATTTGAATCGTACCGCCGAGGAGATTTTGTGACCTTCGGGGCTGATTAATAGAATGCCGGCTCCTGATCCGTTTTCGGTCGACGCCCCATCTACGTAAAGCTTCCATGTTGTACTATCGGCTTCTTCAGATGAGGTGGAAGCAGGCCTGTGAGAGAACTCAGCTAGGAAGTCGGCAAGAGCTTGTCCTTTGATCGCGGTCCTCGGCATGTATTTTTGCGCCTAATTGGTTTCAGCCCCACCGACCACTTGAGAAGTCGTCCGGAGGTTTTCGGTCTTTGTAAGGCTTGTCTCGCCGGGTGGTTGGTGAGGACCCGTATTGTGTGGGATTGAAAGTAATGCCGGAGCTTCCTCGAGGCAATCATTAAGGCGAGCTAGACGCCCATTTCAACAGATCCTCGACTCGGCCGAGGAGCCTTTTGCTCATAGTAAATCGGCAACTGCACTTTCCCTTCTTCCCTTATTAGGACGGAGCTCACGGCGTGTTGGGACACGGAGAGGTACAGCTGAGTTCTTCGTGGACGTTTGGTTTTGACAAGATCGGGGCTTGCCCAAATGTTCTTTCAGCCTTTGAAAAGCTTCCTCAAGACTGTGGTGTCCATTCGAAGCGCTTTTATTTCCTTTATTGAAGAAAAAAAAAAGGGACGACGGTCGAAGAGCCTTGATATGAATCTGTTCAGAGCGGCGACGCAACCTGTCAACCTTTGAACATCTTTAGGTTTAGTTGGTGACCGCATATCCTGCAAGGCTTTGATTTTTTCCGGGTTGGCCTTGATCCCTCGGCTACTGACCATGAAACCGAGAAATTTACCCGATCCGACTCCGAAGGCACATTTCTGGGGATTGAGCTTCATGTGGTATTTTCTTAATATTCCGAACATCTCCCCCAGATGGTCGACGTGATGGCTAGCCTTGGTGCTTTTCACGAGCATGTCGTCGACGTAGACCTCCATCGTTTTGCCAATTTGTTGAGCGAACATTTTGTTCACTAGCCTTTGGTAGGTTGCCCTTGCATTTTTCAGGCCAAATGGCATTACTTTGTAGTAGTAGAGGCCCCTGTTGGTTATGAAAGACGTGTGCTCCTCATCGACTGGATTCATGGGGATTTGATTATATCCGGAGTAAGCGTTCATGAAGCTTAACATCTCATGTCCTGCTGTGGCGTCGACCATTTGATCTACCCGAGGGAGGGGGAAGCTATCTTTCGGGCATGCTTTGTTGAGGTTGCTAAAGTCGACGCAAGTTCTCCAGCTTCCGTTAGGTTTGATCACCAGAACCGGATTGGAGATCCATCGTGGATAATGCGCCTCCCTGATGAAGCCATTTTTGATCAATTTGTCGACCTCTTCCCTCAGCGCTTCATACCTCTCTGGGTTCATTGGTTGGCGTTTATGGCGCTTGGGAGGATACGTAGGATCGACGTTCAAGGAGTGACACATTACCTCAGCGTCGATTCCCTCCATGCCAGAATGGCTCCAAGCGAAGACATCCAGGTTTTGCCAAAGGAATTTCTCAATTTTGATTTTGAGGTCAGGAGTCAAGTTTGAGCCAATCTTCAGCACTTTGATGCTCCCATCTTGGTCAATTTGAATTTCCTCCAACTGTTCGATAGGCAGGCCCGGACCAAGTAACTTCCTCCCGAACCACAGGGTCTATATCTTGATGAGGCTTTGTTGAACCATCCTCATTTCTTGTCTCCCCGGCTGGTCATATCCACGCAGGGCATCGGAGTATGCAACCCTGGCCTCATATTGATTGCTTTTAATTTCCCCTCGCCATTTGGGGTGGGGAATTTAACACAGGTGGTAGATGGAGGTTACCGCCCTTAATGCTGGAGGGTTGGTCTCCGATGACCGCATTGTATTGGGAGCCTCCTTTGATGACCACAAAGTTGGCCATTGTTGTTGCTTGCCGGGGCTTCTCTCCGGCGGTTATCGATAGCGAATAGTCCCTTGGGGATGATGGAGTCTCCGGTGAATCCGTATAATGGCCTGGTGGTTCGTTCCAACTGCTCCTTAGGTATTCCCATTTTGTCTAAGCAGTCGGAATACAGGAGATCCACTGAGCTTCCGTTATCCACCAGTATCCGACACACGGTGTGGTTTCCGATCACAGCTTCAACCACCAATGCATCGTTGTGGGGGAAATGAACCCCACTGGCGTCATCCTCATTGAAGGCTACATCAGTGTGGCTGTGTCTTGGGGCTTTGGCGGCAGAAACGCTCCAAAATCGCTCCTGATAGACCCCCTTGGCTTCGTGGGCGTAGTCCTTCTGCAACCTCCGAGTGTCTCACCCTATAAGGGGGCCGAGAGACTGCTCGGATAGCGCCCGGCCTCCCGATCTTCTGGCGTGTGGTTTTCCTCTCGGCGTCCGACCGTCATTTTGCCCGCCATGGCCATCATTACGAGGCCTTGATCAGCCCTTGAATTCCACGCAGCCTTCCTCATGGATTATTCTTCGACTTCATCCTTGAGGTCGGGCGCAAATCGTGGTGTGGTGGCGACTTCGCCGTGAACCTGCTGCACTTCCTCCGGTTCCTTGATTTAGGATAGATTCATTAGCTCGTGCCGGCGCAACATGTTTCCGCAGCCTATCTGGTTGAATATCTCCTCGACGCCTACCGTTAGTTCATGGTAGGTGTCGTATTTTTGGAACAGCCGAGGCCTGCGAGGATCCTCCTGTCTCGGCTTTTTGGCCTCTGGTGTTCTTTGTGTCGAGGTTGGTTGCTTATCGCCGCTTCCTTCCCCTCGACGCTTCCTTCCATCCTGCCTTGATGGTGCCGTCCCTTGCTCGACCCCCTTCCCTTTGTTGGACCTGTGGTCCGGGTCATTAGCGTCCGCTTCTTCCGCGTTGATGTATCCTTGTGCCCATGCAAGGAACTCTTTGTAGCTGGACGGGGGTTTTCGGTTGAGCTCCCTTTTGAAGGGAGTTGTCTTTTTTATACTTGACAACGCCCCCATCAAGGCTTCCCTGTCGGTAATATCCATCGTCGCAGCGACGGCCTCTCCGTACCTGGCAAGCCAATCCCTCAGCGTCTCGTTTGGCTTCTGGTATATTGTTGTCAGGTTTTGTTTTGGGGGCACATACTTCTTGACCCCGATGAATTGGAGAGAAAATGCCTCTTTTAACTCATCCCAGCAGAGATAGAGTCGGCTTTAGCGTCCGGAACCATCGTCGGGCGGAGTCGGTCAGTGGTTCCGGAAGGCTCGACATGATCTCCTCGCGATCCCGTGCAGAGCATGTCCCGGTACATCTCTAAATGGTGCGTGATCTCCTCGTCCGTCATAGGGTGGGATCGACGGTGACCTATACTATCGGGGGGGGAGTGCCATTATCTCCGCAGTGAACGGGTGGTCGGAGTGCGGCTGGGTGCAATAAGACGTTCACCACCTCGGCCACCCGCCCAATGTTCTTTTTCGCCCCACAAATATCCTCGGTCAGTCTCCTTTCCAGGTTGGCCATGCGTTCCATGATGGTCCGAGCTTCTTCCGTCGAGATGGCCGAACCAACAGCTCCCTGCGCTTCTGGCTCGAAACAATGGATCCGGGCTGGCCGCCGCCCGCTGTACTGAACCGGAAGTCTCGGCGGGCTTCTCCAGATTTTGAGGAAGTTCTTGATGGCTCGGATCCCAGGCTCAATTTGCCGGGGTTAGAAGAGTGGGTCGAGGCCAGGAAAGGCCACGGCGGTGTTCGCTCTCCCGGTTCCTTCTTGGGCGTGTGGGTGTTCACCATGATTTGGATTCTCCATTACGGCGGTCCCCGAGGTCTCGGGGCATCTTCTAATGGTGGCATGGAGTTCCTTCCGTCAAGTCGTTCCACTACGGTCACTAGCCCACGCACCATTCGGTCAAAGCGGTTAGTTGGGCTTGCATCCGCATCGGATCCGGTCGTGGCGTCGTCGGGGGGAATTCCATTTCCGTCTGGATGCATATCTCCTTCCATCCTGCTATATCTTTTGATGGAGGGCTGATTGCAGCTTTATAATATTGGGGGTCGAACGCTTTCGGTCCCCAGCGGAGTCGCCAATTGTTGACGGTGGAATTTCGCCAACAATAAACCAGTCCGGATACCCTTGGTTTCCCTTTGGATTACCGGCTGATTATTGTGTTTATAGACAAAGTGTTAGTGTTTTTATGAACTGAATGTAAAAACACAAGAGAAATTTTATAGTGGTTCACTCTTTTCAAAATCAGAGTTACATCCACTGTATGATTTGTATTGCTTAGAGAATTTACACTTTACAAGCTATCTCTTTGTTTCTCTCAAGAATTCTCTTCTTGTTTTGTTTTTTTCCCCTCTCCATTGGGGGTCTTCCTCCTTATATAGCTGGGCTTCCTTCACGTAGGGTTTTCCTCTGTAGGCCTATGCACTCAAGTGCTTCTCTTTTTTAGGCCCAGTAGCCCACTAATCAGCACTGTTCACTCTACTGATTAGTCTTCAATTACGGCTTTGTGAGTCTCCGTAATGCTTTTGTGTCCCCTGTGACGGTTTGTAATCTTGCCATTAATGTTGTCAGCAATCTCCTATCTTCGCACGCAACCTGCTATGCCTCGACGGGAACATTCCCTCGTCGTCAGCACCACCTCAGCCTTTTTTGTCCTCTTTGAGCGACCCTTCCTGCAATCGAGGGATATTAACGCCTTAGTTTAGGCAAATTAAATCCGTCGACGCCTCATGGAGTCGTCGTTTCGATTTGGACATTGGCTTTGGGCTTGGCGGTTGATCTCGAGGTGTTGAAGCGCCGAGAGCAATGCAGCTGGCAGAGAGAGAGTGTCGCCACGTGTCGTGATTTTGGTGGTCCACGTCTTCGTCACGTTTTCCCACACAACATATATGTACACACTCGACAAACACGTTGGAATCAATAGTTAATTCATGTGTTTGTGTTCCCAATATTTATATATATATATATATATATATATATATATATATAAAAAGTAATTATCCAGGTATAATAAACTAATTACATGACAGATTTTAACATTTTTACTACCGACTACTATAAATCTTTTGTGTCCAATAGGAGATTTCTCTAAAATTTCCTTTTATTCGACAAGGCATCTTTGTCCTTTTAGATGGAAAACAAATGAGCATCCATTCGGGCTCTTATACGCATATGCAATCTTAGTCCACGTCATTTAAAAAAATTAAGGCTTTTGTCCATCTATATTATCTTAAATCAATATTTGTTATCACAATCCGTTGAATTTCAAAAGTGGTTTTTGCAATTGTTTATCAAAAAGGACTGAACATTTAATCCATCAAAACTAATAAAAAAAGGAGCACATCTCCTTGGAGAAGGCCTTTGAGGTTCTTCCGGAGCAGGTCCACCATTTTGATGAGATCCTTTTCTCCACATTTCTTTTTATGTTTCATATTTATTATTCTTATCAATCTTTAAAATTACATAAAAAAGAGTTATATGTATATTGTAAATAACTTTATATAACAATATTATATATATATATTGTATATATATATATATATATGTATTTATTGTAAATAACTTCATATAACAATGTCTTATGTATATATTCATGTATAAATATACATAAACAATCTATTTCTATTATATACAAATTATTAACTTTTTTTAACATACAAAATTATCTTCTACTGCACTGCAATGCGCGCAAACGCGCGCGTCCATGGCTAGTATTTATCTAAACCAAATTAACCAATAATAAAGATGGTGTTGATTGCTTCCTTTCTACGTGGCTCGTGACGCAATTAGGCTCGATTTATAGATTTAAGTGATGTTTGGTGGAATTCGTTCCCTGATTCGAATCATGATTCGTGATTCGCTACAGTATTTTCTCATAAAAAATACACGTAAATCAAAAATAGTTCTAATCTATGAACTAAACAGACTCTTAAATTACGTTTGAAAAACTCACGTGGGTCGTAATTTGATGGGTCATAAATAATTAAATAGTCCCATTTATTTCTTAATCTGATTAGTATTTGTATTTGTATATAAATAATTATTAAGTTATTTTGTGTTAAAATTATATAAAAACTAAAATCAACACACACTATTCACACACTTTAAACAATTAATTTTGTATATTAATTTTTGAAGTTGTAATTCATGATTGGCTCGTTAAAAACCTTACTAAGAAAAACTCAATTGGGATAAAAACTAAGAAAAAAAAGTGCAATAATTTTGTGACGAATCACAAATTTTACAAACTTACAAAGTTTAAATATACAATTACAATGTCGAAAGCAAATACATATTTACAAATTACAATTTAATTTGAAGCTGAATGATCGTTTTCAAAATTAAATGTTAATCTATTAAATTTATTGATACATTCTTTACTTGCCGGTGAAATTGTATCCTGTAAACATTAATCGACACGATCCCAATCCTTAATGCAGACAAAGACTTCAACAATGTCCCTTTGCAATGCGTTTCGGCATTCCTCAAGTATTCATCTAGTCGTACTGAAGGCTTGTTCGGATGAAACAGTGGAGACTAGGATTGAAAAATATCTATTGCCAATCGAGTTAGGACTAGCCAATTTAATGCTCGTGCCCTCCACCATTGAATTAAGTCAAACGATTCTCCACTACTGTCGACTACTAAGCTCTCACTGAGGTATGCCATAAGCTCGTTGAAGCTGCCGCCACCTATTGGTGAAGATCTACTCCTAGCTTCTGTTTGAGTCGTCTTCTTCTTCTTCTTCAACCCAAAAACAACACATTAGATTTGGTCACTCGCTAATTTTGTATTCCTTCACAACAACACATGTATGTGAAGAAACAAAAAATTTGAATAATTTTTCTTCTCTTTTCTCTCTCTAAAATTCGGCTATCTTATGAAAAATAGAGAGCAAAAATTCTCTTCTCTAATTTTCTGTTGTCTCCTATTTATATAACACTAGGAGAACCCTTTTGCTTTAACGTGAAGACAAAGAAATAAAAAATTAGTTATTATTATATTTTAAATCTCATTAAAATACAATTTCCCATTTAATTTTAGAAACAAATTTCTCCTTCCCATTTACTACATGACCGGCCACAACACAGGAAGACTTCCTTGTGGTTGGCTTAAATCTGCAGGTAGAGGTGAGATAAATTTTTTCCTTTTATCCAGTTTTCAATATTAGCTCAAATTTAAATATAAATAAAGTCATAGCTGTAACTGTGCTACCAATTCTACCAAATTAGGTTCAGCTGCTGTCTCAGCTTCTGCTTGCCCATGGCCTCTACCTCGGCCTTAACCTAACTGTGCCATCGCCTATGCTAAATTGGGTTCTGCCGCAACCTCAGCTTTGGCTTGCCCAGGTTCATTACCACGGCCACAAGCTCTGTGTCCTCGTCCGTATGCCATCTTATCTTAATCATCTGTCACTAATTAAATTTTAACTAATAAGGAAGCTAAATTAGAAGTTTTTTTGCTCCGGAGCAATCTACTCCAAAGCAGGCTGAGGATTCATCTCCATACAAGTTTTTGCTTAGGTGGCGTCACTACAGACGCCTCCACGGAGATCTTCCATGCGTGCTCCAAGAGACTCCCCCACGAGTGAAGGTTTTTCCTATGCTCCGTGAAGGATGAATGTGTCAAGTGCTCCAACAATGCTTGTTTAGCCAAATTCAAAAGGTGGCGCTGTGTATTAGGAATAGTGTCTTTAAAGCATGAGATGTAATATGGATGTTTATAATTTAATTAATAAAATAGTTTATTCACTATTTACTTTATGAATATTATTGAAAATTCTGCGATTATTTATGCGACTTTAAATATTATATATAAGTGTTATATATGAGATGATAATATTTAAGAATAATAATCAAATAATGTTCATAATAAATTTAATTAAAGTTACAAAATCTTTAATTAAAACATTACTAATACACGACATTCTCATTAAGAATGGAATGGTGTTATTCACATCATTAATATAGAAGGATATTAAACGAGAGTATTATGCATAACAAGATTATGTAGAACTGGGACACAAACACAATTTGATTTTCTGATAGTTTCTGTTAAGTATAGAAAATCAAATATGAGTCTACCTATGGTTATATATAGAATGATCTTCATATTGAGTTATTAGTAGACTCCTATTTGTGAATTTGTGTTTTTTACTTACTCGGTACGGATTTTGAGATTTGAAATCCTATTCATTGTATCTTGGAAACATGATGAAATGAATAGCTAGGAATGCTAATATACAAGATGGAATCCATTCCTTTTTGTTTAAAGAAGTAGATAAATAATTCACATGAAAATTGATTCGGTACTTGAATAAGTAATGAGCTCGTATTCATGAATGTGTTTTATGAATATACTATTCATTACAGAATTAATGGTACTCAAAGATAAAAATATAATTAGAGAGATTAACATATTTTATCTAGCTCTAATTATGAATTATTTATCAAGAATTGATCTATATGTAGTGACTATATCAAATGGACACACCAAGTTCTTAGAAGTAAATTATGTCTATAATTTCGATAGTGCAATTCCAAGTTTTTAGTAGCGTAACTTTTAGAATTAATATAATTAAAATAATTAGTTAAAGAGTTTAATTACTTATTAATTTTATTGGTGCTCAAAATTATAGATCCATGAGTCCCCGCATCATCCTTGTAATATTTGAAAGAAAAGATGAATTATCAAGATTTAATATCACTCGAAATAAATAATGTGATTATTTAATTAAATTAATTTTGGAACACACTGTGGTGGGACCACAGGAGGTCATGCACCCAAGAACAGGGAGCTACAAAGGGCGTGCGACACAAGTAGAATCCCACTGGGATTCAGTTGCTTGCTCTCCAAGATATTTGGTTTACTTGTTTGACAAGTTTTCTAATCAAATTCAAAAGGAAAGTGTGACAACCATCAATCCCTTGAGGCAGAAGGCTAAGAAAGGATAAGTTGTGCAGTCCCACATGTTGGGAATAATGTCCTGAAAGCATGAGATGTAAAAGGATATTTATTATTTATTTAATAAAATAGTTTATTCATCATTTTATGTGCATATATTTATGAATATTTTATGAATATCAAATAAAATTCCTTGATTATTTATGTAACCTTAAACATTGTATATAAGTGTTGTACACAAGAGGATAATGTTTAAGGATAATAATCAAAAGTAATTGTTCATAATGAATTTAATTAAAGTTTGGAATCTTTAATTAAAACATTATTAATACATGTCATTCCCATTTAGAATGGAACAGTGTTATCCGCCTTTATTAATATGGCGAGATATTGAATGAGTGTATTTCGCATAATGAGATTATGTGAAACATGGACCTTGAACACAATATGAATTTCTAATAATTTTAAATTAAGCATAGAAATTCTAATTGAGTCTCTTGATGGTCATATATAGGATGATCTTAATCCTGAGTTCTTAACAAACTCCTATTTATGGATTTATGTCTTTTGATTTACTTGGTACGGATTCTGAAACCCTGAATCCTATTCCTTGTATTTTGGAGACATAATGAAATAGGTAGCTGGGAATGTTATTATACGAGATGGAATACATTCCTTCATGAGAAAGAAGCAGATAAATAATTCTCTTGAGTGTTGATTCGGTACTTGGATTAGTAAGAGCGCTCTGGTTCATGAATGTCACTATCCATTAGAGAATCAATGGTACTCAAGGATAAAGATGTAATTAGAGAGGTTAACGGATTCTACCTGACTCTAATTATGAATTATTTATGGAGGATCGATCTATATGCAATGACTATATCAAATGGACACTTCACAGTTTAGAAGTAATTAATGTCTATAATTCTGAGACTGCAATTCCAAGTTTATAGTGGAGTAACTATTGGAATTAATAGAATTAATTAATTAATTAAAGTGTTTAATTAATTATTAATTTTATTGGAGCTCGTAATCATAGGTCCATTAGTCCCAGCGTCATCCCCTGTAATTCTACCGGACACAAAAGGGCAAAATGGGAATTTTAGAATTACGAATTCTAAAATTAAATACTCGAAGAATAATTAATTGAGAATTAATTATTATTTAAATAATGAGATTATTTAAATTTGAATTTGAACATATCTAGATTTATCCATTTAAACTTATTTGATAAGTTGTTCATTTTAGAATTCAAATTAATTTAAGTTTGACTTAAATTCGAATTTGAATTTGAATTAAAATTGGACTACTGGATAAAGGATAAAATCTCTTCCTTCCCTATCTGATATAGGTGCCACACATAGGGACAAACCCTAGGAGGGTGTCCGGCCATCAAAGAGATAAGGGGAAGGGATTTTTTGTTCCAAATTCAAAATTGGAGATAAGGATTTGATTCTATTTTGAAGTTTGACTTCTACTCTTTAAATATGAGATAGATAGAAAATTGTGGAACAATTTTTGACATATTTTCAGCCCTAAAGAAAGGTGGTGGCCGAAATTTCTCATATAGGGAAAAGAGTGAAAAATATTTTTCTCCAAAAATTCCACATCGTGCATGCGTTGGTGTTTGTGGAAATTCGAGTGTTTCATAAACCTATTTTATCTCACGTGCGCCCACACACACGTCTACGTGGAATCAAGGAATTGACGTGGAAGACTTTGGTGTTCTAAACACAAAGATTGGAGCTAGGACTGTTCGTGGTCAAAGAAATTCAAGTTATCATCCGAGTCGGCTACAAGGTATTTTTCAGTTGATCCTTGAATGATATAAATTAATGACATTAATTTATTCATGCATAAATTAATATAATCTATAGAGTATCTCAAAAGTTTTATGAAAATTTTTGTTATACACGATCCGCCTTTCCGCTGCGTTTCCGCCGCCGAATTTGATTCGACAACCAACACCACATTGCCTGCGGATGAAGATAGGTCCTTATTTATACAGAATGACACCACCTTCCAATGGTATGAAGTCTCTTGGGGTGAAGCCCAAAACTAAAACCGTGTTGGCTCAGACCTAAAGGGAATAATATCATACCAGGTGCGGGTAATTACATATGGTATCAGAGCGGTTTCCTATTTCCTATCATGTATTACCATGCATTTACTCCAAAATTCTCAAAGTAAGTAATTATTTAATTTCTTTAGATGAAATGTAAGTTTTTGTGAGGTGAAGTTTTTAAACGATAGAAGTGTTGATCCTTATTCGATGTCCTGAAATAGGGAGTTTCCTTATTAATTAAAATTTAATTAGTGACAGACGATTAAGATAAGATGGCACATGGACGAGGACACGGAACTCGTGGCCGTGGTAATGAACGTGGGCAAGCCAGAGCTGAGGCTGCAACAGAACCTAATTTAGTAGAGGTGGTTGCACAGTTAGGTTAAGGCCGAGGTAGAGGCCGTGGGCAAGCAGAAGCTGAGACAGCAGCTGAACCTAATTTGGTAGAATTGGTAGCATAGTTACAGCTATGACTTTATTTATTTTTAAATTTGAGCTAAAATTGAAAGTTGGATAAAAGGAAAAAATTCATCTCACCTCTACCTGCAGATTTAAGCCAACCACAGGGAGGTCTTCCTATGGTGTGGCCGGCCATGTAGTAAATGGGAAGGATAAATTTGTTTCTAAAATTAAATGGGAAACTGTATTTTAATGAGATTTAAAATATAATAATAACTAATTTTTTTATTGCTTTGTCTTCACGTTAAAGCAAAAGGGTTCTCCTAGTGTTATATAAATAGGAGACGATAGAAAATTAGAGAAGAGAATTTTTGCTCTCTATTTTTCATAAGGTAGCAGAATTTTAGAGAGAGAAAAGAGAAGAAAAGTTATTCCAATTTTTAGTTTCTTCACATACATGTGTTGTTGTGAAGGAATACAAAATTAGCGAGTGACCAAATCTAATGTGTTGTTTTTGGGTTGAAGAAGAAGAAGAAGACGACTCAAACAGAAGCTAGGAGTAGATCTTCACCAATAGGTGGCGGCAGCTTCAACGAGCTTATGGCATACCTCAGTGAGAGCTTAGTAGTCGACAGTAGTGGAGAATCGTTTGACTTAATTCAATGGTGGAGGGCACGAGCATTAAATTGGCTAGTCCTAACTCGATTGGCAATAGATATTTTTCAATCCTAGTCTCCACTGTTTCATCCGAACAAGCCTTCAGTACGACTGGATGAATACTTGAGGAATGCCGAAACGCATTGCAAAGGGACATTGTTGAAGCCTTTGTCTGCATTAAGGATTGGGATCATGCCGATCAACGTTTACAGGATACAATTTCACCGACAAGTAAAGAATAGATCAATGAATTTAATAGATTAACATTTAATTTTGAAGACGATCATTCAGCTTCAAATTAAATTGTAATTTGTAAATATGTATTTGCTTTCGACATTGTAATTGTATATTTAGAATTTGTAAGTTTCTAAAATTTGTGATTCGTCACAAAATGATTGCACTTTTTTTTCCTTACTAAGTTTTTATCTCAATTGGGTTTTTTTTAGTAACGTTTTTAACGAACCAATCATAAATTACAAATTTAAAAATTAATATGCAAAATTAATTGTTTAAAGTGTGTGAATAGTGTGTGTTGATTTTAGTTTTTATATAATTTTAACGCAAAATAACTTAACAATTATTTATATACAAATACAATTAATAAATAATATTATATTATATAATATATATATATATATATACAATATTAAAAAAGTTAAAAAATATAATAAAATATATATTTTTTTGGGCACACTCGGGTGGGATCGGTTGCTCAACCGGACTCAGGCAGCCAAAACCAGGCCTGCGGCCCATCCATGGGACATCTCAGGCTCGGGTGGGCAGCCCAAAAATTTATGGTGAGCGAGTTTAGGTGTCGGTTTCGAACTGTGGTTTTTTCGGGAGGTCGTATGCAGCCTGTCCAAAGTTCCAGCACTAATATAGATAAAGCTCTTATAATCACAACAGTACTTGTTCACCAACAAATTTATAACATGATTATAAACTCTAGTGCTACTCCACTAAAAGCCTAGAGCTGCACTCTCAATCTATATAGTATATTTACAAAGTTTCGAATAGCTCTTGTCCATGACTCATTATATTAGTGTATCATCCCTATAGGATATCCATAATCGACTTGAGACAAAGTTCCGTTTTACCTTCCCGATTATATTTGTCTTATATTCTGTCACGCCCCCCAACCAGGGTGGGTGACGTGGAGCTCGATTAGGGGTTAATAAAGCAGATTCCCAGATGAGCCCCACTTAACTGCATTAAAATATAAATGAATTACAGAATCCCGGAGCCTCTGACACACAGGGCTCCAAATAATCATTACAACAGACATAGACCACAGACTAGTAAATCTAAATATTAAATAAGTTTATAGAATTTCTCAATTCCTTACACTTTTATATCAGAGGATGAACACAATCCTCACTTGATCGATTCGTAGCACAACTCAGCTACTCCGTAGAAAATATCCAGCTACTGTGCACCGCTCTTGGAATCTCTTGGGATGGGTTTAATACATATAAAACATAAAACGTGAGCGAAAGGCTCAGTAGGATATTAATTGAAATGACTTAAAAATAAATTAATAAATAAATGAGCGAGTAAATAATAAATGAATAATTAAATAAAATTAGACATTCAGCCCCGACGGAACAGCCGGAACCTCACATCCTTTTTCTCAAAGGAAATATAAATGAAAATAACTGTACAGGCTTTAGCAAGTAATTAGTACAAATTACTTACCTAACCAAGTGCCTCGCCTACCGGGACTGAGTTTCGGGTTCTGCCCCCGAGGATGCACTCTCCGAATCCTATCTAGGCTTACAGCAATAGACTCTCTTACCGATTCACAAGATCTCTTATCTTAAGAAATCATTCATTTAACATTATGAAATCGTTAATATGATCCCACGAACTACTCAAGCCGCGGGCCCCATGACTGGACAAGCCATGAGGTTCCATGACTAAACAAGCTATGGATTCTAAGGACAGGATAAGCCATGGATTTCCACAACTGAACAAGCCATGGTTTTTAAAACGTTTTTCTTTCGCAAACCAATCCCTTTCTTTAAAATATTTTCAAGGCCAAAATCCTTCTTGAAAACAGGCTCACAAGGAAAAGGGATAGAAATCCTACCTCACACAATCAAACCTGGGACTAGCATTGCCTTTTCTGACTTCCACTTCCTCAAGCCCCTTCAGTCTGAATCCTCAGCGATCACTGATGCAAGACAACACTTTAGGATCTATTCTCATTCCTAAAGTAATCCAATCTCACTCATGTACCAAGATTTTCAATTAGTGTCCCCTAATCCATTTTCATGTTTCAATTATCATTCCAAGGGTTTTCAATCTCAAACAAGGGATTAAAAATGTTAATCCTTTCATACCAAGTCCCCAAATGAGGCTAATTTGGGTTCTCCCCGAAAACAGGGGTCAAAACATCATTTTTCAAGCCAAACAAGGTCAAACCTGTGTGCACCGGTTGACCGGTGACAGAGCGTGCAACACTACCGGTCGATCGGTAGTGTGCACACCGGTCGACCGGACTGGTCGACCGGTCAGCCTGCAATCCGGTCGACTGCATAGGTCCACCGATTTCAATGTGATCCGGTCGACCGGACAGGTGGACCGGTGGAATCAGCTGCGCTAGAGAAGCTCACAGAAATCAGTCTAAAAACCTGTAAACCCGGTCCCAAATCCAAATATTTCAAAGTGAAACTACTAGATCTGGGTTCTAGGTCCTAAAACAAGTCCAAAGAACCCAAGATCTCCAATGTCTACCCTAGTTTTACTCAATAACCATCAAAATCCAGTTTGGATCAAAAATAAGTTTTGAAGTTCAAAAACATGAGATGCAAGAGAGGTTCCTTCATTAATCTTACCTTGAATCCTTCTTTTGACGTTGAAAATGCTTTGAAACTCTTCTTTGTTCAAGATCCGTTTGATTTGGGACACAAAACAGAGAGAGAGAAAAAGAGAGAGAGAGAGAGAGAGAGAGAGAGATAGAGCACGAGAGTGAGAGTGAAGAAAGAGAGAGAGAGAGTGCACGGAAAGGAAAGAGAAAGGAAGGAAAGAAAAGAAAATAGACAGGTACTAACAACATTCCAGAAATGCGCTCATACACACTTCTGGGTTAAAATGAAAATTACTGAGAATAATTTAAATACCTTGGAACTATTTAAATTACGCGTGCCAGAAACATTTATTAATCAACTCAATTAATTAAATCAGATTAGGCACACTAATAATATTAATTACCTTAATGAATCTCAATTAATTCTTCAGGGTGTTGCTGTTGGTTGCCGAATCGAATTCGGCTGCGGAAACGCAGCGGAATAGCGGATCGTGTATAACAAAAATTTTCATAAAACTTTTGAGATACTCTATAGATTATATTAATTTATGCACCAATAAATTAATCTGATTAATTTATAAGATTCAAGGATCAACCGAAAAAATACCCTGTAGCCGACTCAGATGATATCTTGATTTTCTTTGACCACGAACAGTCCTAGCTCCAAGCTTTGTGTTTAGAACACCAAAGTCTTCCACGTCAATTCCTTGATTCCACGTAGACGTGTGTGTGGGCACACGTGAGACAAAACGGTTTCTTAAACACTCAAATTTCCACAAACACCAACGCATGCACGATGTGGAATTTTTGGAAAGAAAAATTTTCACTCTCTTTTTTCTATATGAGATTTCGGCCACACTCTTTCTCTAGGGCTGAAAAGTGTTTCAAAAATTGTTCTACAATTTTCTATCTATCACATATTTAAAGAGTAGAAGTCAAACTTCAAAATAGGATCAAATCCTTATCTCCAATTTTGAATTTGGAACAAAAAATCCCTTCCCCTTATCCTTTAGGTGGCGGCCACACACTAGGGTTTTATCCTGTGTGTGGCACCTAAATAAGATAGGGAAGGAAGATATTTTATCCATTATCCAAAGGTCAATTTTAATTGATTCAAATTGAATTTAAGTCAAACTTAAATTAATTAAATTCTAAATTGAACAACTTATCAAATAAGTTTAAATGGATAAATCTAGATATGTTCAAATTCAAATTTAAATAATCTCATTATTTAAATAATAATTAATTCACAATTAATTATTCTTCGAGTATTTAATTTTAGAATTCCGTAATTCTAAAATTCCCATTTTGCCCTTTGTGTAT
Source organism: Morus alba (assembly GCA_012066045.3). Lineage (NCBI taxonomy): Eukaryota > Viridiplantae > Streptophyta > Magnoliopsida > Rosales > Moraceae > Morus > Morus alba. Next base: position 33,099,903 of record CP050225.2, on the reverse strand, counting down.
GGTAGAATTACAAGGACGACGGGGACTAATGGACCTATAATTCGAGCTCCAATAAAATTAATAATTAATTAAACACTTTAATTAATTAATTAATTCTATTAATTCAATAGTTACTCCACTATAAACTTGGAATTGCACTCTCGGAATTATAGACATTAATTACTTCTAAACCGTGAAGTGTCCATTTGATATAGTCATTGCATATAGATCGATCCTCCATAAATAATTCATAATTAGAGTCGGGTAGAATCCGTTAACCTCTCTAATTACATCTTTATCCTTGAGTACCATTGATTCTCTAATGGATAGTGATTCATAAAACACATTCATGAACCAGAGCGCTCTTACTAATCCAAGTACCGAATCAACACTCAAGAGAATTATTTATCTACTTCTCTCTCAAGAAGGAATGGATTCCATCTCGTATAATAACATTCCCAGCTACCTATTTCATTATGTCTCAAAAATACAAGGAATAGGATTCAGGGTCTCGGAATCCGTACCGAGTAAATCAAAAGACATAAATCCATAAATAGGAGTTTGTTAAGAACTCAGGACTAAGATCATTCTATATATGACCATCGGTAGACTCAATTAGAATTTCTATGCTTAACGGAAATTATTAGAATTTCATATTGTGTCTCGCATCCATATTCCACATAATCTCATTATGCGAAATACACTCATTCAATATCTCGCCATATTAACGGTCTTGGATAACACCGTTCCATTCTAAATGGAATGACATGTATTAATAATGTTTTAATTAAAGATTCCGAACTTTAATTAAATTCATTATGAACAATTACTTTTGATTATTATCCTTAAACATTATCCTCTCATATATAACACTTATATACCATGTTTAAGGTTACATAAATAATCAAGGAATTTTATTTGATATTCATAAAATATTCATAAATATATGCACATAAAATGATCAATAATCTATTTTATTAAATAAATAATAAATATCCTTTTACATCTCATGCTTTCAAGACATTATTCCCAACAATCTCCCACTTGTCCTAAAGCGGTGTGTCATGTCTCTAATCCCAAATCCATCTAAGTGTCGATCAAAAACATTCAATGGCAATGTCTTGGTGAACGCGAATTCACAAAGGTTGTCCTCTCGACGCGATCTTGAACCGCTACATCGCCTCCATCCACAATGTCTCCTCGATCGGTGATATTTCCTTTCTATATGTTTCGCACTCTTATGGCTTCTAGGTTCTTTTGAATTAGCCACCGCTCCACTGTTGTCACAAAGAGAGCTCAATTGGCTTGTCCATATCTAGAACAACTTCCAGATCTGTTAAGAACTTCCCGAGCCATGTAGCTTCTTTTGCGGCTTCACAAGTTGCAACATATTCAAACTTCCATGGTAGAGTCAAGAACACACTTTTTCTTTATACTTCTCCATACCACGGCTCCTCCATTAAGAGTGAACATAGATCCGGATGTCGATCACGACTATCTCTATCTCGATTGGAAATCGAAATCGTGAATCCGTGAGAGACGATCTTCTCCGAATATACCAACATATAGTTTCTCGCTCTCCTAAGATACTTGAGAATACACTTTATCGCAACCCAATGATCCAATCACGGTTGGATCGGTAGCGACTGACTACTCCCACAGCATAGCAGATATCTGGTCTTGTACACAACATGGCATACATAAGGCTTCCCACAGCCAAAGCATAGGGATACCTTCTCATATCTTCTTCCTGCTGCGGGTCTTTGGACATTGCTCCATAGAAAGATGAATACCATGCCTAGAAGGCAAATTCCCTTTCTTGGAGTTTTGCATCGAATACCTAGACAACACTTTGTCTATATAGGATGCTTGTGATAACGCCAAAAGTTTTTTCTTGCGATCTCGAATAATCTTGATCCCAAGAACATAGCTTGCCTCTCCTAAATCTTTCATTTGGAATTGGCTGGCTAACCACTCCTTTACATCTGTCATCATTCCCATATCATTCCCAATGAGTAAGATGTCATCAACGTAAAGAATTAAGAAGACCACTTTCTTTTCTTTCTTGTACTTGTAGACACATGGTTCATCAATGTTTTGATCAAATCCATAAGACTTTACAGCCTCATCAAACCTGATGTTCCATGATCTAGAAGCCTGCTTCAGTCCATAAATGGACCTTTGCAGTTTGCAGACTTTCTGCTGTTGGCCTTCCTCTATGTAACCCTCTGGCTAATCCATATAGATGGTTTCATCAAGATAACCATTCAGAAAAGCTGTCTTGACATCCATCTTTCATATCTCATAGTCAAAATATGCTGCAATGGCCAAGAGTATCCGAATGGACTTAAGCATGGCTACTGGCGAGAAAGTTACCTCATAGTCAACTCCCTCCTTTTGATAACCCTTAGCCACTAGCCTTGCTTTAAAAGTCTCTACTTTTCCATCCGCTCCTCTCTTTCGCTTGAAGATCCACTTGCATCCAACGGGTTTTACCCCTTCGAGTAGATCTATAAGTTGCCAGACTGAGTTAGAGTGCATAGACTCCATCTCGAGTTTCATAGCTGCTTGCCATTCTTCCTTATCAGAATCATCCATCGCATCCTTAAAGGTCGATGGATCCTCCTTACCGTCATCAGCAGTGACGATTTGGGCTTCCCCGGTATAACGGTCGGGTAAACTACTTACCTTCCCACTACGATGAGGTGCCGCTGGAGTCTGATTAGGAACTGTGGTCTTTTCTCTGAGTGGTCCGACAACTCTTCTCGATTGTGGTCCAATCTCATCAGAAAGTAACTCTTCTAATACTATCTTACTTCTGGGCTTAAAATCTATCATATAGTTATGCTCCAGAAATGTGGCATTTGTCGATACAAACACCTTTTGATCTTCAGGACTATAAAAGAAACCTCCCTTTGTCCCATCGGGATATCCTACAAACATACATACTTCCGACTTGGGTTCCAACTTCCCGCCTTTCCCTTCAAAGACATGTCTTGGACACCCCCCCATATCTTGCGTGTCTCAAACTAGGTTTTCGACCGCACCACAACTCTAAGGGTGTTGTAGGTACGCACTTGGATGGTACTCTATTCAGAATGTAGACAGCTTTTTAGGGCATAACCCCAGAATGAAGTAGGCGGTGAAGAATAACTCAACATTGATCTCATCATTTCGAGCAAAGTCCGATTTCTCCTTTCGGCCACACCATTCTTACTGTGGTGGTGTGCGGGGTGCGATCAATTGGGATACCACACCTTCTTCAATCACGAAATCCCGGAACTCTTGGTCCAGGTATTCTCCCCCTCGATCTGATCGAAGTGTCTTGATTTCTTTACCTAATTGTTTTTCAACTTCTGCTCAGAATTCTCTAAACTTTCTAAAAGTTTTAGATTTTCGTTGCATCAGGTAAACATAACCATATCTCGAATAGTTGTCAATAAAAGTGATGTAATATTCGTAACCTCTACATACATCTGAATGTATCAACTGAAGGGGTTCTGTAGCGCTTTCTCCTTTCGCCGTGAAAGGCCTCTTGGTCATTTTACCTTCTAAACAAGATTCACAGACCGGAAGCTCACCAACTTTTAGTTCGCGTAAAGGACCATCCTTTACCAGTCTTTCAATCCTATTTAGGTTAATATGACCAAGTCTAAGATGACACAAATATGTGTTGTTATCGTGAGAAATCTTTTGCTTTTTATTCTTAGATTCGGCAACTCTGAAAATTTCAGTATTAAGCAGTGAGTTAGGTATTGGTTTTATACAATATAAACCATCATCCGGACGTCCAGAACAAATATTTAAACCATTTTGAGAAATATAAACAAATTCATTATCCAAATAAACTTTAAATAATTGTTCAAATAACTTAGCCACAGAAATCAAATTTTTACAAAGGTCTGGAATAAAATAAACATTGGTCGAAACAAAAAATTTATTTTCCCTAAATTGAAGTCTAACTTCTCCTACTGCTTTTGCCGAAACTCTTGCACCATTGCCCACTTTCATCGTGTAGTCCCCATCGGTTAGCTCGGTGGAAGAACTAAGACTCTGCAAAGAAAAATAGACATGATTAGTTGCTCCTGAATCAATTATCCAGGCTGAGGTATCACCCTCTACTAAACATGTTTCAAGGACTAGTAAATCTTATTTACCTTGTTCTTTTTTCTTTTTCAGCTCCTCGAGATACTTGTGACAGTTTCTCTTCCAGTGCCCTTCACCATTGCAATGGAAACACTTTCCTTTGGGTTTCTGGATGGGGCCTTTAGCCTTCTTGGGTCTCTTGTTCTTACCTTTCTTCCCTTTTCTCATTCTTTCTTTTGTTTTTACCAGAACTTCCTGCAACTACAACATTTGCTTCTCCTCCCATTCTCTTGTTGGTGGATTCGATGTTTTGCAGGTCATTCATCAGTTCAGTGAGGTTGGACTTTTTCTTGTTCATAACAAAGTTGTTCACGAACTCATGAAAATTAGGGGATAGGCTTTCCAAGATGATGCCAACTTGGGTGGCTTCATCGATCCTGGCACCATTGAGCTCCGCATCATGGAGGTGATCAATCACGTTCAAAACATGTGCCTTGACTGAAGAACCTTTCTTCATTTTGTCATTCATGAAAGCCCTAACAGCATCCAAACGACCCTTCCCAGAGGAAGCGTCGAACATCGCTTCTAGAGACTCCATTATCTCATAAGCAGTCTCCATCACATACGTACATAATTAAATATCACATATTTAATATCAATAATGATTATCAAATAATCGAAACATAAATTAATATCATCTCTAGACTGCTCTAATACCAATTGTTGGTTGCCGAATCGAATTTGGCTGCCGAAGCGTGGGAAACAGCGGATTGTGTATAACAAAAATTTTCATAAAACTTTTGAGATACTCTATAGATTATATTAATTTATGCACAAATAAATTAATCACATTAATATATAGTTCAAGAATCAACCAAAAAATACCTGGAAGCCGACTCGGATGATAACTTGAATTCTTTGACCACGAGCAGTCCTTACTCCAACCTTTGTGTTTAGAATACCAAAGTCTTCCACATCAATTTCTTAATTCCACGTAGACGTGTGTGTGGGCACACGTGAGACAAAAACAAGTTTCTTAAATACTCGAATTTCCACAAACACCAACGCATGCACGATGTGGAATTTTTGGAAAAAAAATATTTTGTTCTCTTTTTTTCTTTAGAGAATTCGGCCACCAAACACTTTAGGGCAGAAAAAATGTTTCAAAAATTGTGTCACAATTTTCTATCATTCTCTTATTTAAAGAGTAGAAGTCAAACTTCAAAACAGAATCAAATCCCTATCTCCAATTTTGAATTTAGAACAAAAAATCCCTTCCCTTTATCCATCCATATTAGGGTTTTTCAACCCTGTGTGTGGCGCCAATTCTGATAGGGAAGGAAGTGATTTTATCTTTTATCCAATAGTCCAATTTTAATTCAGATATAAATTCAAATTTAAGTCAAACTTAAATTAATTTGAATTCTAAATTGAACAACTTATCAAATAAGTTTAAATGGATAAATCTAGATGTGTTCAAATTCAAATTTAAATAATCACATTATTTAAATAATAATTAATTCTCAATTAATTATTTTTTGAGTATTTAATTTTAGAATTTCGTAATTTTAAAATTCCCATTTTGCCCTTTGTGTCTCGTAGAATTACAAGGACGAAGAGGGGACTAATGGACCTATAATCCCGATCTCCAATAAAATTAATAATCAATTAAAGACTTTAATTAATTAATTAATTCTATTAATTCCAATAGTTACTCCACTATAAACTTGGAATTGAACTCTCGAAATTATTGACATTAATTACTTCTAAACTGCGCAGTGTTCATTTGATATAGTCATTACATATAGATCAATCCTCCATAAATAATTCATAATTAGAGTTAGGTAGAATCCGTTAACCTCTCTAATTACATCTTTATCCTTGAGTACCATTGATTCTCTAATGAATAGTGATTCATAAAACAGATTCATGAATTAGAGTGCTCTTACTAATCCAAGTACCGAATCAACACTCAAGAGAATTATTTATCTTCTTCTTTCCCAAGAAGGAATGGATTACATCACATATAATAACATTCCAAGCTACTGTTGGCTACCGAATCAAATTCGGCGGCGGAAGCGTGGGGAATAACGGATCGCGTATAACAAAAATTTTCATAAAGCTCTTGAGATACTCTATAGATTATATTAATTTATGCACGAATAAATTAATCACATTAATTTACATCATTCAAGGATCAACTGAAAAATACCTGGAAGCCGACTCGGATGATAACTTGAATTTCTTTGACCACGAACAGTCCTTGCTCCAAGCTTTGTGTTTAGAATACCAAAGTCTTCCACGTCAATTCCTTGATTCCACGTAGACATGTGTGTGGGCACACGTGAGATAAAACAGGTTTCTTAAACACTCGAATTTCCACAAACACCAGCGCATGCACGATGTGGAATTTTTCGAGAAAAATATTTTTCACTCTTTTTTCTCTATGAGAAATTCGGCCACCACTGAAAAACTAGGGCTGAAAATATGTTAAAATTCTGTCTACAATTTTCTATCTTTCTCATATTTAAAGAGTAGAAGTCAAACTTCAAAATAGAATCAAATACTTATCTCCAATTTTGAATTTGGAACAAAAAATCCCTTCCCCTTATCCACAAGGTGGCCGGCCACACTCTAGGGTTTTATCCCTGTGTGTGGCGCCAATCTCAGATAGTGAAGGAAGAGAATTTATCCTTTATCCAGTAGTCTAATTTTAATTCAGATTCAAATTCGAATTTAAGTCAAACTTAAATTAATTTAAATTCTAAATTGAACAACTTATCAAATAAGTTTAAATGGATAAATCAAGATATGTTCAAATTCAAATTTAAATAATTTCATTATTTAAATAATAATTAATTCACAATTAATTATTTTTTGAGTATTTAATTTTAGAATTCTGTAATTCTAAAATTCCCATTTTGCCCTTTATGTCTGGTAGAATTACAAGGACGACGCGGGGGACTAATGGACCTATAATTACGAGCTCCAATAAAATTAATAATTAATTAAACACTTTAATTAATTAATTAATTCTATTAATTCAATAGTTACTCCACTATAAACTTGGAATTGCACTCTCGAAATTATAGATATTAATTACTTCTAAACTGCGAAGTGTCCATTTGATATAGTCATTACATATAGATCAATCCTCCATAAATAATTCATAATTAGAGTCAGGTAGAATCCATTAACCTCTCTAATTACATCTTTATCCTTGAGTACCATTGATTCTCTAATGGATAGTGATTCATAAAACACATTCATGAACCAGAGCGCTCTTACTAATCAAAGTACCGAATCAACACTTAAGAGAATTATTTATCTGCTTCTTTCTCAAGAAGGAATGGATTCCATCTTGTATAATAACATTCCCAGCTACCTATTTCATTATGTCTCCAAAATACAAGAAATAGGATTCAGGGTCTCGGAATCCGTACCGAGTAAATCAAAAGACATAAATCCATAAATAGGAGTTTGTTAAGAACTTAGGATTAAGATCATCCTATATATGACCATCTGTAGACTCAATTAGAATTTCTATGCTTAACGGAAATTATTAGAAATTCATATTGTGTCTGCGTCCATGTTCCACATAATCTCATTATGCGAAATACACTCATTCAATATCTCGCCATAGAAACAATGCGGATAACACTGTTCCATTCGAAATGGGAATGACATGTATTTATAATGTTTTAATTAAAGATTCTGAACTTTAATTAAATTCATTATGAACAATTACTTTTGATTTTTATCCTTAAACATTATCCTCTCGTATACAACACTTATATACCATGTTTAAGGTTACATAAATAATTAAGGAATTTTATTTGATATTAATAAAATATTCATAAATATATGCGCATAAAATGATGAATAAACTCTTTCATTAAATAAATAAGAAATATCCTATTACATCTCATGCTTTTAGGACACTATTCCCAACATGAACAACGTCTCAAACTGTTCCTAAGTTAACCCTGCGACATTTATTCTCCACTTGACCTGTTTCCACCAAGTGTTTGCTAAACCCTCCATCTTGTACACAGCAAATTCCACCCAGTATTCATCTGGGACTCCCATAGTACTCAAGTGCTTAACTATGGAGTTAATCCAGAACTCGGCTTCCTGGGGTCCTCCCTCACTATTAAACGAGGGGATAGACGCTCATCTAAATTTTCAAAAATACTCTTGTTTTCAATCCTCAACCGGTCGCTCATTTTGGGCTCTCGTGGCCATGTCCCAAAAGAGAGAATACATGGCATCCAAGAACCCTTGGTTCGGTTGCTCTGGTTGGGTGCCTGGTCTACGGCGAGGCGCTATTTCCTTCAACTGAAATAAAACTAGACTGTTTAGTGGATAACAGATGTCACACATGTATGTACTGTTGGAAATAGTGTCCTGAAAGCAAGAGATGTAAAATGATATTTATTATTTATTTAATAAAATAATTTATTCATCATTTTATGTGCATATATTTATGAATATTTTATGAATATCAAATAAAATTCCTTGATTATTTATGTAACCTTAAACATTGTATATAAGTGTTATATACAAGAGGATAATGTTTAAGGATACTAATCAAAAATCGTTTCATAATGAATTTAATTAAAGTTCAAAATCTTTAATTAAAACATTATTAATACATGTCATTCCTATTTAGAATGGAACGGTGTTATCCGTGACCGTTAATATGGCGAGATATTGAATGAGTGTATTTCGATAATGAGATTATGTGGAACATGGACGCAGAACACAATATGAATTCTAATAATTTCAAGTTAAGCATAGAAATTCTAATTTAGTCTCTTGATGGTCATATATAGAATGATCTTAATCTTGAGTTCTTAACAAACTCCTATTTATGGATTTATGTCTTTTGATTTACTCGGTACGGATTCCGAGACCCTGAATCCTATTCCTTGTATTTTGGAGACATAATGAAATAGGTAGCTGGGAATGTTATTATACGAGATGGAATCCATTCCTTCTTGAGAGAGAAGCAGATAAATAATTCTCTTGAGTGTTGATTCGGTACTTGGATTAGTAAGAGCGCTCTGGTTCATGAATGTGTTTTAATGTCACTATCCATTAGAGAATCAATGGTACTCAAGGATAAAGATGTAATTAGAGAGGTTAACGGATTCTACCTGACTCTAATTATGAATTATTTATGGAGGATCGATCTATATACAATGACTATATCAAATGGACACTTCACAGTTTAGAAGTAATTAATGTCTATAATTCCGAGAGTGCAATTCCAAGTTTATAGTGGAGTAACTATTGGAATTAATAGAATTAATTAATTAATTAAAGTGTTTAATTAATTATTAATTTTATTGGAGCTCAGAATTATCGGTCCATTAGTCCCCGCGTCGTCCTTGTAATTCTACCGACACATAAAGGGCAAAATGGAATTTTAGAATTACGAATTCTAAAATTAAATATCAAGAATAATTAATTGAGAATTAATTATTATTTAAATAATGAGAATATTTAAATTTGAATTTGAACATATCTAGATTTATCCATTTAAACTTATTTGATAAGTTGTTTAATTTAGAATTCAAATTAATTTAAGTTTGACTTAAATTGAATTTGAATCTGAATTAAAATTGACCTATCGGATAATGGATAAAATATCTTCCTTCCTTATCTTATTTAGGTGCCACACACAAAGGGATAAAACCCTAGGGTGGCCGGCCATTAAGAGGATAGGGGGAAGGGATTTTTTGTTCCAAATTTAAAATTGGAGATAAGGATTTGATCCTATTTTGAAGTTTGACTTCTACTCTTTAAATATGAGATAGATAGAAAATTGTAACAACAATTTTTGACATATTTTCAGCCCTAAGAAAGGTGGTGGCCGAAATTTCTCATAGGGAAAAGAGTGAAAAATATTTTTTCTCCAACAAATTCCACATCGTGCATGCGTTGGTGTTTGTAGAAATTCGAGTGTTTAAGAAACCGTTTTGTGTCACGTGTGCCCACACACACGTCTACGTGGAATCAAGGAATTGGCATGGAAGACTTTGGTGTTCTAAACACAAAGCTTGGAGCTAGGACTGTTCGTGGTCAAAGAAAATCAAGATATCATCTGAGTCGGCTACAGGGTATTTTTTCGGTTGATCCTTGAATCTTATAAATTAATCAGATTAATTTATTGGTGCATAAATTAGTATAATCTATAGAGTATCTCAAAAGTTTTATGAAAATTTTTGTTATACACGATCCGCTATTCCTCTGCGTTTCCGCCGCCGAATTCGATTCGGCAACCAACATGTACAATCTTGGGGTTTCTCAACCTAGGCCTCTGATACCACTCTTGTCACACCCTCCAACCGGGGTGGGTGACGTGGAGCTCGATTAGGAGTTAATAAAGCAGATTCCCAAACATGCCCCACTTAACTGTATTAAAATATAAATGAATTATAGAATCCCGGAGCCTCTGACACACAGAGCTCCACCCCATAGGACATACAGTATCGTACATACATACTCATGTAAATAATCATTACAAGAGACATCGACCACAGTCTAGTAAATCCAAATATTAAATAAGTTTACAGAATTTCTCAATTCCTTACACTTTTATATCAAAGGATGAACACAATCCTCACTTGATCAATCTGTAGCACAACGCAGCTACTCCGTAGCAAATATCCAGTTACTATACACCGCTCCTAGAATCTCCTGGGAGGGGTTTAATACATATAAAACATAAAACATGAGTGAAAGGCCTGGTAGGATATTATTTGAAATGACTTAAAAATAAATGAATAAATAAATGAAGGAGTAAATAATAAATAAATAAGTAAATAAAATTAGACATTCAGCCCCGACGAAATAGCTGGAACCTCACATCCTTTTTCTCAAAGGAAATATAACTGAAAATAACCGTATTACAGGCTTCAGCAAGTAATTAGTACAAATTACTTACCTAACCAAGTGCCTCGCCTACCCGGACCGAGTTTCGGGTTCTGCTCCAGAGGATGCACTCTTTGTATCCTATCTAGGCTTACAGCAATAGACTCTCTTACCGATTCACAAGATCTCTTATCTTAAGAAATCATTCATTTAACATTATGAAATCGTTAATATGATCCCACGAACTACTCAAGCCGCGGGCCCCATGACTGGACAAGCCATGAGGTTCCATGACTAAACAAGCTATGGATTCCAAGGATAGGACAAGCCATGGATTTCCACAACTGAACAAGCCATGGTTTCTAAAACATTTTTCTTTCGCAAACCAATCCCTTTCTTTAAAACATTTTCAAGGCCAAAATCCTTCTGGAAAACAGGCTCACAAGGAAAAGGGATAGAAATCCTACCTTGCATGATTAAACTTGGGACTAGAGTTGCCTTTTTTGGCTTTCGCTTCCTCAAGCCCCTTCAGTCTGAATCATCAACGATTACTGATGCAAGACAACACTTTAGGATCAATTCTCATTCCTAAAGTAATCCAATCTCACTCATGTACCAAGATTTTCAATTAGTGTGCCCTAATCCATTTTCATGTTTCAATTATCATTCCAAGGGTTTTCAATCTCAAACCAGGGATTAAAGATGCTAATCCTTTTGTCCCAAGTCCCCAAATGAGGCTAATTTGGGTTCTCCCCAAAAACAGGGGTCAAAACAGCATTTTTCAGGCCAAACAGGGTCAAACCTGTGTACACCGGTCGACCGGTGACAGAGCAGTGCAACACTACCGGTTGACCGGTCAGCCTGCAATCCGGGTGATCAGTTTCCATTTGATTTGGTCGACTGGACAGGTCAACCGGTGGAATCAGTTGCGCGAGAGAAGCTCACAAAAACTAGTCTAAAAACCTACAAATCTGGTCCCAAATCTAAATATTTCAAAGTAAAACCACTAGATTTGGGTTCTAGGTCCTAAAACAAGTTGAAAGAACCCATGATCTCAAATTTCTACCATAGTTTTACTCAAAAACCATCAAAATCCGGTTTAAACCAAAAATAAGTTTTGAAGTTCAAAAACTTGAGATTCAAGAGAGGTTCCTTCAGTAATCTTACCTCGAATCCTTCTCTAGATGTTGAAAACGCTTTAAAACCCTTCTTGGTTCAAGATCCGTTTGATTTGGGACACAAAATGGGAGAGAGAGAGAGAGAGAGAGAGAGAGAGAGAGAGAGAGAGAGAGAGCACGAGAGTGAGAGTGAAGAGAGAGAGAGAGAGTGCATGAAAAGGAAAGAGAAAGGAAGGAAAGAAAAGAAAAGGAAAAAGAAAAGAAAATAGACAGTTACTAACAATAGTCCAGAAATGCGCTCATACACACTTCTGGGTTAAAATGAAAATTACTGAGAATAATTTAAATACCTTGGAACTATTTGAATTACACATGTCAGAAACATTTATTAATCAACTCAATTAATTTAATCAGATTAGGCACACTAATAATCTTAATTACCTTATTTAATCTCAATTAATTCTTCAGGGTGTTACATATTCTATTACCACTCTATCAAAAAATTTAGTATTCGTACCAATACAAATAGTTGTTGGTAACCGAATCGAATTTGGCTGCGGATGCGTGGGAAAAGCAGAAGTTGATGAACCATGTGTTTATAAACGTATTAAGAACGAGAAGGTGGTTTTCCTTGTGCTTTATGTGGATGATATCTTGCTTATCAGAAATGATGTAGCAACTCTATCATCTGTCAAGGTTTGGTTGGCCAAACAGTTTGACATGAAGGACTTAGGAGAAGCTAGTTATGTTCTTGTAATTCAACTCTTTAGAGATAGAAAGAACAAAATGATAGCACTCTCCTAAGCTTCATACATTGACAAGGTACTTGAGAGGTTTTCTATGAAAGATTCCAAGAAAGGTGCTCAACCTTTCAGGATGGGAATCAAGCTCTCTAAAGATGACTGTCCTAAGACATCTGAGGAAAGTGAGCATATGAAAGACATACCTTATGCATCTGCGGTAGGTAGTCTTATGTACGCCATGTTATGCACTAGGCCTGACATTTGTTTTGCGGTTGGTATGGAAAGTCGATATCAGTCGAATCTGGGACCAAACCATTGGGCTGCAGTCAAGCATATACTCAAGTATCTATGAAGAATGAGAGATTATATGTTAGTGTATTCCGGTCAGGAACTTGTTCCTATAGGGTACACAGATTCTGATTTTCAATCAAATCAGGATTCTAGGAAATCGACTTCAGGATCTGTCTTTACCCTTGGAGGTGGTGCCGTTGTGTGGAGGAGTGTTAAGCAATCTTACATTGCTGACTCGAGCATGGAAGCTGAGTATGTGGCTACTAGTGAGGCATCTAAGGAAGTGGTATGGCTCCGCAGGTTCCTTAGTAACCTAAGGTCGTTCCTGGTATGGATAAAGCTATGGTGCTCTACTGTGACAACAGTGCAACAGTAGCTAATACCAAGGATCCTAGGCATCATAAGAGGAGTAAGCATATTGACAGAAAATATCACATTATTAGAGGCTTTGTAGAGAGTGGAGATGTGACGGTTTGTAAAATCGCATCAGAGGACAATCTTGCTGACTCGTTCACGAAGACTTTGGTAAAGATTCGAGGAACATGTCAAAGGCATGGGGATACGCACTATGTCACATTTACTTGCTTAGGGCAAATGGGAGATTGTTGGGATCTATATGTGCCCTAAGGATAGAAAATCGATTCTAGGGATTTTCTGTAGATTGACATTTTGATATTAATAAAAGAGGTTATTCATGTTTAATAAGTGGTGTCCTATTTACTTTCATTTGTTGAATGTATGATTAATTTAGCAAACATAAATACTCCTAGGCTGTTGGTAACATATCGGATTACCGATGTATACGGGGTATACATAGAAGGCATGGTAATTCGATAACAGTCTAAATAAAAGGTCTGCAATCGATGGAATAAGATTTGGGGATCTTATTCATGTTAAGATTGTAAAGGTTGTCTACTTCCTTGGAGGGATAGTTTGTCTTGACCGTCGGATTGGTTCTGAGTAGAAACCTTGATGTATACCAGTATTGAGGTATGACATTGGACTGGACCTAAAGTGTTAATTGATTCGGTTTAATAATTCCATTTATAAGAATCAATGACGCTTTGATTATCATCCTTCATTAATCTTAATCTTGAAATGGATACTTGAGTTCGCATCCATGACTCATGCACTTTGATCCACTATAGGTGAGACACTGATAATAGATGGTCAATATACTTGTGTGTTGGGTGTATGACATATGGATGGAGAAATCAAGATTCACAGATACGGAATCCATAGCCATCTTATAGATGGTAAATGTTATCTAGTTGGAGGCATTATTCGGGAATTGAAAGACAGAATAACAAGGCCTTGGCCATCGGTTTACTTTGTGTCCTCCGGTGGTTTATCGATTGTATGGTTTTACAATTGGTGGTTCTTTCAATGGAGAATAATGGAACTTTAAGTTAAAATGATTGAAAAGGTAAAACGGAATAAGTCCTTAATTCAATCATGGATAACATATGGGGATTAAACGAGTGATGAATGATCATGGAAGAAGCACTACATAAGAGAGCTTTCGTAATACGGTATGTAAACGGGAGTTCAGCTTTAGACTTTGAGTGGTATAGTCCTGAAGTTCATAATTGTTGAATAATTAATCGGGGATTAATTTTTCACAATTATAGGAGCCTCTTTACATATTTCCATCGGGTCCCTCTACTAGTTCATATAGTTCCACGAAGCGTCTCAGGATTCGTTCTTAATGAGATCGGTAAGCTAAACGGAAATTAAGTAGGGTCTGATAAAGACATGGTGCTCTCTTGCATGCAATTCCGAAAGGATTGGACATGTGAAATTAATGTGGAAAAACATAATGATTTGTCGACATATGATTGGTTGTGGATAAAATAATTATTTGTTAATTATTTTGGTTAATTGAATTTTGGAAATAAGATTGTGTTTGAATTGTTTAATTTTGGAAAAACAAAATTTATTCTCTCCTATTTAAAGTGAACGAATTTTAATGGATGGAGGGAAATAGATTTTGTTTCAAAATAGTTTCAAATATATTCCTAATATTAATTATTAATTAGTTTAAACAATGGAGCTTATTTGATAGATTTTCTTTATTTAAAAAAGATGGTTCACGTTTTTTTTAGGCAAAGAAAATCTAGAATATTCCATTTGATTAAATTAATTAATATGGATAATGTTTGTGGAAAATATTTATTTAAAATCCATACAATAGAATCTTATTTAAATTCAAATTTTAAAAGGAGTTTGAATCAAGATAGGATTTGGACTTTTTGAAGATCAAAGGATCTTGATTTCAATTGAAACCAACAACCTTATCTCCTAATGATAAGGGGCGAAAATTTGAAACTCCACATGATAAGTAGACGACTTTTTGGAGTCCTTCTCCTAAGGAAATTCGTAGATAAGGTTCATAGAGCCTAGCCCAAAAAGTTTGTGATCTTTTGGTTCAAAAAGATTTTCTAGAAAAAATAATTATTAATTATTTTTCGGCTAGAAAATTTGTTTTCTGAAATAGGATCCAGATATTATATTAGGGCTAGTGCTCTATGAAACATGAGATAACAATAGATCACAAAAGGTGATACACGAATTTTTGGGAGAGAGAGAGAGAGAAAAACGTTTTTGGTTTTCTTCAAGATAAGGAAAAAACGTTTTTTGGGATTTTCTAGACTTAAGAATTCATTCATGGTGTGAGGAAAAATAAGAGAGAAATTTCCATTGAATAAAAACTAAGAGGAAAGGTTTTATCAAGTGAAAAAGATCGAGGTCAACTTGTTCCTGTCTTGAAGTTTTGAAGAACAAATCTAGATCGCTATCTTAACAAAGTACATTAAGGTTGAGAAAGCGGGATCTAGGGTTCGTAGTGTAATACTGCTCGCTTGGAACCTTACCACGTGTGCCCACACACACACTTAGACGAGGAGCTCAAGAATAGTGGAGAAGATTCATTGGTGGACGCTCCAAATATTCTGAAGTCCAAGAAACAAGGTATGTTCGATCATGCATTTAATTTATTGTTATATACATCATGAGTCTTCTTTCCTTGTTCGGCATTAAAATTTTAAAACTTCCGCTGTGCCGTAACTCTGATAACTGGATCCGTTTTTCCAACACATTGTTCCTTAGAAAGGTGAATACCATGCCTAGAAGGCAAATTCCCTTTCTTGGAATTCTACATCGAATAAGTAGACAACACTTTGTCTATATAAGATGCCTGTGATAACGCCAAAAGCTTTTTCTTGTGATCTCGAATAATCTTAATCCTAAGAACATAGCTTGCTTCTCCTAAATCTTTCATTCGGAATTGCTTGGCTAACCACTCCTTTACATCTGTCATCAATCCCACATCATTCCCAATGAGTAGATGTGATCGACGTAAAGAATTAAGAAGACCACTTTCTCTTCTTTCTTGTACTTGTAGACGCATGGTTCATCAATGTTTTGATCAAATCCATAAGACTTTATTTCCTCATTAAACCTGATGTTCCATGATCTAGAACTCTGCTTCAGTCCATAAATGGACCTCTGCAGTTTGCAGACTTTCTGCTGTTGGCCTTCCTCTATGCAACCCTCTGGCTGATCCATATAGATGGTTTCCTCAAGATAGTCATTCAAAAAAGCTGTCTTGACATCCATCTGTCATATCTCATAGTCAAAATATGCTACAATGGCCAGGAGTATCCGGATGGACTTAAGCATAGCTACTGGTGAGAAAGTTTTCTCATAGTCAACTCCCTCCTTTTGGGTATAACCATTAGCAACTAACCTTGCTTTATAAGTCTCTACTTTTCCATCCGCTCCTCTCTTTCTCTTGAAGATCCACTTGCATCCAATGGGTTTTAACCCTTCAAGTAGATCTACAAGTTGCCAGACTGAGTTAGAGTGCATAGACTCCATCTCGAGTTTCATAGCTACTTGCCATTCATCCTTATCAGAATCATCCATTGCATCCTTAAAGGTTGACGGATCCTCCTTACCGTCATCAGCAGTGACGATTTGGGCTTCCCCGGTATATCAGTCGGGTAACATGCTTACCCTCCCACTACGATGAGGTGCCTTAGGAGTCTGATCAGGAGCTGTGGTCTTTCCTCTGTGTGGTCTGACAACTCTTGTCGGTTGTGGTCCGATCTCATTGGAAAGTAACTCTTCCAATACTATTTTACTTCTAGGCTTAAAATCTATCATATAGTCATGCTCCAAAAAAGTGGCATTTGTCGATACAAACACCTTTTGATCTTCAAGACTATAAAAGAAATCTCCCTTTATCCCATCGGGATATTCTACAAACATACACACTTCTGACTTGGGTTCCAACTTCCCAGTCTTTCCTTTCAGAACATGTGCTGGACACCTCCATATGCGCACGTGTCTCAAACTAGGTTTTCGACCGCACCACAACTCTAAGGGTGTTTTAGGAATAGAATTAGATGGTACTCTATTCAGAATGTAGGCAGCTATTCTTAGGGCATAACCCCAGAACGAAGTAGGCAATGAAGAATAACTCAATATTGATCTCATCATGTCGAGCAAAGTCTGATTTCTCCTTTTGGCTACACCATTCTGCTATGGTGTACCGGGTGCAGTCAATTGGGATACTACACCTTCTTCAATCAAGAAATCCCGGAACTCTTGGTCTAGGTATTCTCCCCCTCGATCTGATCGAAGTGTCTTGATTGGTTTACCTAATTGTTTTTCAACTTCTGCTCGAAATTCTCTAAACTTTCCAAAAGTTTCAAATTTTCGTTGCATTAGGTAAACATAACCATATCTTCAATACTCATCAATAAAGATGACGTAATATTCATAACCGCCTCTAGCTTGGACGTTTAACGGTCCACATACATCTGAATGTATCAACTGAAGGGGTTCTGTAGCTCTTTCTCCTTTCGCCGTGAAAGGCCTCTTGGTCATTTTACCTTCCAAACAAGATTCACAGACCAGAAGCTCACCAACTTTTAGTTCGCGTAAAGGACCATCCTTTACCAGTCTTTCAATCCTATTTAGGTTAATATGACCAAGTCTAAGATGACACAGATATGTGTTGTTATCGTGCGAAATCTTTTGCTTTTTATTCTTAGGTTCGGCAACTCTGAACATTTCAGTATTAAGCAGTGAGTTAGGATTGGTTTTATATAATATAAACCATCATCCAGACGTCCAGAACAAATATTTAAACCATTTTGAGAAATATGAACAAATTCATTATCAAAATAAACTTTAAATAATTGTTCAAATAACTTAGCCACAGAAATCAAATTTCTACGAATGTCTGGAATAAAATAAACATTGTTCAAAACTCAAAATTTATTTTTTCTAAAACGAAGTCTAACTTCTCCCACTGCTTTAGCCAAAACTCTTGCCCCATTGCCCACTTTCATCGTGTATTCCCCATCAACTAGCTTTGTGTAAGAACTAAGACTCTGCAAAGAAAAACAAACATGATTAGTTGCTCCTGAATCAATTATCCAGGCCAAGGTATCACCCTCTACTAAACATGTTTCAAGGACTAGTAAATCTTATTTACCTTGTTCCTTTTTCTTTTTTAGCTCCTCGAGATACTTGTGACAGTTTCTCTTCCAGTGCCCTACGCCATTGCAATGGAAACACTTTCCTTTGGGTTTCTGGATGGGGCCCTTCTTGGGTCTCTTGTTCTTTCCTTTCTTCCCTTTCCCTTCGTTTTGGTTCTTTCTTATGTTTTTACCAGAACTTCCTGCAACTACAACATTTGCTTCTCCTCCCCTTCTCTTGTTCGTGGATTCAAAGTTTTGCAGGTCATTCATTAGTTCAGTGAGGTTGGACTTTTTCTTGTTCATAACAAAGTTGTTCACGAACTCATGAAAATCAGGGGATAGGCTTTCCAAGATGATGCCAACTTGGGTGGCTTCATCGATCCTGGCACCATTGAGCTCTGCATCATGGAGGTGATCAATCATGTTCAAAACATGTGCCTTAACTGAAGAACCTTTCTTCATCTTGTCATTCATGAAAGCCCTTATAGCATCCAAACGAGCCTTCTTAAAGGGAGCGCCGAACATGGCTTCTAGAGACTCCATTATCTCATAAGCAGTCTCCATCTCCTCATGCTTCTTGGAAGCACATCGCTTATACTGGCCAGCATAAAGCACTTTGCTTTGTTGTTAGCCTTGATCCAGTGATCATAAGGCTCCCTTGTGGTTTTGGATGCATTAGCCGCGGGTTCAGGAGGACATTCCTCTACTAGGACAAATTTGTAGTCTTCGCAGACCAATAGTATGTTCATGTTACTTTTCCACTTTGCATAGTTATCACCGCCTAATTTTTTCAATGCAAAGTAGTGTGATAATGGGATTCGACATATTGTTTGAAATAAATAGAATATTCATCTAATCACTTTATGTGCATGAATATCAAGGCATGTTAATTTTGGCACAATTAAATATGATGCATGAAGCACATGAAAAAATACATAAATCATGTTTTAATTTTAGGTGCCAACGATAATCTAATTTTTCACATATAAAGTGTACCTTTGGGTAGTCAAGTTATATGCCAATTAGACCGAGACTCTTCTCGGTTAATAAATATAGTCAAAATATCTCATATTTTCATATTTATTAACTATCAAGATTTTCAAAAAATATAACCAACAAATTTGATTATATTTTATGAGTGTAACCCACCGTTTCAGATCCCATAGACTTAACTCCGGATTGCTACCTTTGGGTAGTCAATTCAGAAATACATCTTGAAATCTTATCTCTAGGAAGCCAACCTTGTTATTGACCCGGCAAGGACACTCTCCTTTAGGAAGGCGATTCAATGTCGCCGTAAAGTCCCTTTTCAGATCTCACGGTGTTGTGCTAATGGCAGAGACTAGTGGGCCGTATTGTCACACAACCCTCTCCCACTCATTATTTTGCAAATATGTATTTTGTTTGAAAAACATCTCATGATTTTCAAGTCGAAAAGTAAACAATTTATTTTTCGGATATGCGAAATTTCAAAATTTAACTCTTAAATTCAATTTCACATGTAACATTATTTTGCAAATCAATTTCGCAACTTAAATCAATTTAATCACACTAAATTGATTTTAGCGCAAGATTCTTATTTTATTTTATTTTTCTAAAATCCTTTTATAATAAATAAAATAAATAGTAATTAATGCCCGTATATGCATGGCATATTATAAAACATATAAGTATGCACATTATATCTATATGGCATGTTATATGCATGGACATATAATATATAATTATCAACATAAAATATAATATGCAATCAGATATTGAGATGGATTTGACCGGGTCTCATGGAAAAATAAATTACAAATCAACAGAATTGAATAAATAAATAATTACAATAATTATATTCTTCCGTTACATCAACGGGTCTTCAATTCTTGAGTTCTTTATTCTTCGGCTTCATTCTTTGTCTTCTGGTTGAATTTCACCTTCCTTGGGATCCGAAACTTTTCCAAGTCCGTCGGCACGCATTATGAGGGTTTCAGAAACCTTCGGGCCTATTCAGGGTCCAACCCCGACTTTGGGCCGCTAGCCGCGCTGGGGCACGCGCGCGCGCGAGATGACCGCGCGCAGTGCACGGGTGCGCAGACTGTCCACGCGCTGGGGCGCATTGGTCACGCGCTGGAGCGCGCCCGTTGGCCGATTTCTGGAAATTTTCTGGGCAGTTTTCTGGGCTTCTTTAAAGGCTTCAAACTTGATCTTCAAGGCCTCCTTTTTTATTCAAAATCAAAAACCTTAATTCTACCCAAAACCTAGAGTTACAATAATTCTAATCCCGAATTAAATTACGAATAATTTATCATTGAATGAATATAACCGATCCATGGAACCATATAATTAACGACCAAATCCATCATCCATACATTCATCAACATGAATTAAAATAAACATCCATAAATGCAAGTGCCTACCTATCACATACATACATAATTAAATATCACATATTTAATATCATTCTAATTATCAAATAATCGAAGCATAAATTAATATCGTCTATAGACCACTCTGATACCAATTGTTGGTAACCGGATCGATGTAAGGTTACATAAATAATCATGGAATTTTCATTTGATATTCATAAAATATTCATAAAAATATGCACATAAAATGATGAATAAACTCTTTTATTAAATAAATAATAAATATCCTATTACATCTCATGCTTCTAGGACACTATTCCCAACAATAGTAAACCATAAGATAACAAAAAGTAGTTTAATAGTCGAGCACTCGTATTTTTCAATTCCTGGATAATGCCATAAAAGAATATTATTAACTCTTTATAAGAGCTATGGATTCTGTATTTATGAATAATAAATCTACGCACACAAGTCATACTCCCAACGTATCGGTAATACCTTTACATAATGTCAGGATGTCTCCATTTGGTACATTAAAGGATACAAGTTAAGCATACGGGTTTATTATTCATCTTAAGATTAAGATGGCCACATTTAATTCGTCAAAAGTTATTAGTTAAAACAATTCAACTTTACTTTGATCCAATATAGATTCCACAACTAAGAACTATATCAATGTCTCTACCCATGGAGTCCCACCTTTGACAACCAAGATAAGTCTTCTCCGTTAGGAAGTAGACAACATAACAATATTAACATGAATAAAGCACCCAACTTTATTCTCTTGATTGCAGATCATATGATTTAGACTATCATCTTTAGATTCATGTCTTCTGCATGTTCTTCTCATTACATGCACGATCTAAAGACTTAGAATGATAATCTCATACTTCCAATTTGCTTATCATACATTCAACTAATATGAACATAAAAAAGACATTATATAGATATATGAAATAAATAAATCTTTATTGATAGTCAAAATGTCTTAAAAACATTGTTATATTTATTCCTAAGGGCATAAACACTAACAGAAACTTCATTCAAGAAGTCTATAAACACTACGTTTGAGTCATTCAAACTCGTCCATGAGCAATATATTTAGTTTCTGAGCCTTTTCTAGAAAGTCTAAAATCCGCAGCTCTGGAGCACATTTCTAAAAAGCCATAAAACTTCATCTGCTAACACCTACTCTCATAGACAACACATGTTTGTTCTCTAAGCAAGCCTCCAAATAGCCTTATCCTTACCAATACGAGTGATACATCCACTCTGGAGGCAACCTATGCTTGTCTTCGGAGCATTCCTCCAAATGAGCCGTATCCACACTTTCTGAGACAAATCTCCATTAACCGTTTGATTACTCCTTCCACCATACTTCGTCCATGCGATCTCCATGACCACATTTGACATCCTTCCATGTGCCTAAATGGGTGTTTTGATAATTTGGCGACAAAGTGGGCACTAAGATCCATTTTTCTTCAGCTTAATTTGGGCCAAGCCGTTTCCCATATTCTCGTTAGAGGTCTTACCATGCAATCTCCTTTGTAAACACAGTGTATCTCATCCATATCAACATCAACACCACCGAATCCAGTGATTACACGTGTATATCTCGTACATGTCATACCCGCCGACTCTACCGAACCCCAACAGATAGCATAAATGAAAAGATGTTAAACTTTGATGGCATAAGACAAACTACAAATACAAATACATAAAAAACTACAAAGGTGTCCTTTAAATTAAAATTTTATTTCAATTTCGCCCCTCATGCACTTTGTCAATTGTTGTTAGTCGATTTTGTTCAAGGCCCATCCGAGTGACTAGGCAGAATAAATCATAGGGAAAAAGTAGAAAATAGGCCAATATGAAAAGCTTAAGAAAGTATATAGGCCAATTTTTAGTTATAGAAATTAATAGGCCATAACTTGTCAAGTTATGGTTCATAACCAGATAAGTTACGGACAAACTTGTCAAGTTATGGTTCATAACCGAACAAATTATGGACAATTATGAATAATAACTTGTCAAGTTATGGTTCATAACCAGACAAGTGATGAACGAAAATAATAATTTGGCCTATTTATTAACTTATGTAAACTATTGACCTATTAATTTTAATTCATCTCAAATTTTGACCTATTTTCCTCTTTCTCCCTAAATCATATCCCGCAATATTATTAAGCTCGTTACGTAGACTCAAACCACACTTAGTTAAACTCACATAAGTCTTGAATAATTAAAAAGGCCCATTTAATTTTAATACAATCTAATTTTTAACCTCACTTGGGGGTTTTTAATTAATTTTTAATCTGACTTGGGGGTTTTAAACTTAAGAAACGGATTCTCTCTTTTAAGGAGAGGAGAGAAGCGATGTGTCTTCTTTTCCCCTTCAATTTTCGACCTAGAAAGTCATAAAATAATCGGTCCATAATTCTTCCCGAATATCTCACATGAGTACAAAATGGTAAAATAGCAAACTTAATTGGCAAATTAAACGCACATTATATAACTTGGCAGTGTCTCGTGTCTCGTGATCTAAAACTGAAACCACTTCTTGAATTGAAAATCCATAGAAATTCCCTCAGGGTGATTTTCTTTGATATAGTCTCAATTTTCAGATTACAACGACTTGCTTAATTGAATTAAATACTTAGTCAAAACTGACTCAAAGATTCCATGAAACAATTGCAAACTGCAGACAACACATTCAATTCACCACTAAATTAATGAGGTGATTGCCATTGTGAACTGCGCCAATTGCAACACATTCAATTCACAACATAAACAAAAGACGGGCATTCAATTTTTCTATCCATCACAGTACAAACGAAGACGTTCAACAATAGATACAAGTAGATAGTATATGAAAACATTAAAAAAAAAAAGGTGTTCACTTTCCTCTAAGGGCGCATTTACCAAACCGTGAAAGAATGTAATGAAAAAAGTAATAGGATTAAAAAGAAAAATCAAATAATAAGATTTTAAAGGTCATTCATTTATTTTTATGTATTTATTTGACTATTAGATGGTGTAATGAAAAACTCATGATTAAATAATCATTAAAATTAGGAATAAGAATTTTATGAATATAATTACTAAATTGTCCTCTTACACAATTAAATAATCTCACTAAAGGGAGTGCAAAGATTAGTATTACTTTTTCTCATTCCTTATATTGTGTGGAGCTCACTAAATTTTCGTTACTCATTTTGTAAGTAAACACATTATTAGACGGGAAAGGGAATCACGCCTTACTTTTCTTTTCTTTTCCTTTGATGCAAAGTAAACATGCCCTAAGAGTATAAAGTTAAGTCAGTAAACGGAATTTAGGTCGAACCATAAGTACTCCTGGCTTTAACTCCTCAAAACGATACCTGCAAGCAAGATTCAAGATCCAAGATCCAAGATAAAATCACATTAGGTATCTTCTTTTGTCTTGTGGCAATTCCATTTTCATAACTTTGAAACTCATAAGCATTTCCACATGAGGAAAGGAAGGATTGATCGATTAATCACCCGTTTTCGTCGAGGAACCCTCTGACTGCTGATGGAAGAGAAGCTTCTCCTCTACTGTGATTACCCACTCCTGTTAAAAAGTTAAAACTTGATGAGTGAAAGCATCTAACATGATAATTTAACATCTTCAATGACATGACATAGCAAAACAATGTTTGACTTGACTAATTTCCCTCGTATTTAGCTAAGCAATCATGAAAAGTTTTCCAATAATGTTATATCCCGATGGCAAAAGACAACTTTTTTTTTTTTTTACTTGTTCTAAAATGTATTGGAACAAAATTTGTAAGACCTGTTATGACTTGCAAGGATGTTGGTCTCTGCTTCAAGGATGCCTGATGTTGTTTATCCAAGTTTTGAGCGTCAAAACAATCAAATGATTCGAGGGAGTTAGAGCGCACGATTCTGGTCTCCATCTTAAGGCTGTTGGGAGAGACGGAGCGATTACACAGTAGCTTAGTTTCAATGTTCTGAAGATGATGTTGCAAAACTTGAATAGCTTCGGCGGCATGAAGGCCGTGTAAATCCAGTTTCCACACATCATTTTGGCTGTTTCTAATGCTTAGAATATCCTTGGCTGCCTTTACATTGAGGGTTTGAGCAGCCAACCACACGTGATGAGCCATAAGAGAGTGTTGGTGGGCAGAAACATGATCTCCTCTTAGATATGCATTCGTAGCCGCCTTCGAATGTTGCGATGCTGACCTGCTCAATTATTTGAGTAGATTATATGTTTTGTTAGTTTGTTATTAGAGGGTTCATAAGTTGTACGATAGAATCTCCCACTATTTGATACAAATACAGAATGTTGGATGATTATCTAAATTGAAAACAGCTAATAAGTCTCATCAACTGTGATCATCACTAATGAATTTTTTTTTTTTTTTTTTTGTGTTTTTGATACAACACAGGATCAAACCCGCAACCTCCCCCAAACTCCCCAGTGCCACTAGGCTAAGCAGTCTTGGGCCATAAATGATTTTTAACGACACAAGTCTACATCATAAATACTTATGTACATCAGTTTTAGAATTGACATGTAAATTCACGATTGGTTAAAAGATGTCTGATTATTACTGGAGTGGCTATCAATAACATCTGCTCGTTTAAATGGAGCTGTATGTAATAACAGACAATAACAGAAAAACAACATTATAAGTTAGTAAAAAGAAATGTACCTCATTGTCCTCAAGGCCTCTTTCCGATGCCTCAAGTAAACATCATCTTCTTCCCACTCAGGCTCAACAGGTACATCCTTAAATCCTTCCACCATTGCACTCACTGGAATATCGGCAGGAACTGCTTTGCAAGCACCAGAATCACATGAACGCAATTTTTCTTCAGCTGATTCAGCAAGACTAGAACTAGAACCAACATGGCGGTGGTAGTGTTTCTTATTTTGGTCATTTGCATTCATAGTCATATAACTAATATTGTGATCAAGATGCGTAGATTGCAACATACCAATGTGATCGTCCACAGCTGCCGCCATGTTGTTATTCTCGTCATTACTAATACTAGTACTCATACTCGTACCTGTACTCGTACTTCTATTCGGTTTGGAAATGGAAGGAGCTAAGGCTGGGAAAGGGTCCTCCACGACCTTGCTTTCAAGAAGACCATGTCCTTTCAGTCGCTGCTCACGGTTGAAGGCAGCCCAACCTCGACCTCCTGATCTAGATTTACCACCCCTTTCCCTTGTCGCAAACGACATCGTTTCAAACCCTATAAATCTACTAAACCCTTGTTTCGTTTGTGTTGTGTACAATATACATGCGTGTATACAGATGTATGAATTTGCCTGCACTACCATTTTTTTTTTAGATTCATATAGCTATAGCACAATAAACTAATGGGAAAAAGATAAACTTGGAATTAAATTAGGATTGAGAGATCAAAGGAGAGATAACCTTAGCCTTTGGTGTTTGGTGATACCAATTGTAAAGTTGTCGTTGTGATTAGCCAAATAACCCAAGGTTGAATTGCGCTTACAAGAGCATAAATCTGACCCTGACTCATTGATCCTGCATCTAACAGCCATCAATCAATCTCCTTTGAGCTTGGAGAAGACTCAAATTAGAAGATACCTATTATTAGAAACCGTAATTGTAACCATCTTAAATTACCAATTTTCCCCCAGCGACCTTTTAAAGAAAAGAAAAACTTTTTATTATAATTTTTTATTCTTTTACTATTTTGATAAGAAACTTAAATTTTCATTAATCACGAAAATAAAATAAACGTACAACAATGGATGAGGGGTCCACCGAAGAACTACCAAAAATACAAATAGTAACAAGACACAAATAGTAACACTATACAAAACTAAACACCCCTAGTATAGTACAATATGCTATTAAAATTTGTTATTATAATGATCATTGTTGGTGTTATTATTATATTGTTGTTGTTCTTATGTGGAGGTTTCTAGTTGCTACTAACACATTTTTTTCATTTTCTTTTTCTTCGTTGTGCTTGGAGCCCTGAGTGGAATGAACTATAGAGTTAGGGTGGGCTCGCGGTGGTCATAGAAGATTACATCCAATACCTTATTACAGGTTTGATAACTTGCTAAATTAAGTCAACACATATGATAAAAATATCCAACGTATGGTCGGATTATGAGTACATTGTTCAAGTTCTCAATCCTCATAATTCTCTTTTCCTTCACTTTATCAACAAATACGCCCCACCTACCTCCTAAACTTCAGAAAGCTCAAAAACTCTATGAAAAGGAAAAGCAAAGTCAAGCAACTTTTGCAGAAACTATGAAACCCAGGACTTCAAAAGAGGGTTTTTTTTCCTAATCTGTAGTATCACAAAATCTCCAAAACTTGTTGAGAATTTGACATTAGAAAAGAGAATAGGAAACGTTAACGTAAGGTTTGTTGTCCCACTCCCACCAAATGAACTAAAGGAATTTGGAATTGCTGGCATTTATTGAAATAGGAAATAATGCACTGTCTCGTGCAACTGACAAAGCAATTTTTGATTAATTTTAGCAATTTTTCAATGTTTACTCCTCAAAAAACGGGGACAGAAAAGGAAAAAGAAATAAAGAAAAGAGGGTTAGTGAGTTGGTGAGGAGGTGCAATTGTAGATAGGATAGATGAAGTCCTTGAGTTGAGTGAGGAGGTGAGTTGATTCGGGCAACTCAGGAAAGACGTAAAAAGCATGAATCATCTTAGGATACTCCAACAACCGAGCATCCTTGAGGGAGCTCCTCAACCAGTGGAAGTACCTCCTTTGATAGTCCTGAAGAGGGTCCATTCCCCCAACTATCACCACCGTCCGAGGAAAATGCTTCAATCCTGAGATGTCCTCCGCTTGAGGCCCACTCACATTGGCAGCCGGGTGGTCCCTACTCGCTCCCTCCGGTAAGAATGCCTTCCACATCCAATCCGTCCTCTCCACCGTCACCACTGGGCCCTCCGGGAATCTCATCTCCGCCTCCGTCCTCTCCTCTCCCCCAAAGAACGGTTGTATCGACATAAGCCCCTCCACCCTCACTACCTTCCACGCCGAATTCGATGATGAATTTGATCTTCTTGCCGCCCGCACCGCCACGTGGTGGGCCAAGTTGGCGCCAGCGCTATCTCCCACTAGGAAGCACCTCGACACGTCCGCCGCCTCTGGCAGGACGCCCTTGTGATCTCCATCGAGGAAGTTTAGAACGTGAAACCCATCATCGTATTGACAAGGGTAGTGGTGTTCCGGCGACAATCGATAGTTGACGGAAACAACTACAGCAGGAATTTTGTGAGCCATCCTCCGACAAAAGGAGTCGTAGACAATAGAGTCGGGGCTGAGGAAGGAAAAGCCGCCACCGTGGAAGAAGAGAAGCACTGGAAGGGAATTGGGAGCGGTTGAGGAGGCGCAGGCCGGGACGAAGAGGCGGAACCAGAGGTTGCGGAAAGGGTCGATGGTGACGTCAGATGTGGACACGGATTGGGAGCCACTGCTAGAGTTTGGATTGGGGATGGGAGGAGATCGCAAGTCGAAGAGACGGAGAAAGTGCCTATTGATGGTACCATTAGAGTGCCGAGCCGTGTCAGTGAGGAATGAGAGGAATGAGACACTCATACGGGTCACCCATGGCAGACGGTTTTCGTCGGAGCTCGACATAATCATAATGAATGAGAATGAGAATGATATCGGGGTTGGGGAGGTTGGTTGATTGTTTGTTTGCTTACTTATGCGTTCTCCCAAAGTCCTGACATTTATGTATCAGATCTATCTATGTTCTATTAATTAATGGCTAAGTATCTGCGCTTGGGAAGCAAGCAAAAGGCAATAATAGCTTAATACATGAGCATGCCATTATTAAGTTGTATTAATAAGGAAAGAAAAGGAAAAAGAAAAAGAAAAAAGAAGAAAAAGAGAAAAAGAAGAAGTAGGGACTTGGGGTCGAAAAAGAAAAAAGAGAAAAAGTGGGATGAGAGGGAAAAGCCTGGTGATGTCGATTTAGTCAAGTTGAGAGGGGGAAGACGAAGAAGAATTGAGAGTTGAGAATGAAGAGTAGACAAAATCACACAAAACAAAATTATATAAAGACAAATCCCCGTATACTATTTCCTGAATACAATAACAATAACATAAACAACCAAAAATCATACAAATTTTGATTGATACAAAGACAACCGAGAGAAATCAATAAAGACGGGGAGCTTAAACGAAAAGGCTTTCTGTTCTTATAAGAAAAATCAAAAATCAAAAAATCAAAAATCAAAAATCAAAAATGAAAGAAGAAACAAAACGAGAAACATCAAATCAAGGAGTAAAAAAATTAGGCAGAGTCTGTGTGTTCGATGCAAAAGCTTAATCAATTAATTGATTAGTTAATTAAGAGAATAAAAACCTTGCATGTTGAGCGTGGAGCTTGTGCTTCTGCTTGTGCTTCTCTCATATGCTACTGCTACTGCTATTGCTATTGCTATTGCTATTGCTATTGCTAGGGTTTGGGTTTGAGTTTCAAAAGAAGAACGGAGGGTAGACGGAGAGACGGATAACATGTGGTGGTGCGACTTGTGACTTCTGAGACAGAGGCCGACGAGCTTTCTTTTTCATTTTAAATTAACTTTTTATTTGATTTATTTTCGCCCATATAAAATCCACCCGGTGCGGGGAAAAATATATATATATATATATATATATATTTATACCCTTAAAAATATGCACCATATTTTAAAGTGTCTTTTAATTTTTCAAAACAATATATAGTTAGGTATATGTATAATCCCTAAACCTACGCATATGTATAAACAAGATTCAAGCTCACGTATATGTATAAACATACGCATATAGTTAGGAGTAACAATTTGTGTTGACGTATTCGAATTTTTTATTTATTTTAAATTAACTTTTGATTTGATTTATTTTTACTTTTTTAAAAGTTTATGAATAAAAAATTTTACCATTTACTCTTAATTTATAATTTTTTTAGTTAAATAATTACTCTAATAAATAGCTATTTATTAAAAATAAATGTTAAAAATTTACACTCATATTTTCTTAAAGGTAAATTTTTTATGAAAAGTAAATTCTCTATTATTTTCATTTTGGGTGTGGTGTAGTAAAATAGTTTTTTCTTTTCTTTTCTTTTCTTTTTTCTTTGAGATTAGAAAATATGCCTTAATTTGAGGATGCATTTTGGGTGGCTGAGAATGAACAGACATAACAAAACAAATTATGAATAAATAATGCAAATGACATTGAATAGCAATTGCTACTTTTTGCTTGCAAAGTAATTGTTTTCGCGCTGTTATGCAGTGTAACAAGCGCGACCACCTTTATGGCTACCGGGGAGGTATTGAAACCCAACCCAAATTATATTACATTACACATCTCAAGGGTAAGGAAAAAAAAAAAAAAGGATTATAAATCCATGAAAGAAAGCATCAATTCAAATACGTAAAATAGGTAATAACAGAGGGGTTTCTTTTTTTTTTTTTTTTTTTCCCATGGCATGAAAGATCAGATAATTAATTGTCTCAGAGATCAGCAAAAACGGCAAAAATATCCCCCTGGACGTAGTCATTGTCCACCAAGCTCACCAAGAAATAGCTGGTTTGCACCTGCAAAAGCAACATCACGTGAGACATCGTCAAAGCCGACTAAAATGTTGTGAACATAGACAAAACCAAAGTCACAGACCTCTTCAAGAAGTTTTCTAGAAGGGTCACCCTCCGGGTACAATCGAGCCCATCCCCTCGACCATATTTCAAAAGCCTCATCCTTCCAAACCACAAAGCTTGAAGGATCCACGACGGTCGGCTGAATTATCTCCTTTGCCGGGAAGACTCCCCATGTCACCGCATTCACGGCCGTTTGTTCGATATTTGATCTCCAAGCCCCTTCTCTGTCCACGGCCACATAGGTCACAGATGGGAAACCTTTGCATTTCTCCACCAGCGCCTCCAACTTCTCCTTGGAGCAGAAAAACTCTAGATATGCCTTTTGATAAACATATCCACCTGGCCCACCCCATCCTGCAATCGATCGACTTGTCTCATGTTAGCCATCCATAAGCCAAAATCAATCAAAGCACGATCACATGTACAATGTGGATACGTTACAAGTATTCTTGACGACTTATAAGAGAAAAAAACAAACACAGGTACACATTCCTTCACTTTAAACTAGCTGCGTACCAACAGATGGCGAATCAGATTTTTCCCCGTTTACAGCTGGTTGGCTATTTATGGTGAGGAAACCCTTGGTATTAATTTTCCCTAGTTGTTCGTTGATGATTTTCGTCTCGAGCTGTAGTCCATCCAGTTCTGACCACGGGCTGCTTTTCAATTTTCCCAGGCATAATTTCTTAAATTTCTGGAAAGTAACCATGTGCAACATGTTAGCAGATGTCCACGACAATAATGGGCGCAATTCATTCTTCACATGAAAATATATACTTATGTACCTCATGGATATCTTCAACGCTTTTCAATGGGGTTGCCCATTCTTCAGTAAGTTTCTTGTCACGTGAACGCGGTCGCATGAACTACAGTGTAAAAAAAAATTGCTATACATTATTTAAAAAAAAAAATAGAAAATGAAAAATCAGGGTAACATCACAATAAACAGAAGTGCTATGGAGAATTGTATACCATTAGTAATTTTGCTCATTATTGTTTGGCCATGATTTCCCCTTCTACTGACTTTCTTTATAACATATCTAAACAAATTGCTAGATGCTCGTATTCATCACACTAGAATATTTGCGCTTTACTAACTACTTGGTACGTCTGCATCATTCTATGACTGAGAAAAGCTAAAGTTGGATAATACTTCGAGAAAAGCACAAATCTCTCTAACTCTTTCACTTAAATTGTAATGTAACATACCATTTGGATGCTACAACTTAGCAAGAACAGATGATCTTACGCATAAAAAGACAAGAGTAGAAGCACCAAGACAAACGTTTCAGTGACACACCTGATAATCAGCTAGTGCCCCATAAGAAGGATTGCGAGAATCACCCCATCGTCCATGTGGATACTGGTCCCAGCCTATCGTCCTCGATATGTAGCTTTTTGGACGGTTTGCCCTGAAGTTATTGGATAGAAAGACAACAAACCATATTATTACACACTTGGTTCCTGAAAAGTACAACATAGGGAGTTTATAAATAGCATACCAGAATATCGGACGAACATCTTCTTTGACTCGGAATACATTTGCAGGTCGCCTCCAAGGTAGAGACCTAGATATTTTGCTTTCTTCAATCAAACCAAGATTCTGCGCACGTTACCAAGATTACAAGGGTTGTAGACCCAGAATGAAAGAGGGTTTTAAACATCCAGACCATAACAATACACAATTAGAACTGCAATGAAGATGAGATCGGATAAAACTAGGTTTGAGAGACAAACCGTTAGTATAGCCAATGCCGATTTCTCCATGTTGAGTGTATAGAGGTGCAATGTCCTTATCCCGTGGGCTAAAATCTTCTTGCACACTTCAGTTCCAAGGTGAATTCCATACGCTCTAACAGCTTCATCATTGTCCTTGATAGGCTCCAATGCAGCAGTGATCTCAGCCGGTATCTATAATACAAAATCATTCAACATTTGACACAAGTAAGAAGAGCAAAAAGAAAAAAATAAATAAATAAATAAATAAATTTCAAACGTCAAACATTATTTTATTCCTAAAGTATGCACAAAAACAATCAGTAAGAGAGTTAGCTCGAATGGCTTTGAAAATCCAACTAATTTATTTCCCAAATTAAGTCCATATTGAGGACTCTTAGTCCATCCATAGCTTGACGGGCTTGATTGCAGGATTCCCAAAATTCACAACGTACACTTACACACAAAACTACCTTAGCATGGTGATGCACGTCTATACTTGTAGTAAACTAAACTGCACTGCTTACGAAGTGGTGACTAGTACTAGGACTGAAAGACGTTAAATATGAAGTGAAAACTATACACAACATTTATATAAGCAAGGAGAAACAGCCAGGAAAATAAAAGCAGGAATTTTGAGCTATGAGTTGCCATGCCTTTGTTTTGCAAAAGCCAGTCATGCGCAAGAAGCCTTTGTAGTTGTTAATGGGCATGATTCCGGGAACAATGGGGCAAGTAATCCCAATTTGACGACAATCGTTGACGAATTTGAGAAAAATATCAGTGTCATAAAATAACTGAGTCACAATCAAATCTGCTCCAGCATCAACCTGTTTTGTTTGTTGTTTATCGTTCGTAAACCAAAGTTAGTAATTTTAAAAAAATAAAAAATAAAAAATAAAAAAAAGAGTTTACTTTCTAAGGAAACCGAAGAGAGAGATCGGAAGAAAGGATCTTGCCTTGCTCTTCAAATAAGCGAGATCCTTCTCATATGCTTCGGGTGTAGCAACGCCGTCACTCCCAATGGCATCGGGATGTGCCTCTGCATTGACAATTCATTCATTCACTCACTCACTCATATTATGAGATTATTATTCAAAACTAATTACTAACTCATAATAATGAAATCATATAATTAGGTTAGTCCAGTTGTTTATTTTTGTAAACAAAGAAAGAAAACCAACCTGGATAACCAGCTACGGTGATGCCGAAGTAGTCGCCATAAGTGGCCCTGATGTGCTTAACCTGCATCAGATCAGAAGATTAGATCAGAAGGGAGCATAAGGCAGTCAGATCTGATAATACAGCACAATGCAATGCTACGCAATGTATGTGAAACTGTTAAATTGCTACTCTCTCTACTTACGAGGTCGAGAGCGCAGGCGAAACCGTCCTGGATCTGGACGAACTTGTCCTGGCCATGGGGCGGGTCGCCGCGGAGGGCGAGAACGTTCTGAAGGCCGTTGGATTTGATGGTGGAGAGAGCGTGATCGATCTTCTCGACAGGCATGTTGGTGCAGGTGAGGTGCATCATAGTCTCAACGCATACCATGTTCTGCATTCTGTTGGCGATCTCGAGCGTCAGATCAGCCGTTGATCCTCCCGCTCCCCAAGTAATGTCGCAGAAGGTGGGGCCGTGGGCCACCATTCTCTCCATTCTCTCGAACAGATTCTCCACTCCATCCTCCGTCTTCGGAGGGAAGAATTCGAAGGAGAAAACAGCTTCCTTGTTCTGGTTTTCTCTGATCTTCTCTATAACCTTCATCTTCTCTAACTATCCAATAACAAAACCAAACCCTAGATGAGCTCAGATCAGATCGAATCAGATCAGATCAGTGATGCATTCACTCTATTCTAATAAATAACCCAACACTCTAGTGTTGTGTATAGGATGTTAATCTGATTTCGTTTCTTTCTCAGGAACCAAACAGAAAAGAAAAGAAAATGTTGAGGGAAAGAGGGATATTGAGGATTGCGTACCTTAAGTTAGGGGGAGCAAAGCTCGCTCTCTGCGTCTGGGGATGGATGGGAAGGGGTATGGCGAAGATAGACTAACCAAGGAGAGGAGAGAGAATATATATATAAACTCAATGGTTTGGTTGGTATGGTAGTTTTTTTTAAATAAATAAATACAAAGATATTAAATATATATATATATATATATATTTATACATTCCAATTCTTAGGTAATGTGAAAAATTAGAAATGGATTCGGGGGATTTGATTTTGAGAGAAGCAGAGGAAGCAAATTAGAAACATACTATATCAGACAGATCTACCTACTATTGTCCGCGGACTGCCGCAATGGTTATTTTACAGTTACACTCCTATTTTATACATTCATCTTAATTTTAACCTTGAATATTTACTTTTTACTTTGGATTTTATGAAACATATAGATTTAACCCCTTAGTCAATAAATCCTCAATTTTATACAAAGTATATACTAGTTTTTTAAAAGAAAAAAAAATTTAATTTTCTATGTTTTATTTTTCTTTTCCTTAAAAGGACACGCAACCGTTAGGGACTAGTGTTATAAGTTCAGGCGGCAAACCTGCTCGAAGCCTGAAAATTTTACCCTACCCGACACGACCCAAATTCTTTGTGATCGTTAGTCTGAATTTTACCCGAATTTTGAATGCAACGGCTCTATTTTGTCTGACCCAACCTGTTGTCTTACCTGCTTAATCCTAACGGCTCTTTTTTTACCGTCGTCCGATATGCCCGAACACGACCTGACCTGAAAGTGTATTACCGTTAGACTATTAGGGATTTAATTTTTGACGATCGCGGACAGTCCGTCTAAAATTTTAATATTATTAAAGACTTATTAGAGATAAATAAAATAAAAAAAGAAGCAAACAGATCTCAGACAAAAAAATAATAATAATAGTCTGAGAAGAAAACGATACAAATGCATAAACTCATACTCATCGCGGCCATTAGTTTGGTTGGGCCCTCCAACAACCACGAAACGAGCGTCAAAAGAAAACAAAAGTCATAATCTCACCTACTCAATACATCACTATTACAATTACCACTCTCTCAAGTCACAACCTCACTATTAACTTCAAACTCCCAACCTCAGTCAGTCAGTCAGTCAGTCAATTTTAATTACATATATAATGTATGTTTAATCGCTTCATCCTAAGTAAACAAGAATGGGGTTTGTCCAGTGATGGATTAATTTCTGTCCACACACGCCAACAAAAAAAAAAAAAGAAAAAAAGACGACAATCTTGTGTTGTGGCTTGTCTTCATCATTGCCTACTGCCATTGTCCCCACCACTACAAATACATATTTTTTCAATACAAAATACAAAAGGAAAAAAGTGGGTTTGTTGGAAATTTGGTTTGGTGGGGGGAATTGGGCCCCACAACACCAACCGCAGAGCAGAGCAGAGCAGAGCATAGGCGCCCCACGTAAGTCTGTAAGTCGTAAGTGCGTAAGTAACAAAATCAAATAAAAAAGGAAGGAATTGGGAAAACAAACATCATTCATTCATGATTAAAATTGACTCTGAAAATGCAAGGGGATAGATGTTATTAACATGTCCCGTTCACTTCGCTGATTCGAGTTTAGAATTCGAGTTTTGTTACAGTAAAAAATTCTCAGAAACAATCACATCTAACTTTTTTACTACAGTAAAAAACTCTCACATAACATCACATCTTAACTCGAATTAAAAACTCGAATCAACGAACTAAACGGGCCCTAAAAGTTGCCAACAACGGCCATGGTAACAAACAACGTGAATTATTGAATTACAAAAGGACAGACTGTCGGAATAAAAACACGAGAATTATGCATACAACAAACAACGCAGCTCTGCAGAATGAATGATGCCTACTTTTTTAGCATTTGATTCGAAATTACATAGTAATATGCGTAATTAGAAACTCAACTGGGCACTTAGCCGGCGCAATAAGAAATCATTACTTAAAAACAACCTTACTATTACCAGGAGAGGAAGGCATAAGAAATCACAGAGAAAAGCAGCCAGAGATCAGATTATGGAAGCTTGCTCCTGCGCCACCTCCAATAGTTGGCTCTAGTCGGGTCCTCGCGTTCCAGGAGAGCGCAGACTGTTTCTGCCAAGTTAGAATCCGGTCCTGGAGGAGTACCTACTAAAGCATTGACAACGTCTCTGAATTCTTGACTTGGTTGGAAACCATACGAGATGAGATCCAAGAGCGTGCTCAAAGCAAAGACACGGCTGCTGCTTTTGGTGCTCAAAACCTTCAAACACAGCGAAGATACTTGGGAATCATTCACCCACGAACGACTGTCGTCTTTGTAAAGCCCTCGAAGGTATCTCCATGAGCTCTCATTCTCAGGACGGGCTATCACGGCTCTAACAGCATAATTCACTTCAGAATCTCTCATACTTTCTAGGCCTTCCAGGATCGGAGATCTTGTAATGACAAAATACCTCTGTCAAACACAAAGATGCAAAGAGATCGATCGCTTTTCAACAATTTGGAAGGAACCAACTACCAAAATATTTGTCAAACTGACACCTAACATCCATTATTGATAGGCAAATGGTTCTCACGGTGTAGGGAATTAGAAACATAACAAAAAGTTACATAAAATAAACAACAACAAAAACCAGTCAATGGCTCCAATATTATTTTGGCCCCTATCGTCTTTTCGGCAATTTCCTAATGCCATTATAAACCAAGAAATTGTTCATAGCTATCTTCATGTACCAAGAGCACTTTAACAAAATGATACGGAAATCTAAATGATAGGTTCTGCGTATATGCTTTACGAAAAGTTATGAACAGAATTTGCAAAATGAGTTATCTAACTTTCATTGTAATATCATGACTGGCACATTGGTTTACCACGGAGAGGTTCTGTAAAGCAGAAGACACAATAATATTTTTGTACTCTACCTGATTCCAAGCAGAATTATTGAAAATGTCTTCTTCGAGGAGATGATCACAATAGTTAAGTTCGTCTTCCCACCCACCTAGTGACTGAAGAACCCACTGCAATTTATTTATAAAAAAAATGAATCGTCAAAGCCTAAATGCTAGTAGAGATGGCGCTTAAATTACAATCTCTGGTTAACTAAAAAGATGTAGACGTGGTCAAGAAGAACTTGTCAAGGAGAACAAATACAGCATACGTAAGCACATTGGCACTAGGGACTAGGAGAAAGAAACCTGTCTATGGGACCATGCGTGATAATGTTTAGAGTCAAGCGACAATATCTTCTTGGTGAACTCAAGCTCGTTGCTTGTAGCACTCGTTCCCAATTTCTCAGCGACCCATCGTCTATGATGCCTACAGAAATCAAAGTCATCAGGTTTAGCGAGTTTCTAACTTTTTAATTTTATAACTTCCCCATAAGGGACAATACCAGGAATTACACATAATAACTGCAAGACCACTCATAGTTAAGCCTTAAATTTTCTGTTTATATAGGCAACACCACAACAACTAAAACAAAATCCCAAAAGTCGTATAAGAATAGCAGAGGAGATACAATACGAAAGCCCAAGCTATGATTTCATCAGATGTGAAGTTGTTAACTTCATGAGTTAACCACTCAATGTCCAAAACAGGGAAAACACTATAGAAGCTAGTGATAATGAAATTGAGAAGCTTATCTCCAACACACTACGAATAAATAAGGAACCTGCGATGCACATTAATTCTTTTATTTGTTCCTAGGACATATCTTACATATAAGTCAAATCATATATGTTGCATTAGAACTCCATTCTACAAAAAGATTATTAAAGAAATTGACAAAAACATAAACACATATGTTGTACTTTAGAATTTGAAAATGCCTAAACATTTCACTTCATTTGGTTTTAGCATCGAAACATAAGGGAAGATTACAGGAATACTGAAACTAATAATCTCTATTCATCTCTATTCACTGGGAACCAGGAGGACACAAACCAATGTAAAGGGCTCACCATAACTGATAATTTTTGGAATTTCCCTTGGCAACAACCTCAGTGAAATCCAGTTCGCCATGCAAGTCAACATTCAGAGCCTCAAGAATTGCTCGCCTGAACTGCCATAGCTACAATCAACCCGCCAAAAAAAAAAAAAAAAAAAAAAAAAAAAAAAAACTCTCAATAAAATTCAAATTACATACCCTTAAAAAAAAAAAAAAAAAAAAAAAAAAAAAAAAAAGGCCCGCATTTTCTTGGAAACCAAACAGAGAAAAGAAAGAACCCAACAAAGCTATATTTTAGAGTTAGTTAATTATTTTTTCTTGCTCAGCAAGCTAGTTAGACTTACTTAACAAGTTACTTTAGACTTACTTAGCAAGCTAGCTAACCGCTGGTATATAAACCACTTTGAACACTATCTATATTATGAGCTTGATGAATAAGATTCATTTTTCATCATTCTTCAATTTCTCTTTTCCCTAATATGGTATCAGAGCAAATCTCCGTTGCCTAATTTCTCTCTATTTTTCTTTGATTCCTTTGATTTCTCAAATTCATCCATTCTTGTTTTCTGATTCCTTATTCATGCAAGTGTATTCATGGAGCCTTCAAACTCTAGTTTTTCCAGTTCCCAAAATGGCAAGTCCGCCATTAATGACCCTCTGAGCCCTTTCTTTTTGCATCATTCTGATAGCCCAGGGCTTGTACTTGTCTCGCAACAACTCAATGGTGACAATTATACATCCCGGAGCCACGCAATGGTGACAATTATACATCCCGGAGCCGCGCAATGGTGATAGCTTTGTCTGTGAAGAACATACTTGACCTCATTGATGGATCCATTCCACGCCCAGACGGTACAAGTGTGAATCTCCTTAATTCTTGGATTCGTAACAACAACATAGTTATTTCTTGGATTAGTTATTTCTTGGATTCTCAACTCTGTATCCAAAGAAATCTCTACTAGTGTACTGTTCTCTGACTCTGCTTTCGAAATCCGGATTGATCTTCAAGGTCACTTTCAGCAAATTAATGGCCCTAGAATTTTCCAATTACGTCGTGAGTTAATCAATCACGTTCAAACTCAACAATCTATTGGTGTATATTTCATGAAGTTAAAGGCCTTATGGGAAGAGTTGAGTAATTTTAGGCCTTCCTATTCCTGTGGCAAATGTACTTGCGGTTTGGGTTTAAGGAATTACGCCAATATTTTCAAACAGAATACGTGATGTCCTTCCTTATGGGACTAAATGACCGTTTTGCTCATATTAGAGGAGAACTTCTTCTCATTGATCCATTGCCTCCTATCAATAAGGTTTTTTCTCTTATCTCTTAAGAGGAACGTCAGCGCAGCATTGGTTCAAGAGGAATTGATTCTACAAATGGCTTGGCTTTTGCAGTCAAGAGTGATGGATCCAAACGAGCTAGTTTTGATTCTCAAAATTCTAGAAACAATAAGGGACAAAGGAGGGAGAGACCATTTTGCACTCACTGTGACTTCCATGGACACACTATTGAGAAGTGTTACAAAATCCATGGATATCCCCCCGGTTACAAGCCTAGGCAAAAGTCTCAAAATGTTGTTGTCCATCAAGCATCTGTTCGGACTGAGCCTCAGCCTAGATTGGATCTTGAAGATGGAAACATAGGCAAGTTTATCAAGTCTCTAAGCAGCAATCAATACCAGCAGTTAATGACCATGCTTTCTAGCCATCTAGTAACTTCTGTGACAAACATAGGTATTTGTTCTTCTGTCTCCATGAAATTTGGTCTTTCCCCCACAAATCATTGGATAGTTGACTCTGATGCGTCTAGGCATATTTGCTAAAATGCAAATTTATTTCTCTCCATGAAACTTTTACATAATTCTACAATGACTCTGCCTAATAATGCTAGAATTCCTGTTTGCATGTCTGGAGATGTTCAGATAAATTCTTGTTTGATCCTCAGAGATGTTCTATTTGTTCCCCAATTTCACTGCAACTTGCTCTCTGTCAGTGCACTTATAGTTGATTTACAACTCATAGTGAGCTTCTTTCCTGATCATTTTATAATTCAGGATCCCAACAGCCAAAGGATGATTGGCAAGAGTGATAAAATTGAAGACTTATATGTCATGAGTACTGAACATTTAACTGCTGAAAATCTGCGCAAAAATGTTCCACTTTCAGTTCCTGCTTCTTCATTTTTTGTTAATAAAGTCTCAGCTCGTATTTGGCATAATAGACTTGGCCATTTATCTTTTAAAGGCTAAACATTTTGAATTCTCAATTAAAGTGTGATACCTCTAGGTGTAATAATAATGAACCTTGCTACATTTACCCTCTAACAAAACAAAGAAGATTAACTTTCATTTCTCATAATAACATGTCGCAGTTGCCTTTTGATTTGATTCATTGTGACATATAAGGTCCCTATCATATAAGTGCATTTGGTTATAGATATTTCTTGACACTTGTTAATGATTGCACTAGGTTTACTTGGGATTTTCTCCTTAAGCAAAAATTTGATGTGTCTATAGCAATACCCAAGTTTTTAACCTTTGTTGAAACTCAGTTCCATACCAAGATCAAGGGTTAATGATTGCACTAGGTTTACTTGGGTTTTTCTCCTTAAGCAAAAATCTGATGTGTGTACAGCTATACCCAAGTTTTTAACCTTTGTTGAAACTCAGTTCCATACCAAGATCAAGGGCTTCAAGTCTGATAATGCCAAGGAGTTGGCTTTCACTGAACTTTTTCATGACAGAGGCATTTTGCACCAATACTCTTGTGTTAACACTCCACAACAAAACTCAATGGTTGAAAGGAAACATCAACACCTACTCAATATAGCTCGGGCATTATTTTTTCAATCAAGAGTTCCAATTCAGTTTTGGAGTGAGTGCATTCTAACTACAACCTTTTAATAAACAGGACGCCTTCTCCTTTGCTTGCTAATAAATCACCATATGAACTGTTATACAAAATACCAGTGGATTATTCCTCTTTGTGGGTTTTTGGGTGTCTTGCTTTTGCTTCCACTTTATCTGCTCATCATACCAAAGTTGATCCAGATGCTAGAATGTGTCTTCTTTGGTTATCCTAATGGTATGAAAGGATATAAGCTTTTTGATCTTCACAGTAAAAGTTTCTTTGTTTCTCGAGATGTGGTTTTCAGGAAAATATCTTTCCTTTTTCTTCCCTTCCTGATAGAGAACATACCATTGATCCTTTTCTTGACATAGTCCTGCCATCACCAACCATTACCACTTTTTCAGACCATCGTCACTCGGTTTCTCATACCACTCAACCCACAATCTCAGCATCTCCACCCACAAACCGTGCCCCTACAATTCCTACTTCCCTTTGGCGTTCTTCCCGACCTACCAAAGCTCCATCCTACCTAAGGGATTTCCATTGCAATTTTTCTCATCCTTCCAACACTTTATATCCCTAATCCGATTACCTCTCATATGACAATCTTTCCTCTTCTGACAAAACCTTTGTTATGGCGGTCTCTTCACAATTTGAACCCCAATTTTACCACCAAGCTGTTCCTTTTCAACACTGGCGTGATGCCATGAAATCCGAACTTGAAGCCATGGAAACTAATCACACCTGGTCTGTTGTTCCACTAGTCCCAGGCAAACACTCCATCGGCTGCAAATGGGTGAATAAAATCAAGCACAAATCAGACGATTCTATTGAGCGTTACAAGGCTCGTTTAGTGGCAAAAGGCTATACTCAACAAGAAGGTGTCGATTACATTGACACTTTCTCCCTTGTTGCTAAGTTGGTCACTCTAAAAGTGTTACTGGCCTTAGCTTCTAGCCACAATTGGCATTTAGCCCAGCTGGATGTTAATAATGCCTTTCTTAATGGGGATTTATTTGAGGAGGTGTATATGGATTTACCACTTGGCTACACTCGTAAGGGGGAGCACTCTAATTCTACTGGCAAGTTGGTCTGCAAGTTACACAAATCCATTTGTGGCTTGAAACAGGCATCTTGTCAATGGTACTCTAAATTTTCACATTCTCTCATCCAGTTTGGTTTCAAACAGTCCAAGTCTAACTATTCTCTTTTCACTAAAAGTTCTGGTTCTTCTTTTGATGCCCTGTTAGTATACGTGGATGACATTGTTAGTACTGGACCTTCTCTTGATGCAATTAATTCTTCAAACTCTTTTCAGCATAGTCATTTCAAGCTGAATGACTTGGGATCATTAAAATACTTTCTTGGTCTTGAACTTGCTCGTTTATCACGTGGTATAGTTCTTTCACAGAGGCAATATACTTTACAACTTTCGGAGGATATAGGTTTTCTGGCCTCTAAGCCTGCCTCCATTCCTATAGATCCCAAACTTCAGCTCACTGCCACTGCTGGTGATCTTCTCACCGATGCCTCTCAATATAGGTGCCTTATTGGCCGCCTTCTTTATCTCACCCTCTCCTGTCCAGACATTACCTTTGCCGTGCACAAGCTTAGCCAGTTTTTATCTCAGCCTGGGGTTCCTCATCTACAAGCTGCACACCAATTTCTCCGTTATCTCAAATCAACTCCTGGTCAAGGCTTATTTTTTTCTTCTACTTCTTCTATGCAGCTCTGCGCTTTTTCAAATGCTGATTAGGCTTCTTGTGCTGATACCAGGAAATCCGTTTCTGGTTTATGTGTATTTCTTGGTGACTCCTTGGTCTCCTGGAAAGCCAAGAAGCAAACCACCATATCTCGTTCCTCCACTGAGGCAGAATACAGGGCGTTAGCTGCTACAACCAGTGAACTTGTTTGGATTCAACAACTGTTGCAAGACTTTTGCATCAGTGTTCATGGTCCTACTCTTCTCTTTTGTGACAATCAGGGTGCCATACACATTGCTTCTAATCCCATCTTCCATGAGCCTACCAAACACATTAAGATTATTGCCACATTGTTCGAGATAAAGTTTCTTCTGGTTTTCTCAAACTTATGCCAATCAGATCTCGGCACCACTTAGCTGATGTGTTCACCATAGCTTTGCCTCCCACATTACTATTTCCTTTGTCATACAAGATGGCTATTAAAAACATACACATTCCATCTTGAGGGAGAGTTTTAGAATTAGTTAATTAATTAATCTTGCTCAGCAAGCTAGTTAGACTTACTTAACAAGCTACTTTAGACTTACTTAGCAGGCTAGCTAATCGCTGGTATATAAACCACTTTGTACGCTCTGTATATTATGAGCTTGGTGAATAAGATTCATTTTTCATCATTCTTCAATTTCTATTTTCCCGTAACAACAACAACAACAACAACAACAACATCAACAACAACCCTTAAAGAAATCCTACTCAGGATTTTACTAATAAAATCCACATATTCAAACCTGTAAACATTTTCTGGGAAACCAAACCAAGCAGAGAAAGAACCCAAGGAAAAAAAAAAAAACAAACTAGAAAAAGAAAAGCTTGGGGAATGATAAACAAAGAAAAGAAATCCCCAAATTCAAAAAGACTTTCCCATATTTTTCTCGGAAACCAAACAGATATAAATCACTAACAGTGTAATTGCCGGGGTTAAGAGAGATGGCCTCGGAGGTGAGGGACAGAGATCGAGGAGAAAGCTCTTGGGAATGAAAAACGGCTCGGAACAAGTCCATGGTATGAGTGAAGTCATCCTTGTAGGCAATCGGAACGACAGGATTTGGGCCGTCGTCTTGGGGGAGGGGAGTGACGTCTGACCACTCCGGTCGCTGCCAGATTGGGATCCACGGCTGGTTCTCTTCTTCGTCGGATTCCATCTCTCAAAATTCACTTTGTGATCAAATCTATTCTATTTTATTTTGG
This sequence comes from Morus alba, assembly GCA_012066045.3. Classification (NCBI taxonomy): domain Eukaryota; kingdom Viridiplantae; phylum Streptophyta; class Magnoliopsida; order Rosales; family Moraceae; genus Morus; species Morus alba. The sequence continues at coordinate 33,055,861 of CP050225.2, read as the reverse complement.
TATCTATAAACCCAGAAACACTGCTCTGTTTCACTTTCTGCAAAATGCCGTCTTTATTAATAAAATATAATAATAAAAAAATAAAAACAAAGAAAAAGGGTGTTTCTCTTGTCACAGTTAAAAAAATGAACCCGTAATTTCAATATTTGTATCACAAATTATTTTCTACTTACTTTTTTAATTTGATATAAATTTAATTTATAACGGTCTAAAAAAAGAAGGTTAATGGTCCCTCAATTTTATTGCAAAATTTCACTTTAATTCTTAATTTTTTAAATGTCCTAAACTTATCTGTTTCTTTCAATTTTAATCCCTTTTATTGTCAGAGATTAAAAACAGAAGAAAATATTATAAATGACATTCAGTTGACATATTGTTATATATTACATTTCTATTTCCCGTGCATGTTAGAATCATATGTATCCGTTTGGTTGGGGGATTCGTCCCCCGATTCGAATCATGATTCGTGATTCGCTACAGTAGTTTCTCTCACAAAAAATACACGTAAATCGAAAATGATTCAAATCACATGATTCGAATCCCTGAACCAAACGGACCCATTGCCTTGTAAGTTCTATCAGAAAAATTTTCACATGCTCGGAGGAAATGCGGATAGCTCTTTGTAAGGTAATATGTGTAATTTATTGCTCCTCAAGTATGATACTTATGTGCAAAACTTATGTGCAAAACTTTTACTTGAAATGGTCTGGACTATGTAGGTGCAATTGATGGTACTCATGTACCTTGTACACCGATTGGTGCTCATAATCCAACGGCTTATCAAAATAGAAAGGGTGTGAACTCCTAGACCATATTGGCAGCCTACTCCTTTGATATGAAGTTCACATACATATTATCCGGTTAGGAAAGTTCAGCCCACGATGCTCAAGTGCTCGCAGATGCGCTGGACAATCCTAGGTTTTAGTTCTCACGTTCCCCACCAGGTTACACTTCACAATGTCTTCCTACTTAAGGCTATTTATTACTATGGGCCCTCAATTGCAGTCTAATTTGGATATGTTGCACAGGAAAATACTATCTTATTGATGCGGCGTATGCCAATGATTGTTTTCTAGCTTTGTACAGAGGTGAGACTTATCATTTACTTGATTACAGAAGGAGAAGTGGTGGATTTTAGGGACCTAGGGATACTTTTAACTACAAACACTCATCATTGATAAATTGTATAGAGAGAACATTTGAGGTTTGGAAGGCTAGGTTCCCTATCCTAAGGCGGCGTAATAAGACATATCCAATGAATAAACAAGTGAAAATTACAGTTGAATGTGCATACTACATAATTTCATTCACATGGTTAATGAGGGGGACCCACTTCTAAGTCAATACCACCGTGATGGTGTACCTATAAGTGAAATAGATCCAAACAATGATGATGAATTTGATGACGATGACAATGATGACAATGTCCCTGAAAGGGCCAGTTGTAACAACAAGTAGTGTTAGTCGTACAGAGATGAGTCATTTTAGGGATCACCTTACGAATGAAATGTGGGTGGAATACCAGGAAAGCCGTGAGAGACAAGGTTGAAGGTACATATCAGCAATGAGATTCTACCTCTATTACTTCATATTCATGTATCCATTATATTCGTAAAAAAATTTTTACGTTTGTAACGTAAGTTTGTATCATGTGAACGAATTTCTCTTTTCAACCTGAATGACTGTTATTTGCCTTACTTTTTGGCTGGCGGCATATTTTTTTGCATTTATTTCTCATTTTATAATTTTGAGTTATAATTTTTTGCATTTAATTTTTTTCCTAATATTTCGTTTTTTAATTATGTAACGATTTATATTTCTTTAAATTACACCTAACATAATTTACGCGGCCAAAAGTTGGTTCTTATTTTAGTTATGGTTCAAAATTAGAAAACAAGACAACTAAACACTAGTTCGAATCATATTTTAAGTTAGAATTAGAATCGTGCCTATACACATCCAAATAAAAGTTCTAATCACCATAAATCATGATTCAAATAATGAATTATGATTTTGAATTTAAAAACCTAAATTACCCTGATTCTAATTCTTGTACCAAACTCACCCTTAAAACAAAAATCCAAAAAGTTATCTTTGCTTTTTTCACTTTTGGAGATGGAGAACTAGAGAAAAAATTGAGGGATGAGAAAAGTAGAGGGGTCAAGAGTTTGAGAGAAAAAGAGAAAAAAAGATAGAGGGGTAGACACTTAGAGGTGAATGATAAAAGAGAGAGATTAGAATATATTTAGGTCCTGTTCACTTTACTAATTTGAGTTTAGAATTTAAGTTTTATTACAGTAAAAAATTTTTAAAAACAGTCATATTTAACTTTTTTATTACAATAAAAAATTTTCACATAAAATTATATTTTAACTCAAATTATAAACTCAAATAAATGAACCGCCCTTAAATTTTAAATGACTTGACTCTATTGATATATATACCCGGATTATAACGCTTGATTTCCTGCAACCATTTACACCAAGTGGGGCCGTAGAACCAAGAAAAAGAAAGAAAGCAGTGAAGAAATTGTTGGGGAAACTTTGAATTGAAGAAGGAATGGGGAGAAGAGAGGCAACTTGACCCAAAAACTAAAAAAAGAAAAATTTGAAAGGGCTGAAGGGAATCAATGACGGTGGCAGCGGGAATTGGGTACGCCTTGATAGCACTCGGACCATCTCTCTCTCTCTTCGTCTCTCTCATCTCCAAAAAGCCCTTTCTCATCCTCATTCTCCTCTCCAGGTTATTCTTTTTCTTTTCTTTTCAATTGAGGAAAAATCAACTCTATTAGGGTTTTTTTTTTTTTTATATACTTTTTGCTTGGGATTTTTTTTTTTTTTTTTTTTTTTGAGAATTTTTTACTTGGGAAATTTCATTACAAAACATTTTGGACATTTTGTTTGTTGAATTTTGCCTTAATTATTATTAGATTAGATATAAGAAGAAGAATGAACCAATCCAGTTTGGATAATCATCTGTTTTAGCTTAATCTCTAATCTATGGAGTCGGATGATGTATTAATAGTTGTTCAACCTTTTCTATCAATCATGTTGAGAGAGATTTCACAAATGAATTTGGAAATCTACTGTTTTTAAACTTAAATGTGATTGCTGCATTATAATTATGTATATATATATACATGTATATTTATACACACGCAGCACACTGTTATGGTTGATAAGCCTGATCGTGTTGTCGGGAGTATGGAGGGCGTTTCTCCCTCTGAACCCAAACTCTTGGTGGCTGTACGGCGTCCTTTTGTTTACGGCGGTTGCTTTTCAAGAAGGCTTGCGCCTTCTCTTCTGGAAGCTCTACAAGTGAGAATTTCAACCTTCATCATATCTATTCTTGACTTTTTGTGTTTTTCTTTTTTTATCCACAATTGTTTTTTTGTTTGTCTCTGTCTCTGTCTCTGTAAGTAACATTCTCTTTTTACTGGATTTGGCTTGGGATTCATTCTTGAAGGAGGTTGGAAGATGTATTGGATGCTTTTGCTGATAGAGTATCGAAACCACGCCTATATGCCACCGATAAGATGCAAATTGCTCTCGGTATGTTTAAACTCTAAAAAGAGGTTTTCCAAACTCTTATCAATAACCAAAATTACTAAAATCCTTTGTTTCCTGAGGACCCCTTCCTATTTGCTTGCACTTGCAGCTGGCGGTCTAGGTCACGGCTTGGCCCACGCTGTGTTTTTCTGTCTCAGCCTCTTGACGCCGGCATTTGGTCCAGCTACATTTTTCGTTGATTCGTGCTCACAAATACCCTTTTTCCTTGTTTCTGGTGAGTCAATTTTACAAGTTTCTCATTTGCAAAACAAATTCATCATCTCATATTTGCGTGTATAGCCTATGCAGTCAAGGTTGTTAAATTGTAAATTGCAATGCCTATCGTTTTCCTTTTAACTATGGAGCATATTTTTTAACTTCCTTGTTTACTGAATTGGATTTTGATTTGTAAAATATTAGTAGTAAAAACGTATGCATATTATTCATATGTAGATTTAATTGTTAAAAAAGACAACGTTGCAGCATAAACTTCACATGATTACTTGTGTAACAAAAGTTTAAATGGGCAGTCTTTTCTCTATTTATGTATCCAAATTTTAAAGAGAGGCTCCACCAATGAAAATATATCCCGAAAGTGCGAAATAGTGCTTCTTGAAGATTAGGTTCTTGGCTTACCATAGCTCAAAAAAGTTGTGTGTGTGTGTGTGTGTGTTTCTTAAAACAAACACAATTGATCGTTTTTGGCAGATGCTTTAAGATTGTAGCCCGAGTCTTCTGACAAACCTTTACTGTGTTGCAGCAATCATTGCTCTTGCATTTGTCACAATTCACACTTTCTCAATGGTTATAGCATACAACGGATATGCGGAAAAAAATAAAGTGGACCAGTTGTTTGTTCCTATAGTTCATCTTGTTGCATCAATGGTGGTAAAAATCCTAACTCTGACTTTACACCGTCATACAACCTACATGCATACAGGTGCTGTTTTCGTAAAAATGTATCGTTCTATGTATGGATGCATGCTCAATAATATTTTTCATTTCACAGCTCAAAAGTTGAAACTAGTTGAGCAAGACATATTTTGATTATTCTATGTATTATTGGTTGCTATAACCATTCAATTTTGGATCTTGAACGTGGAACATTGAGGATGAAAAAAAAAATATTGATGTCACCATCAAAATGATTTAGCTTCTGTTATTTTGAAATTCTTATAGGTTTTTCCTGTGTCATTTTGTCTTATCTAATAAGGGAAGATTTCTTAATGCCATCTAAAATCGTTACACTGTGCTTGTCACTTAAATATTCCAAATATAAGTAGTTCTGTAACCAGTATACCTCCATATATGCACATGCACATGTGCATGTGGTTAGTAACGAGACAATTTGGCTCAAATTTAAGAGCCTTTATGAGCCAAAAGAAAACTAGAAAAGTAAAAGAGAACTTAAAATAGGGAAGTAAAGGTCTTCCTTTCTAAGGCAATGATTTGTCAACTATTTTGACAGTTTCTGTTGATATCTGACGTGCAACTACTTTGCTAATTTCTTACTCGTTAAGCCTTTTGCCTTTGTGTTTTGCAGACACTAGTTAATTTCACATCTGGGGGTTGCGTTATCGGTATTCCTCTAGTCTATGTTGTTGCAATCTTGACTCTACTACATTGCGGTAAGATGGTGTGGAGAAAATTGACGGAAGACCGAAGTCGACAGGCGACAATATAATTCATTGTCACCAACAACTTGTATGGAATCTTTTCACTTTTTTTTTATTCCAGTTTTTTGTCTCTTGAGCACTGACAAACTCAAACTCAAACTCAAACTCAAAGTTGAGCATGAACAAATTCCAGAAAATGAAGAGATGTTTTTGTTAATGCATGAGGATAAGGCCCACTGTGTTAGGCGCGGCAAAGGTGAACAAAATTCTCATATATTACGGTCCTGTTTATTTCACCGATTTGAGTTTAGAATTTGAGTTTTACTATAGTAAAAAATTCTCAGAAACAGTTATATCTAACTTTTTTATTACAGTAAAAAACTCTCACATAAAGTCACAACTCAACTCGAATCAACGAATTAAATTGATCCTACACTTATTTCGTTGACAAATATTTCGGTTGTATCAATGTAGCTCGAAGATTCATGTGAAAGTTGAAATTAGGGATCAATCCTGTTAGAATAATAGGTTTTCATATCAACTTAAATATGTTAAAGTGGTAGCAATATATATATATATATATATATATATATGTATGCATATCCTATGCTAACTCTTAATCTAATCTAATCTGTCAAATTATATTAAAAGAAAGAGTATGTGCTTGGTCCACTGTATATGTTGGTCGTCATTTAAGCACCGTTTCGGTTATACTTTTTTTTTTTTTTTTTTTTCCTCCATTCCTTTCTCCTTTCTTTGCTTATTTATTTTTATTTCTTTTAGTTCTTTCATTTTTTTTTCCTTTGGCTTCCAACCCTTATTGGTGTTTCTTCTTCTTCTTCTTCTTCTTCTTTTTTTTTTTTTTTTTCTAACTCTTTTATTTCTTTTTATTTTCCATAATCTATTAAATACTATGCCGTATGATAAAATAAATCATAAATTACAATTTAAACGTTAAGTATCTATTCTTGATGAAATATTAAGAATTTATTTTCAAAATAAACTTTATTAGAAGATCAAAATTAATAAATATTTATCATATATCTTAAAAACATATAATATTATCCAACGTCCAACATCCATAAAGAATTAACACGTGCTTCACATGAATTAAACTATATTATTTTGACAAGTTGGAGCGGAGACGATGGTGGAGCCACAAAATTTTTTCAAGAACGTGAGTTTATTAAAATTATAAAGGAAAATAACCATGTAACTATCAATATTTTCTTCTTAAAGCTTTTTAGTATTTCTCACTTATCTTTTCTAATTTCTAATGAATCAAACCTGTAATTGAGTTTAATTCACTTTCTAAAGTTTAAAGTCAGTAAAATTATGCATTTAGATAATAGTGTAGTTAATTTTTTGCTTTTATTATAATTTTAAGTTTGAGTTATTAGTATTCTTGAGACTCATAATCTAAAATATAATTTAAAGATTTAAAAAGTTTAATTAAAAATAATTATACATGAAAAAAAGTGTTAGTGAGTTCCGGTCATCCAGAGTTGAACATGACAAATTTGTGATTAATTAAAAAAAATATAGTGATGATCACAAGTGATATTATTTTGTGTAGCCAAAAGGATTGGATTAAAAAACATGAAAAAAGTAAGTGGGTCGTCAATCTTTTTTTTGTTTTTTTTGTTTTTTTGGGAAAAGAGATGAGCGAAATATTAGCGCCACACTTTCTCACTCTTTTTGTTAATTTCTATATTTATTATTTAATACGTAGACTTCACAATCTCAATTTATGTTTAAATAATAATATATCATATTAATAGAGTTTACACGTGAAACAATGAATGCATAAAGTGATTAAGAGAATAACATAAAAAGTGACATTAACATATCTCAAGAAGATAAATACCTTTTAACGTGTGAATTTTTATTTCTTACTCTTGATTAATATTATTTTTAATTAAATAATTATATTAGTTAAAAATGTATTAATCAATAGTAGCATTTTGAGAGTAAGTTCAACAATTTTTGTTGTTGCTGTTGTTGCTGCTTTTGTTGTTACATAAAATGAAAAGAAGGACAATATTGTAGCATTAACTTCACTTCTGAAATTACGTAATGGTCTGATTTACAGTATATGTTGGACGTATATTAAAGGAATTAAAAAATAACGAAAGAAAAGGGAAAAGGAGAAGAGGAGAGAATATTACATGAAGGCATAGGAACAAAACTAGACGTTTACCAACTAAACCTTTACGACCACCATAACTCCCTCATCACTGAGCAAAACAAGGAAAAAAATATAAAAAAAGGTTTATGATCTATATAATACACAAATAGAAATACAAACAATATCAAATGGAATTATGATATAGAGTTATTTTGGCAACCATTTTGTTGGGTGTTTTTGGTCACTTGAGAAAAAATTTCCAGACATCTCTATCAGGCATCTCTTTGACTAAATGGGCTCCAAAAATGGCTTCTTCATCAACCAGACTTCTCAAGTGTCTCGCTCCACTGTTGAACCCAACATAATTCTTCTTTGTTGCCATGTATGCCACTCCATAAGGAGGCCTCAAACACTGCTTTTCCAAAACAAAACAAAACAAAACAAAAACCACTATTACAAAATGAATTCAAGAACCTCTCATGTAAAACAAAATGAGAAAGGGTACAACAAATAGTTTACCTTTTTTATCAGCGCATAAAGCTTCTTCAATGAGGTTGACGAGTAAGGAATATCCGTCATCAAAATAATGTCGTATCCACCTTCTCCTTGATCTGTCTCACTAGCCCTCTCCCATGCACGGCTCCCCGAGAGCTTCCTTGATCTCCTCGAGGAAGATTCTTGCCCCAGAATACTGCCATCTTGGCTGCTACATCCATCCATAAAGTCCTCCTCCGAAAAGCTCAAGCTCATCCCCGTCGTTGCTTCAAACCCTTCACCTCTCACGACTGACAGGACTGTGGGGAGCTCTTCCCAGTCACCGGCGTAGAAGTGCACCGAAGGTGCCAGAGTTTGTCTCGATGGAGTAAGGGGGCTCTCCAGCTGTCGGCTTTGCTTGTCACGAGCTTGCTCAAGGTTGGCAAGAACGTTTGGTATTGTAGTGCATCTTATGGTTTCTGCGTTGAGGTCTTGAAAATGAACTGTGGAAGCTCCCTGTGAAGTGATTGGTCAGAAAGACGACAAGTGAATTCTATAAATAAACCTTTTTTTTTTTTTTTTGGCTGAAACTATAAACTAATCTCTTTCTTACAATGTTCGCCAGACTACTAAAGCAAGTTGGCAATTGATTTTGTGATCCTAAAAAAACCTTCACGGTTGAACTACATGTAAATGCCATTTAAAAAAAAAAAAAAGAAAAAAAAAAGAATTTGCAGTAGCTCGTATATAACAACTTGTTAACTAAAATATATGTACTATTTCGGATACAACGAGAGGACCTCTTGCTTTGCCGTTTTTCCGGGATTCTCTTTCTAAAGAAAGTATTCTAGATCTTTAGATAACACAATGAAAGTTAAAAATAATAAAAAAAGAATAATAATAACTTAAAGAAGCCTTGATAAGTTGTATCTATGAATATGATACATACCTTTAGACAAGCAAAAATCCCAGGCAGTCCATAGCCGCAACCTAGCTGCAAAAATTGTTACGTTGATAGAAAAAAATTAACAGATAGAACGAGAAAAGTTGCAAGCCATTGCATTCAAGTAGTAACAAGAAAATCTATGAGAATAATTTCAGCCTAGAATTCCCAATGTTATATAAACCTTAGAAAACAAAGGCTCATTTGAAAGCTTGAGGGAAAATTTTGTCACTCTCCGATATCTAGATCACAATTGTATCTCAAGAAAAAGCCAACAGTCATCTTGATAACCCAGCCTCTGAAGCAGCTTTTTGATATGTTTTCTACCAGAGAACAAAATATTTTTTGGCATACAGCTTTTGTTAGGTTTAATGTCTTCTCACCCCAATTGTCTAGTTGTATGGAGCTGCTCAGGAATTTCGAGCTTGACTATGCCTAGGGTTCAACAAAAAAATCGACTACTATATCATCAAGATGCTATCCTAGGATTTGATGCAGTGAATAATTCGTGGTGGAAGGAAGAAGACATGCACGAACATAGTTAATAGAAACGTGAAATATGTGCAGTAGAAGCATTTGCATATGGAATTACCTCAAGTACCCTTTTTCCTCTAAAGCTAAGTTGTCCATCACGAATTTCATGCTTAAGAACATTAACAAGATCAATAGAGCTGTCCCAGGATTTTAGATACCCTGCAAACCAAAACATTTTTCCTGCCTCAGATCAGTAAGTTCATTACGAGTACACTGGTAAAATTTATTATTCATATAGCTAATCACTGTCAAATTCATTTAACAAACTTCTTTCTGATTGCTCGGTGGAAAGCTGTACACCTACCCTCAGGTTTTGAAGATATTGATTCTGAACCATTGAACCCGATGATATCAGCAACACTAACTCTTCCCTGAAAGACATCAAGAAAGGAACTTATCATCAAAGGCTACACTAAACATGTGAAAAAAAAAAACCCCAAGTTAAGACTACTCGCCGATAAATAAATAACTGCATAACGTTTTAAAACTCCAAAACAATGTACATACATACAAATGGGAAATGGCTCATAATTGAATTCGATGAATTCGATTCAGTGTCCAGTTGAGGCTATTCTTCTCCAATTAAAGCACACTACACACTTCTTCAATGAAAGTAATTCAACGCCTCAGAAAGAGGTTGAGATAACCATACAATATTTATTCAGTTACCTTGAACACATTAAGCCCGTGCAAGTCTACATTCTCCCCAGCATACTTGTACGGGTGCACCGACTGCACATCACAAGAGAAAAAGCATAAAAACTCCAGTCTAGAAACCTCTTGGCATACTATTTAACATTCCAAATTAAAGTCAGAAATGGCTGAATCTATGGACAGAAATAATAAGACCTTGGATGGGAGAATCTCAACGGCTGGTGAAGGGAGATGCAAATCTCTATCCGAAATGGATGTCACGCTGTGACTTCCTTTGTCATTGGGAACCAACCCAGGCAAGCATTGTGCGAGCAATGATGGCGCACGCATCGTATCTTAGCCTCCAGAAAAGACGATTTTACGACAATGAAAACCTAACCTGTGTAATGCATTATCAACATATCAAACAAAAGAATTCTAACACTCCAAGGAAACGATACAGCTTTTCAGAAACCAGTACCAACAAAATGCAAATGCAATTGGAATCACATTTAACATTCAGAAAATTCAATAAACGTGAAGGTTCATGCCCAGCCAAGTTTCATGAGTTTCAAGTTTTCTATTTCCTTTTATTTCCATATTTTCTTTTAGTTGCCCAATTTGTTTTGATTCCTGTTTTTTGCCAATATCTAATTAATTCATTCAATCAATCATATTCAGCAATAGTATTGTCTTGTCCAGTATTCTCTCTTCTTTAGTGGAACATCCAAATCCAAAACGAATTTTTTCATCTAAAATAATGAGAGAAAATATAAATGAATAAAGCATCTAAAAAAAAAGAAACAGCTTACATCATCTACTTAAATTATAAAAAAAAAAGGGATAAAAAATCAAGCAATTACGATAAATTTTCTCAAATTAAACAAAAAGAAAAACAAACCCACGTCATGAAATGCATCAAAGAAGAAAGCCCAGAAAACAAAATTAAGTAAAATTACGTTTAAGAGAACAATACAATACCTGTTGTGAAGAACAGAAGAGAAAAGAGTCAAGGTCAATTTCAATGGCAATGGCAATGCCCAGTAGTAATAATAAGAAGGATTGGAAAGAAAAAACAGAATCTGAATCTCAAGGAAAAGCCCTTTCTTAAATCACAGACCACCGAAGATCCAAATTAAAAAGAAGAAGAAAATAAAAGAAATTGTTCTACTTGTTAATTCTGATGAAATCAAATGTTGATTGATCAAAATCATACAAATAAACGCCATGTATTTTATTTTATATATAACTTAAGCAGAACAGCAAAACAACTTCAAAGAAGCTTCGGTTCGAGAGGAGAACTATGACCCACATGAATTCCCCAGAATGCCCCTCCTTTCTCCCTTAAATATCAGGATGTGACCCATTTTAACAATTATTATTAATTTAAATCAGAGCAAAAGTATTTTAATCTGTGTGTTAAGTTTTAATTACTGTGTTATTATTTTTTAAAAATTTATTCAATAATAAAGATGTTAATTAGTTAGTTAGTTAGTTAATACACAATTAAAACAAACGTCTTTATAAGTATTGCTATTAAAATAATAAAGATTACAAAGTAAAAAACTAAATAGCGACACAACTGAAAAAAAGATAGAACGTTTGGGGAAAAAACTATTAAAAAAAACATTAAAAAAAGGATTAAACTGAAAGAATCTTTTAGCAAAACAAAATTAAAACAAAAAAAATACAGGCTCATATGAAAAAATATGTTAATAGGAGTAAAACAAGGGAAAAATTCCATTTTAAAATCATCCAACACAAACAAATTAGATAGAATGCATGTATTTAAAAATAATAATTGCAATTAAATATGGAGTGAAGGTAAAGGAAATACACGTGACAATAAAATTTTTAAAATAAAGTTTTGAAATGAGACACATTTAAAAACATATAGATTTTGAATATAAAATTCCAAAAAGGAATCAAAATTTTTTAAAAAAAATAAAATTTAGAACAATAAATAAAAAAAAAAGTAAAAAGAATACCAAAATGAAAAAATAAATAAATTTTAAGGCTAAAGGAATCAAAATGTAAAAATAAAAAAAAAAAAAATAAGTGAGCAAAAAGCAACAAAAAAGGGCAAAAATAAAATAAAATAAAAAAATAAATTTTATGACAAAATATAGAAGAGTTGAAAAAAGGAAAAAAAAAAAAGGAAGCAATTTTACAAATTATTAACTTGTTCACTCTATAATTCACGACTACTAAAGTCTTGGAAAGAGTATAAATTCTAACATTTTAATAATTTACTATTTTTCAACCCTTAAATGACAATTTTACAAATTATTAACTTGTCCACTAAACAACTCACGATTAGTAAAGTCTTCATTTAAATGCTCATAATTATCATATAATTGAGATAATGCATAAATTAAATACAAAATTAAAATCTAATAATACAATGTCTAACATCCAAAATCCATCATATATGTGTTTAATAAGTTTACAATATAGTATAAAATAGAAAACAATCTTTATGACATGTTTAGCTATTATGAACAGAAAAAAGCTAAATGATGCTGTAATTACAAGGCGTGAGCCTCATGTCCTTGTGAGGCTCACATGAGACCCATTTCTTGTGAGTGCGGAGTCTCCGCAGAGATGTATAACACATCACATTACAAATGAGGAATGTGAGTAGAAAATGCTAATAAAACTTGTCATTCTTATATTTATTTACTCAATTTTATTTTGAAATGTGAAAGAATTTATTAAAAAAGCATATAAATAAATGTACGACATAGGATTTGAATTCGCAATACTCTCGATTTTAAATCTATAATTTTAAAAAATAATTTATTATGACTTCTAATTTTTACTCTAAATTCTACTCATTTCATTTTTATCCTTAAGTAAACACGTTATTAATATATGTTGGTTTTTAAACTTATAGACTATGAACTATTAGCATTGAGATTGTTTCATCATCCTTAAACATTTTCTCTACTTGATTAGTTCTTGAGCTCTTTTTTTTTTAAACCTTATCACAACAATCTTCTAGAAAATCCAAAAAAAAAAATTAAAATTATAGAAAGCATTTGGCCTAAAAATCCTCTAGAAAGCAAAGCATTCCTTAACGGCCGCGTCTGTCCTTAAAAAAGAAAAATCCGCGTTCGGAAGCGGAGTATTATGGTAAATATTGAAATACACAAGGGTATCTTTATAAAGAAAGAAATGAAGGGTAAAGTGGTCATTAAAGTAATGGGAAGGGAAAGCGAAGGGATGGGGTCGGTCGTCTCAGCGTGTAAAACGGTGTTGTCCCTTCACCTGCCCCACACGACTGACACGTGTTCTCACATTTCCTAGTTGCTGTAGTTTTTCCTTGGTCTTTGGTAAGCGTTTGGCGGCTAAGAAAATGGATGATTTTTTTTTTTTTTTTTTTTTTGTTGAGAATAAGGGACTCCGTAAGCGTTGACTTTGGATTGGACCGTGTCAAGATGAAATTTGCAATGGATTCTTGTGTTTCACAATTCCATTTGGCTACTATAGGGGTAACTAATGTTTTTGGAAATGTTTCGAGTTTTTTTATTCGCTGATTTGAAGTTTTAATTTTAAGTTGAGATGTGATTTTATGTAAAAAAATTTTACTATAATAAAAAAATTAGATGTGACTGTTTTTAAAAATTTTTTACTATAATAAAATTCAAATTTTACACTTAAATAAGTGGAGTGAACATGACTTATTATCTTCATCTTTTTTTCAGTGATTTTTAATCCCTCACCTTTCAAAAGAACAAACATTATTAAATTATATGAAATTTTATAGCTAATTTAGGGACTAATTATAAAAAAAGGACTAAAAGTTTCAAAATTACAAAAGTTGGTATGAGTGTTAAAATAATATGGGTTTTGTTCATTTCATTGATTTGAGTTTTACTATAGTGAAAAATTTTTAAAAACAGTTATATTTAATTTTTTTATGACAATAAAAAATTTTCACATAAAATCACATTTAAATTTAAATTAAAAACTCAAATAAAGAAACTAAACAGAGTTATTCTATTAAAAAAGAAAAAAAAGAGGCAAAAGTCTATGATTTCATTGTAAGTATGACGAAAATTTCACCGAATTTTCCTAAATTTTGTGGAAATTTTGAAGTTTTGAGGGTCCCCAAAATTTGATTTTTGAGGGTTCCGAATAAAAAAATGGTGTATTAATACAGTATAAGAGAATAAGGGTGTTTTATTAAAATGATACCCTAAAACACGAGAAAAGCCCAGCCTTCTTGTCTTCTTCGATTATTCGACTCTATCAGTCTCTATCTGTTCTCTCTTCCGCCCTAGCCGCCGCCCCAGCCCCTGCTTCCGTGCAGCGTGACCCTCGCTCCGTCGCCGCCGAGAGCAAAGGTGAAGTCACAATTTCAGATTCTGAATCTTCTTCATAGCGTATTAGGTATTTATGTTTATACATCATACTTGATAAATCTAACATTATATATCTTACAACCCTTCATCAATTTTGTCATTTCGAAATCTGATATTATATACTAGGTTTAGGTTGTATATATATATATATATATATTTGGAGATTAATTCTACTCCTAGTATTTATCAAGAAGAACAAAAAATTAATTATACTGGTAATTCCTATCTGGGGAGTTGATGTTGGTTTAGTGTTCCAAACCCTAAACCAATATACAGATGCAATGATAATTCTACTGGTGCATATAATTTCGCGCTTTTTCCTAGAAATTATTTGTCGTATGTTTGTTTTCTACCTTGGTTATTTATTTTCTTTTTCTTTCCAATTAGAGGTTTTACTATCAAATTACTAAACATGTTTTGAGTGAATTGAATTGTTTCATTTTTCAGCTCCAAACAACTACAAATTAAGGTTCACAAACGTACGTTGAATTCTCAATCATGGATCCTCAGCCCGAACCAGTCAGCTACATTTGTGGAGGTACTCTTACCCCTTGACTCTCTCTCTCTCTGTCTGTATGTATGTATGTGTGTGTGATTTTAAGGTTTGGTTTTTGAAGACCTTGAAAGTTTGGCGATGTTGTTGTAGATTGTGGAATGGAGAACACTCTGAAGCCAGGTGATGTGATACAATGCCGGGAGTGCGGTTACCGTATCTTGTACAAGAAGCGCACCCGCCGCAGTATGTTCTCATCTTTCATTGAATACATGATTCTTCAATGTTGCCTTAGAAATATAGCTAAGCTTAGGGATTATAATGATATATACCAACAGCTTAATGTGTGGATACTTTCTTAATTCCACATTACCAAAACAAACAATTTAGGGTACTACAAAAGCTCATTGCGAAATATGTTCAAACCTTTATCGGCATGAATAGAGCGTTGAGGTGAAATTTGAAAAGCAATGTGCTGTTACAAGTTAACTCAACAGAGCCTGGTTTAATTTAATCTGATGGATTTTGAAGAGCCCGAGGTTGGCTTTGTTGATCATTGCCATAAACTAATTAGGAAGTGTTATGTGAATTCTCTTTCACTGCGTGGCCGTATCTAGAGTTATACCCTCGAATATCTCTCTTGTTAAACAGTGAAAGTGAAACATCATGTCAATTACTCAGAACAATGCCATTCTCTTAACCCTTTTACATTTTCCCATTTTACTTCTCATATTGTATTGCTCTTGTGCACTGCTATGTTGGTCATACATGACAAACTGTCTTAATTGACTTGAGACCATATCAATTATGCTTTGGTACCACATGTTGAGAGACTACTTTTGAGTTTGTGGTTTCGTAGGAATTAGAAAAGCATATTTTGGAGTGACGTGACAATTTTGCATGTAACTTGGTTTATATTTGTTGTGTGTAATGTTCTTCGAGTGCCTAAGGCAGATATCCCCAGACCTACCTTGGGTTAGGCCAATTCATAAAGCCCGGTGGCCTAAAGCTTTGAGACGCAATTTGATGCTTTTGCTTCTCCATAGGATTATGAGGCTTCCGTGTTGTTGTGTGGTGCTGTATAAAGTCAAAAACAAAACGTCATGCTGCCCTTTAAAACATTGCTTGTAGGACGTCTATTAAAATGTTTGACCAAAACGTTGTTTTTACCTTAAGCTTAAGGTCTAGGCATAAATGTGGATATGCGTCACACTCAATAATAGAAATGAAAAAGAAACTGACAAGATAATAGAGATGAAATAGATTACAGAAAGAGGCTAATAGCTAGTATAGAACTTATTCCATTATAATGTGGCTTCCATGAAAAGAAATAATCTCTTTGAAATTCAACTGGTATCGGTATTGAATACTTTTCAGCAACAACCATGATTTGCTTATACATGTACCTTCAGCAAGGGTTTTACTTTTTTCTTTTAATCACTTAAAGCTAGAATTTACCATTCTGTGTGATTCTACTGGTAGGATATTTGCCTACAGGTAAGCCGATATTGAAACATGGGCATGGATGGATGTGCCAATATTACCGCCACATGTTATTTTTTTTGTTTATTTATCTTTTATGCGGAGCAGCTGTATATCCCTTTCTTCTGACTAACACCATTGTTATTTCAAGTGATGATGGGAT
This sequence comes from Morus alba, assembly GCA_012066045.3. Taxonomy (NCBI): domain Eukaryota; kingdom Viridiplantae; phylum Streptophyta; class Magnoliopsida; order Rosales; family Moraceae; genus Morus; species Morus alba. The sequence continues at coordinate 33,039,480 of CP050225.2, read as the reverse complement.
GGGAATGCTTTTACTGTGTTGTGTTCTGTGTTCAGTGAGGAACATCTGTTGTAATATTTTTTGGAGGGAAAATCAACTACCACCATATATACCTTATCAATCATTTTAACTAACACCGTTTTGTTTTATTGAGTTGGGATTTCTATTTTGGTTCTACATCTACATCATAAAGCTTTTCCGTGGATATTTTCGATAACATCTGTCCGATTGTTAGATACTAATTCTTTTCCCTAAGATAAGGGGATCATTAATTTTCTTGCCAAGTGTTTACTGGATATTTCTGTGTAGCGCTTTTTGTTCCTTTCATGGTCGCATTTTTCAAATTCTGAGAATGTTGGCGACGGTCTGTTTTCCAATTTATGATATACTGCTATCTTATTCTTTTTTATTTTTTTTTTTTTTTTTCCTTCTTTGCATTTATTCTAGTTTGCTTATTACAACATGCATGTTTTTAACTGCCGATCTAATATGAGTGTTGCTTGCTTGTTGCAGTTGTTCAGTATGAGGCACGTTGAAGAAGAGATTTGGGAAGAATAGAATAGTACGTCTTATCTCGGTGCACTCCTGGTGTTTGGTTTCTTCAAAAAAAAAAAAAAAAAAAAAGATAAAAAAAAAAAGAAAGAAAAAAAGAGAGTTTGTCATGGGGGTTAATGAATTGTTTGTGAGTGAATAATCAATCAGATTGGAAACTCTCTCTAGTATGCTGCTTGAATATTACAACTTTATTAATGGTAATGTTATCAGACTTAAGACATTTTTCCAATATTTTCATCTGTTACTCTAGAAATGAGCAATCATCTCTCTCTCAGCTCTCAACTTATTTTTCATGGTTTCTATGGTACCCTTAACAGTTGTAACCGTAAAACCAGCCGCCACGATGTGATCTTTTACGGATCGGTGGCTGCTAAGGCTAGATTGAGCATGTGGTTCTCCACGCAATTGAGTTTTTTTTTCTTTTTTCTTTTTTCGTGGTTTTTAAAGTTAGTTGATAAATCTATTATATTGTTTGGATAATTCTTTGATAAGAAATGAAAAAAAAAAAACTTATTTAATATAATATAAAAGATCATATTGATTATATATGGTTTGTTGATTATGGCTCAGTTTGGTATTGATTCTGGGAGGAAAAAAGCGCTTATAGCTTAAGCTAAAGCTGAAAAAACCGTTTGGTAAAAAGCACAAAAATAAATTTTTGAACAATTTATTAACAATCTGAAGCTAAAAAAGCAGAATCAGCAAAAGGCTTTCTTTCCAACTTTTTTGATAAGCCATATTAATGAAAGTTTCTTATGCCCAATTTTACCCCCAATAAAATTAAAAAATGACCATCTTACCAATCACATTTATCAACTCATCTCTCTTTTCTCTCCGTTCTCTCTCTTCTCTGTGCTCTCTCTCCGTCGCTCACTCTCTCCTCTCTGGCTCCGTGCTCGGTGCTCCGTTCGCCGCTCTCTCTCAAGAACTTCTCCCTCTTTTCAAGCGCCTTTCCCTTCCTCAACCTTTCCAGGTAACTTTCTTTCTCTTCTCTCTTTCATTTTTGTTTTTCAGTTGGAATTAAAATTCTTTTGTTGTTGTTTTTTGTGTTTGGTTCCCGAGAATCCTTGGGAAAATGATGGTTCGTGGAAAAAAATAATGAAGGTTTTAGTTAGCCTTTGGACTTTTTGCTGTTTTAGGCGAATTCTGGTTTCCTTCGGATCCAATTGAATTTGCAAAAATAGGTTAAGACGAAAGGGTAAAGTTATATTTCTATAATTAGTTTGTGAAATACATATGCTTTATTGCTTTGCAACATGACGCAGTGCTCTTATAGTTTGAATAGGGTAGTAGGGACAAAAGGCTAAGACAATCTGGTGGGCTCTGACTTTAGCTATTATTTAGGGTCCTCTGGCTTGAGAGAAATCAGAGAGTTTTCGAGGAGAAAGAGGTGCCTTTCGAAGATTGATTCGAGAAAGCAAAATACCTAGCACCTTTGTGGTCTTCAACAGATTCTAACTTTAAAAATTTTCTGCTTTTGTTTATCTTGTTAAGTTGGGATGACATCTTGAATAAGATGGGGCACAAAATCTATTTTCTAGTTTTCTGGTTGTTTTTGTCCTTGTTTTGCATTCTGGGTTTAGTTTTTCATTTGTTTTTTTTTTTTTTTTTTTTTTTTTTTTTTTTTTTGTTTTCTTCTTTTGTTTCTTAAATGGATTTCTCATCCATCCTGAAACTTATGTATTTTTTACTTGATCAATGAAAAAAAAAAAAAAAAAAATACTCGTGATGTACGGTATAAGATTAAGAATATGGTAATGGTCTCTCCTTATATGCATTTTTCATTGATGCTAATGTTTTTTTTTTTTTTTTTTTTGTAGAAGATGATTTTTAATACAACTGTTTCCTATGTTTCAAACATGAGCTTACGGCGTCAAATAGTCCAATCTCTAATCTTCAAATCCTTGAAATCTCCTTGGCAACTATGTTGTTTCAATCCTTGTTCAAAGCCATCTCACTTGATTCACAAGTAACAAAACCAACAGCTCCAAATAATGTTGTCAAAGCCATATGCAATGCATTCAGAAGCGGATAGACTTGGGACACCCTCTCTAGGGAATTCCATAACATCGAGTTCAATGAACAACTCGTCGAGAAAATACTCTTGGAATTAGAGCAACCTATTGATGCAAAATGGGCTCTAATTCCACTGGGCAGCACAGAGTAAATTTCCAACATTGCCTTCGGTCGTACTGCTTAGCCATTCACATGTTGGTCCGAGCTCGGCTGAACTTGAACGCTAGAGCTTTGATCGAAACAGTTTTGAAGAAAAATGTAGGGGATTCTTCCAAGTTCTTGGTGGTTGATTCACTACTAAGTTGTTACAAGATTACTGATTCAAACCCATTTGTGTTTGATCTGCTTGTGCAGTCTTATTCCAGGTTGAGAATGTTTGACTTTGGTTTTGATGTTTGTTGCTATTTGGAAGAACATGGGTTTTCATTGAACCTGGTGAGTTTCAACACTTTTATTCATGTTGTTGAGAAATCTAATGGGAACAATATGGTTTGGAGGATTTATGAGCATATGATTTGGAGGAGAATTTACCCAAGTCAATCGACGATTAGAACATTGATTAGCTCTGTGTAAAGAAGGGAAGTTGCAAAAATATGTTGAAATGTTGGATAGGATTCATGGGAAAGATGCTCTCCTTCTGTGATATGAACACCAGTTTGGTTTTCAAGATTTTTGAGGAAGGTGTTGTGTTTTTTGGGATGAAAATCAACTGGAGGACAATGTAGAAGAAGATGAAGTTTCACTATCACAAGAAATGATTGAAATACGAGATCAAATTTCGATAAGTTTAATGAACACGACTTAATTCTTTTAATGACTCAGTCGATTTTTGAACGTGGAATGTATTTTTTGTTCAACAAATTGATTACTCACTAATGCTCCTTTTAGTTGTAATTATATTGTGAATGAAGTAATGAAAAAAAAAAGAGAATTAATTATCATAAATTTATTGTTAAAAATTTAAAATTACATTATGTTTTTTTTTTTAAGTTAAATAAATATTTCTAAATACCAAAACAATTATATATATTTAAGTTTCATACCATGTCTATTTTGGTCATTTTAAATACCCATATAATTTAACTTTAAAATTTACCAAACGCCATTACATTTTTTTTCAACCAAAGACAATTATCCAAACACTATTTTTCTTGAAGACTTCGTTCTTCCTTCAAAGACAAACTAAAAAGCAATTTTTTTAAAATCCACAGCAATACCAAACTAAGCATATATATGGTTTCAACTAAATATCTTAAAAACATGCACTATTAACAATACAATAAAAAGACAATTTTTATTTTTTTTATATTATAAGTGCTTATTATTCGATAATGATATACTGAACAAATTATCATATTTCACTAGCCATGTACCTCGGAGAAGGGAGAGCAGATCGAGAAAAACGTGCACAGAGAGAGAGAGAGTGGGCGAGAGCATTTTCTTAACAAAAATATTATTTTTAATTAAATTTTGAGTTTATAATGTTTATGTTTAAAAAATATAATCAGACTTTTTTCCTTTTTTTAAAAAAAAAAAAAAAACATGTTGGTTCAACATTTTTCAAAATAATAGTTTCAAATGAGTTATGAGAAACTTTATATTTTTAATATTTTCTTTCTTAAAAAGCAAAATACTAATAAAACCCGCTACATAATACTAATATATATTTTTAATGTTGGTCCACTCATTATTGCCTCTATGTGAGAATTGGTGCATAGTTAATATTTTTAGAGGAAAAAAAAAATTCTATAAACTTCAAATATCATACCTAATTAAAAATTTAAAGTCTAAAAAGCACGTAGCAGTATGCATTTTAATATGAAAAAGACAAGAAAAAAAATCTAAAAATGCTCATTTTTGGTGTAGTATTGTATTATTTTGATTGAGGAGTGAAATCCGAATTAATCCGAATTAAAAATAAATATAAAAAAAGTTCACCTTTATTCATATCTATCTCTGAAATATATAAGTACGCTTGAATTTTTTAAATTCAGGGTTTTTTTCAACACTCTGTTTGGCCTTAGTATAAAGGTCCGTTTGGTTCATAAATTCAAATCATGTGATTAGAATTATTTTTAATTTACGTGTATTTTTTGTGAGAAAAAATACTGTACTAAATAATGAATCATGATTCGAATACTGTAGCGAATTTAGGTACTAAACAGACCCTAAACTTTTGGATGGCCGTCAATACAAGGGGTTTCTTCTTGGAAGTTCGTGTGGTTTAATTGGGCCAATGAGGGGGACATGTATTTATAGTTTCTGTCTTCTTCTCTTTTACGCATGAATCAACTATAAATAGTTGGGTTAACTTCTTAAAATCAACACCGTTTTGGGTGTTCTCTCTTCTTTTCTCCATTTTTGACTTTCTCTTTTAATTTTCAATATAAGTTTGCAGCTCATATTTTGACAATGAGCCACCCACATGACTAACACTAAGCTCTAGGAATGAAAACTGTGAGAGATTTAAATTTGGCCCATATTAATTAATTAATGCCTGCCTAGTGCAAATTTTAAACTACATTAATATTTATTGGGAAAATAAATAAATAATTAATTGTTATCATTTCAGGTTAATACAGCTCATATTGCTCCTTTATATTAAATTGTCTACACACACACACACACTCTCTCTCTATATAACACACACACATATATATATATATATATATGAAGTTCTGACATTATTTTAATATATATATATCCTTGCAAATTTTTATTTTTTGTTCAGCCAGCGGACAAGTATCCAAGTATATTTTCCAAGACTTCGTTCTTTGTAAGGTAGTATTTTGTATGCCTTATTAATTATCTCAACATTATATATATCGAGTACTGTATTCTATTGCATTGCATTCAATCATTCATTGTTAATAATAATCACAGAAAATACTAACAAATTGTTAGTAAAATTATTAAAGCTTGTTATTTGGTTGTAACCAATTTGCTGAGCTGGCAAGTTGTTTTGTATTTAGTTTCTTTTGTCTTTTCCAGGTTTAGCTTCTAGTAGAAGCCTCTCCGTTTTTTCAGCTATATATATAGCTTTTCTGTAATTATCATGTTAATGAAGCATTATCATTTTTCCTCAGTTTTTCTTTCTCGATCGTAATATGGTATTAGAGCAAAAAACACGCTTCATTTTTTGACTAATTTTAGATTTTTGCTTCATTGATTTACGATTGATTTGTTCAATCATTTGTTTGATTGATCGTTGCTTTTTTCTTCGATTCAATTGTTTGCTTCTTTCTCAGTTTCTTTTTCGTTCCGATGGCGAGCTCCAAAGCTGAAAATGGCAAGTCCGCCATTGACGATCATTTTCGAGTTCATACTTTCTGCATCATTCGGATGGTCCAAGTTTGCTTTTAGTTTCTCAAGCTCTTACAGTGATAATTACGCTTTGTGGAGTCGAGCAATGTTGATTGCTCTCTCAATCAAGAACAAATTAGGATTTATTGATGGATCCGTAATGAAACCAAATGAAGATGATTCTAATCTATTAGCTTTCTAGATTAGGAACAATAATATAGTGATTTCGTGGATTCTGAACTCAGTTTCTAAGGAGATTTCTGCTAGTGTGATTTTTTTTTTCTGAGTTTGCGCACGAGATCTGGTTAGATTTGAGGGATAGGTTTCAGGCAGAGCAATGGTCCGTGAATTTTCCAGTTATGTCACGAGCTGGTGAACCTGATGCAAGGCCAGAACTCAGTTAGTGTATATTTTACACGATTGAAGACGTTATATGGGATGAGTTAAGAATTTTTTCGTCCTTCTTGTTCTTGTGGGAGATGTACCTATGGAGGAGTGCAAAATCTCAATGAACATTATCAAATGGAGTACATAATGTCTTTTCTCATGGGTTTGAACGACTCATATTCACATATTAGAGGCCAGTTCTGCTCATGGATCCTCCGCCTCCTATCAACAAGGTTTTTGCCTTTGCTAGCTCAAGAGGAACGTCAGCAATCTATTGGTAGTACAATTGGTTCTGACACTACTAATACCATGGGGTTTGTTGCTAAATCTGGTGAACATAAGCCAGAAAAGTCTAATACACAAGGCAATGGAGGTTCAAAGTTTTAGAAAAAGGAGAGACTGTTTTGTACATACTGCAACTTTCATGGCCATACGGTTGATAGATGCTACAAGCTTCATGGCTATCCTCCAGGGTACAAGCCAAGGCCAAAGCAATGGTATGGTGAGCAACAGAGCAATTTTGTATATCAGGTCTCTAGAAGTGAGGTTAAGGTGGACACACAGTCTGGCAATTTGCTCCAGCAATTGAGTCCTGCCCAGTGTCACCAGTTGCTGGCCTTGCTGTCTAATCAGCTGACACAATCCACTAGTGTTTCTCATGATCAACCTGAAATATCAAACATTACTTATGCTACAAGTACTTATTCTACAGTTGCTTTGAATACAATTTGGTCTATTTCAAAGTCTTGGATTGTTAATTCTGGAGCCTCACGACATATATGTTCAAAAGTTGAATTTTTTATGTCTTTGAAACCGTTACAAAACTCTAGTGTCATGCTACCTAACCACACTAGTATTCCTGTCTTTGTATGGAGACGTGAGAATAAGTTCGAAGATATTGCTTAAAGATGTGCTCTTTGTGCCACAGTTCCGATTCAATCTAATTTCAGTAAGTGCACTAACCACTAGTGCAAAGGTGACTTTGGTTTCTTGTTGATAAGTGCACAAATTTGCACTTTTAATGTTCATAATTGTCAAATTATTTTTCAAATTTGTGATTTTAATTTCAAATATTCCTAAATTTAGAGGATTTAATTTTAATTGGATTTAGTTTATTTTTTCGTGGTTTTGAAGAAAACAATTGGATTTGGGCTATTTACCAAAACCCAAAAGTGGAGCCAAGAAAAGCCCAATTCAAAGCCCATCAGCCCATCAACTCCCGAGCCGAGCCGGCAAAGCCGTTGGATGGTTTATGGGGCCCGGTTCCCCTCGCGGACCAGCGCTTGGCCCCTTCCGCCCTCCCAGCGCATTCCTCACGTGGTCACCCGGCCTTCCTTTCTCTTCCACGTGGGTCCCACGTTCCGGCTCCCTCGGTCGGCTCACGCCACGTGTCCCTACTATCCCTGCGTACTCGCGTTTCCCGCGCACTCTCCCTCTCCGCGACTTTCTCTCATTTTCCTCTCCATGCGCGCGAATGGCCAGCCGACCGTGTCCCACTCTTTAGAATGATTTTTTTTTTTCCACGATTAAGCATCCGGTTTTTACATTCTTAACACATCCAAAACTCTATAAATAGGATCATTATCAGGGTGATTAAGGTTGGATTTTTTAGAGCCTAAATTCTCACATATTTTCTTGTTCTTATTCTCATATTTTCTTTTTAGAATTTTATGAGAATTATGTACAAGTTAGGCTAGAGTATTTAGGTGAGGCTAGAGATGATCCTATATGTGTAGTGAATTTATTTGGATTTTTGATTCTCCAATGGTTTGTAAGTTTTATACATTTGAGTAAATAATTTTCTTTTATCATTTTTCTTCTTCTTATCAATATATTTTATTGTTAACTCTCATATAAATCTAGTCATGCTCTTTTTATGTGATTGTTGCATTATATTATATATTGATCGGTATTGTTTTATGAGTAGTCTTTTACTGCATTATTGCCAACGGTATATTGTCGCTCTTGGATTTCTCATAAGATAATTTTTCCTAATTTTAATCATTAGGATTTTATTTACTCGAATACATTTTTAATTCATATGTTCTTCAAATATTTATTTTCCGATTGATTGTTTGGGATGTGAAACTTTCAATTGAGTCAATTTATGAATCAAAATCCAAATAGGTGAACAAAGCATATGGAGGATTCTCAAAGCCTTACCACTTTTATTATTGAATTTTCTTTATTTTAAATTGTTCAAAAAAAATATCAAAAACACTCATTCATTTTTCTTTGTTTGATTGCTTACTTTCCTAACGCTTTTTATTTGCTAATCATATCTTGTTCAATTTAACACTTCCTCGTGGGATCGACCATTCAAATTGTACTACAATTGACCGCTTGTTTTTGTACACGTTTGGGCATAATCACCTGTCTAATTCTTTTGTGATTTAGGATACCAACACCAAGAAGACAATTGGCATGGGTGAAAGGCTGGATGGTTTATATGTTCTAGATGCTAATAATTGTGGTTTGTTATCTACCGATCTCAACCCAGTTTCTCATTTTTCTATGAATAATGTCACTGCCAAAATTTGACACGCTAGGCTTGGTCATTTGTCTTTCAAAAGATTAGCAGTTTTACAGAAACAATTAGATGTTGATATTTCCAAGTTTAATAATGAAAGTCCATGTTATGTTTTCCCATTAGCTAAACAACACAAATTATCATTTGATTCTCATAATCATTTATCTGCCTCAGCATTTGATTTGGTGCATTATGATATTTGGGGTGCATATGATGTTCCTTCACATGCTGGTTATAGATATTTCTTAACCTTGGTTGATGATTACACTCGTTTTACATAGATTTATTTACTTAGACAGAAATCAGATGTTCTTACAATAGTTCCTAAGTTCTGCAATATGGTAAAGACTCAGTTTAATGTTTCTATTAAGAAGTTTAGGACAAACAATGCTCGGGAATTGGCATTTACTGAGTTCTTTGATAGACTTGGGATACTACATCAATTTTCTTATGTTCACACACCTCAACAAAATTCAATTGTTGAACAAAAACATCAACATTTGCTGAATGTTGCACGGGCTCTCTACTTTCAGTCCAGAGTACCTATCAAGTTTTGGGGTGAGTGTATTCTTACTGCCACCTTTCTGATTAATAGAACTCCTTCACCTAATAAAACGCCTTATGAGTTGTTATTTGCCAATGTGGTTGATTATTCTCATTTTCAAGTGTTTGGGTGTTTATAGTGCTGGAACTTTGGACGGGCCGCCCACGACCGCCCGAAAAGTCCAAGTTTTTGCCCGAGCCTGAGCCTGAGCCGCCCGAGATATTTGGGCCGTCCGCCCGAGCCCGAATTTTACCTTGAACGGGCCGCGGGCTTGTATTAGGCGGCCCGAGCCTGCCCGAATTGCCCGAATTATTTAAACTTTTTTTTAATATTAAGTTATTTTGTGTTAAAATTTATATATATATATATATATATATATATACAATTTGAAATTTGAAATGAACACACGAACAATGTAAAAAAATTATTTCTTTATTAATTTTTAAATTTATAATTCATGATTACCTCATTAAAAACTTTACTAAGAAATACCCAATTGGGATAAAAACTTAGCAAGGAAAAAAGAGTGCAATCATATTGTGACGAATTACAAATTTTACAAACTTAAAAAGTTATACAATTACAAATACAATGTCAAAGGTAAATACATATTTACAAATTACAAATTTACAATTTAATTTGAAGCTAAAGGATCGTCTTCAAAATTAAATGTTAATCGATTAAATTCATCGATCCATTATTGGCTTGCCGATGAAATTGTATCTTGTAAATGTTGATCGGCCCGATCCCAATCCTTAATGCAAACTAAGGCTTCACCATTGAGTAACTGGTCTTTTAAAATAGAGATCATTAAATAACGATGAAGTTATTAAACCAAACCAATCATTGAGTGACTTTTGATAAATTATCAATTTACTTTGGTATGCAAGTAGAAAGTTACTTTGATATAGAGTCACAAAGAGAGTGAAGAAAGTTGAAGAAAAAAGAGGATAATTAAGAAGATGAGGAGAGATTGTGAACAAAAAAATAGATAAAGATAGAAAGAAGAGTGATATAGAATAGAAAAACACGAGTATCTATAAGAACAAAACCGGCATTATATAGAAACAACACTTTTTAAAAATAAAAAATAATAAAAACGTGATGGTAATGTGTTTCTTTCCTTGTGTATATTGTTTTTTGATGAATACTTTTATCATGTAATTGATTATAAAAAATGGTAAATAATGTGAAAACTGAAATATTAAACTGCCAAAATAGGAATTTACTCTTTCTATTAAGGAATTGTGTGTTTACCTTAATTAAAAAGTTAAAAATTTAAATAACAAATATGGGCATTGGGTCTAGTGGTATGATTCTTGCTTTGGGTGTGAAAGGTCCCGAGTTTGATTCTCAGAATGCCCCAATTTGTAGCAATTAATATTTTTGGGCGGTTTTGGACAAATTGGGCAGCTCGGGCTTCGGGCAAAATTTGGGTTTTCGGGCTTATTTTCAGGTCGGGCAATTCGGGCGGTCGGGCATGGTCAGAAAATTCAAAAAAAATTCCGGCGGACGGCAGTAGAGGGCGGTCAGACGGCGGCGAGCAAGAGAGTCCGTGTCAAATTCGGGCTGCCCAAGCCCGAACCCGAAAATCTAGCTTGGACGGGCGGGAGATGAGCTTGCCCGCCCGAACCCGAAAAAATTTGGGCTTCGGGTAGCCCACCGACCCGAACTTCCAGCACTAGGTGTTTAGTTTTTGCATCTACACTTGTGGCTAGGGCTGGCAATACGGGTTACGACACGACGACACGACACGAACACGACTCGATTTTTTACGCGTTAGTGTCAAAAATATCAACCCTAGGTCAATTTAGTGTCAACCCGAAATTGACCCGTCTGAAAAAGGACCGGGTTAGTGTTAACCCGTATGACACTAAATTAACCCGTTTAGTTAATTTATTAATTTTATACTATTTTTTTAATTGTGGACCTTTTAGTAATTTAGTCTCATAAAAGAAAAAACCCTAATCCTCCCTCACACCCACACACACGCACACACACACTTTTCATATTTTCCCTAATCTTATTCACTTTGAAATATTGCATATATGTACTTATATTGTCTAAGCATTTTTTTAATCTTATGTAGGAATTTGATGATTTTGTTGATGATGACTTCTTTGATGTTCCCCAAAAATCTCAATTAGAGCTTTACTTGGATGAGCCTAGGGTAAATAGGAATGCACCTTTAGATATTCTTGCATTTTGGAAGTCAAATCAATTCTGCTATCCTATTCTTGCCATGATGGCTCGTGACATCTTAAGCATCCCGGTATCAACAGTTGCATCATAGGCAGCATTTAGTAATGGTGGTCGTGTGTTGGATCAATTTTGAAGCTCACTTAAGAGTGAAACTGTTGAAGCACTTCTCTGTACTAAAGACTGGTTATTTAGAAATGAAGGTAAAGTATTTTACACTTATCTTTTGAATTAGTTTTGTTAATTTTATTATAGCTATTTCTAAAATTATTTTTTTAAATCTTGTTGGATGTTAACTTAGGTGATCATGATAAGGCATTACTTGAGGATTTGAATGAGATGACAAAGGATGTAGTTTCTCTTAGCTTGAATGATAATGCTCAAGCTTCAAACTCGGTTGCTCTTAACTCTTGAATACTTGGAAGATAATTTTAGCTCTATTATTTAGTTGGAGATGGTTATCCGATTGAACATTGTTATTTTATTGGACTTTGGTATGTAGTTAGACGTTATTTTGAAGACATATCTGATTCATGTTGTTTTTAATATAATTTTAGTGCTTCAAATTATTTTAAAAAGTGACATATCAATTACGGGTTCGGGTCAATTTCGGGTCAGGAATGCGGGTGAATTTCGAGTCTTAATTCACGGGTTATGACGGGTCGTGTTAGTGTCAATCCGTGTCTGGACGGGTCGTGTTAGTGTTAGTGTTTTCTCAACCCGTCGTGTCACGGGTCGTGTTAGTGTCGGGAGTTTTTCAAAAAAAAATTTCTTCAACCCGACACTAACACGACCCGTCAACACGATTTGCCAGCCCTACTTGTGGCTCATCGATCAAAATTTCAGCCTAGAGCACAAAATAGAGTTATCTTAATCATTTCTAAGCTTAAATTTGTTAGTGAGAGGGTGATTTGTGAGAATAAGTTTTCAGTTTTAATTGTTTTAATTGTTTTGTGTTTGCTAGCTTGTTGTATTTATGTTTTCTGTTTCTCTGTGAAAATGAATGGAAAGAAAGAAAAAATTGAATAAACGTTTGAGGAGGCTAACGTCCAAGTGAGTGTGCAGGCAATTGTCATTTTTAGTGGTAAAGGCTGGAAACAACAGGGCAACTTTGCAATGGATTGCTGCAGCAGCTCATTTTGGCCGAATCTTAAAAGCTGGGATTGTACAGCTGGCATTCTCCACTTATTCTGAGGAGCCGTTCTTGGATGGCTAAGATGGCATAATCATGGGCGAAATCCTTAGCAGCTGACACGTGGCCATGGCTGAGAGCTCCAATGCGTACCTTAGTTGAGCGAATGATAGGACGTGATCCAAAAGGGGGGCTGGATATAAATAGAAGATGAAGAAGGAAGACGGGGGCGTAGGGATTTTTCAACTCATTTTGGACAAGAAGACAACCGAGAGAGTACAGACGAGGAAAGGGAAGCAACTTGGAGAAAAGGCAACAAGGACGAGCTGAGAGTGGAGGAATCCACTCCAATTTTATCTTCCATCTTTTTCCCTTTCTAAATCTATAACTCCATTTAATCTGATATGTCGGATATTATGGCTCTGGTTATTTCTGTTAGTCTTCAATTTGTAAACATGAGCTAAATTGCTATAGATGGGATTATGATGAACCTTGAGTTGTGATGATGCTTAGTTAATGTTCAATGTTAAGTGATATTTTTACTTCCGTTCATTCAAGTGCATCGATTGTTATTACTGCTCATTGATGGAAATTAATTTGTTGTTATTTATTAGATTTAATTTTGGAAAAAGATAAATCTAGTGGATCTAACTTGGGTGATACAAGATTCAAGAAAATTCATTAGAATTTGCTTGATTTGTCACAGTATAGAAATATATTGTTACCTTGTATAATTGCTGGATATTGGTGCATTAAATGATGTTTTGAAATTAGGTTTTACATAGGAATATGTTAGATCTAATTGTGAAACCCAAACATAAATAATCTGGAAAGATTAATGTGATTAACGTGTGAAATCCATGTTGACAGAACGAAAATTTTGTTACAACATTTAGTAGCAACACGAGCGGAATTACAACTTAGGGGGATTCTAAATCCTAGCTAGTTTTTAAATTTATTCTCGTATCTGATAAGTTTAGAGTATTCTGAATTTACATTACCCATAGTCAATACTGTTTGCCATCTTTTATTTGTCTTGTCGATAATTGAATCTGATTTACGTTTTAGCCAGATTCTTTATTAATTTGTTTAGCAATATATTTTTATAATTTAGTTCAATTATCAATCTCCGTGGGAACGATAACTCACGTACTTTTATTACTCGTTGGCTGTGTACACTTGCATAACAAATCACATTATTTTGAGCGTAAGATTTTGTGCAACACACGAGCATGTGTTTTTCTAGGTTACCCGCATGGTGTTAAAGGATATGGGTTGCTGGATTTACAGTCTCGAGAGCTTCTTATTTCTCGAGATGTGGTTTTTCATGAGGAGATTTTTTCTTTCCATTCTATAGGGTCTAATGAAACAATCATTGATCATTTTCTTGATTTTGTTTTACCCAATCCCACAATTGGTCATCCTCATGAGATTGTTCCTGGTTTTCCGATCTTGGTTCTCCTGAAATTCCTCAGTCTCCAATGGTTTCAGGGGTGCCTGATTCATCTATTAGGCGGTTTAGTAGGCCTGTTCGGCCTCCCTCTTACCTTCGAGATTTTCATTGTAATCATTTGGTTTTTGATTCTACATCCACAGTTCTTTACCTTTTGTCCTAGTTACTAGATTATAGAAAGCTTTCTCCTTCTTATAGGAGGTTTGTTATGAATGTTTCTTCTTCTATAGAGCTACGTTTTTATCATCAGGCTTAATCATTTTTATCATCAGGCAATTAAGCATGCTGATTGGAGGGATGTCATGAGAGATGAATTAATGGTGAGGAAGCCAATCATACTTGGCAAATTGCTCCTTTGCCTAAAGGAAAATGTTCCATTGGTTGTAAATGGGTGTATAAGATTAAGCATAAACCAGATGGGTCGATTGACAGATTTAAGGCTCATTTAGTGGCCAAAGGTTTTACACAACAAGAGGGTGTTGATTTTTTTGAGACTTTTTCCCCTATGGTTAAGTTGGTCACAGTTAAAGTCCTCTTGGCTTTAGCTGCGAGTCAGAAATGACACTTGTTTCAAATAGATGCCAATAATGCTTTTCTTAATGGTGACTTGTTTGAGGAAGTTTACATGGACCTTCCTCTTGGCTATGGTGTTCACAATGGGACTAGGTTACATGGCGTTGAGGGGCGAAAGCTTCCATTGGTACCAGGTTAGTTTGTAAACTCAACAAGTCCATATATGTTCTGAAGCAAGCTTCGTGGCAATGGAATTCAAAGTTTGCATGTGCCTTGATTCAGTTCGGATTTGTACAATCCAAATCCAATTATTCTTTGTTTGTTATGGGTGCAGGTGATTCCTTTATTGCTTTGCTAGTTTATGTTGATGATATCATCATCACTAGGCCGAACTTGGAGGTTGTTGATCGTTTAAAACGGTTTCTTCATAGTCAATTCAAGCTCAAAGATTTAGGTACTCTGAAGTTCTTTCATGGGATTGAGATAGCCAAGTCTGATCTGGAATTGTGCTTTCCCAGAGACATTATGCCTTGCAGTTACTGGAAGATTCATGGTTTCTTGCTAGTAAACCAGCCAATGTGCCGATGGATTCCAAGGTGCCATTAGCTGCCAAAGAAGGGGATCTTTTGTCTGATGCTTCTCAATATAGAAGGCTAATTGGGCGGCTTGCAAGTCTAAGAAGCAAACTACAGTTTCTCGATCATCTGCTGAGGCTGAATACATGGCTTTGGCCTCTACTGTAAGTGAGTTGATATGGTTATGACAATTATTGTCAGATTTTTGTCTTAATTTGGCTTCTCCTATCGTGCTTTTTTGTGATAATCAGGCTGTGATTCATATTGCCTCCAATCCTATTTTCCATGAGTAGACTAAGCATATTGAAGTGGATTGTCATTTTGTTCATGATATGGTTTCTAAAGAATTGGTGAAGCACATGCCAATTCAATCTCAGCATTAACTTGCAGATCCTTTTACTAAAGCCTTGTCTTGGCCGTTGCTTCAGTCCTCTTTATGCAAGATGGCCATCAAGGACATTCATGGTCCTTCTTCAGGGGCGTATTAAGCTTGTTATTTGGTTTTAACCAATTTGCTGAGCTGACTAGTTGTTTTTATTTAGTTTCTTTTGTCTTTTCCAGGTTTAGCTTCCAGTAGAAGCCTCTTTGTTTTTCCAGCTATATATGTAGCTTTTCTGTAATTATCATGTTAATGAAGCATTATCATTTTTCCTCAGTTTTTCTTTCTCGATCGTAATAAAAATATGGCATATTTTCAATAATATATTATAGAGTTTTCTATATATATATATATAGTTTGCAGATGACATGGTACTATATATATATATATATAGATATATATATATATATATATATATAATGATAGATCTAGAGATCAAAGGCTTAAATAATCAAGTCTTACAGAAAGGTATACACACTACACATCCAACCGTAATTAATTGAGTCTTACATTAAATTTGTAGCCACAGCTCCATCTTACATTGAGATTGCAGTGCGTATTACATAATAGGTAAGATAGAGATGGCGATATTATTTATTTATTTATTCATTCGAACATAAAATGAAAACACGCATAAAATGGAAAGACGGTTACGTAGGAGATGATGAAATTAAAGAAGAAGATCATGAGATGGCACAAACAAGTTAAAAGTAGGGCAGGAAATCTGAACTCAACAATCTCTTTTGGCAATGCAAAGTTGGCCAGTCATGTGCCAACTTTCGCCTCCACCAGGATGCACATAGGGGCATGTGGGAGCGAAGAATTGGCCTATATAGCGTTGAAGGTTCCATTGTGCATCCATGTCAACCGGTGGGAACATGCTGGTCCAACTAACAGTGGAATACTCGAATCTACTATGTGTGGCTCGTTTGAACGTTTTCAAATCCTCCTGATTCATGTCATTGCAGTCGAAATCGAAAATGAAGACATCCCCATAAGGCCTGACAGAGTGCACGAAGAGAGGCAGAGAAGTGGGATCCACAGAAACTGCGGCAAGATCCGATGTCACAACGATGCTTTTTCCATCCGGACTGAAGAATGGGTGGTTCACATGCCCTGCAAGGTCATAACCACTCCCTGCCACTCTTACCACCGCCGACGGGTCGTTCGTATTCACTAAATACACTGCAAAGTATCCTGGGTCAAGACCATTGTCAAAGTTTTCTTTTTTATATTGATCCGCCCCGTAAGGATTTTCACGGCTTGAAGAGAACACAATCCAATCTCCATTTGGGGACCATTGGCAATGTGTGTCTGTCCATTTGCCTTCTGTTAGTCTTGTTAAACACCCATCTTCCCCTGATTGTGCGTCCATTATGTATAGATTCTTATATTTTTCACTTCCTCCATTTCTTGTGGATCGATAAACTAATTGGGTCCCTGTTACAAGCACAAGTTTCAACCCATTCATATATTATCAATTTGTCAATTAAAAATGACTATATATATATATATATATATATATATATATATATATAAAAATAAGAATAATTATACTTAGCGCCGATGATCACTTGCTAATGGAGGAAATTAATCAAGTTAATTACCTTGTTTATTTACCAAAAGAAATTTGGTTAGTTACCTTCTATATTGGTGGACGCGAAGGCATTATTGAAATCTCCTGTTGTGAGCGTTTTAAGTTTCGGATTATCAGTAGTGGACACGTTGATGAGGGCGGCGATGTCTAGTTTGTCATTAGGGCTGAAAGCGGGTCCCACGCACACGTACAGTGTATCCTTTTCTGGATTTCGGTTCCAAACCGTCGCAAAGAGGCTGTTTGGTTTGCCCGCCTGTATGAACAAATTAAAATTAGTGCGTACTCTGATCACACACACAATATATATATATATATATATATATGAAGTATATAAATAAAAAGTAATGCTAAATATATATGAGCATGAATCTTAATCTAGTTAGTAATTACATATACATACATCGTAAACAACACGCAAGCCAGATGCATCGGCTAACCAGACGGCCTTGAACTCATTGTCAACAAATGCAAGCTTAGAGCCATCTTCCGAAAATGTTGGAAACACTCCCGGCACCCTAACCAGTTGTATCGCTGGATCCGCAGATTCAAGCTTGTGGAACCGCCTTGTGATATCGTCGGGACTCTGTCACAGCTCACAATTAATTAGCTACTACTACTTCCGGATAATAAATTGTATTAATTGGTAGCTAGCTAGGCTCTCATAATAATTAGTCATATATATATATATATATATATGTGATATGTGTATCTATACATACATACATACATACATATAGATAATATATAGCTATAAAATTAAATTATATATATTTGATCGAGGAATTCAAAGTGGCTGGCAGTGGTACCTTGATGGTACGGCAACGATGGTAACCGATGCGCTTATTTCCATCAATCACAAAGGGGTTGAAATGGTCAGCCAATGGTCTGGTGTTTTGAGTGATTTTTATGTTGGATACTGTTTCTCCACTAGTTGCAGAATATTCAAATATCTCAATGTGCCGATACTGATCTTGTACACGGACATCATTGAAGCTTGATTTTTGACGAATAGTTGCCACTGCTACAGTGGTGTCGTTGATGGCTGCCGGAGTGATGGCGGTAATATCCTCCGGGGTTATACGAACAGGTGATACGAGAGATCGGCCGATGTCGGCTCGGAACACACCCCAATAGTCCCCAACCTTGCGATGGAAAAATAGGACGTCTTCACTTCCCCATGTTGGCCACCCACCATCCGTTACAACCCTGTTGCGACTTTGAATGGGATTGTCTATGTCAAACACATAAATGTTGGTCTGTAGATTTTCGATCTCGCCATCCCATCCGCGGTCCTTTCCCTGGAATGATGCCACCGCTATCTTCCTTCCGGATGGTGACACGGAGGGGCTTAAATCAGCTTCCCCTGTTAGACGGAGCAACAAAATTTCATCAGGAAAAACTAAATCAACTTTATTAATTAGTTAAAAAAATTTTAGAAAAAAGGTTTATGCAAGCATTAATTCGTTATATATCAAGGAAAATTAATTAGGTAGGAACCTGGGGGGGTGAGACGTTCAGTTTCTCCGGTGTTAAGATTGGTTTTATAAACGGCAGTCCAGGGTTGACGACGTTTAGGCGCGGGGTCCTTGGTGGTGACATAGATGAGATAATCACCGGCAACGCAACCGCTATCTTCCATACGAACGCCACTGAATGTCGTTGTGCCGTAAATATCAGCCAAACTGAAGACTTTGACTTTGGGTTGTGTACTGTCATTGATGCGGAGGGCTATGTGAAGCGTTTCGAGCTCGTAGTCGCCGCGTTCGGAGACGAAAAGAAAGCCCGAAAGACGACCTGAATCAACATCAGCGTCTTTGTAAAGGCCAAGTGAAACCAATTGCGGGCGGTTGAGAATCGTCTTGAGAGCCGCAGGTGGAATCTGTTGGCCGTTGTAATTGTAGTTGTCGGACTCTAATTCTTTAGGATCAGTCAAGTGAATCTCATCGGCAATGGACTTGGGTGGAGGGTCCAGTGGGCACGAGTATATGTCCAGCGGAACCGGTGGCCGATAGGTTGCGAAGAATGCAATAAAGCCTCTCTTCTCTGTTGCCATGAATGATCACTCTACGATTTCTTTTCTTTTTTTTTTTGTTTGTGAGGAAAGTTTCAGAGTAAGTTGGCAAACACTACACCTTGAAGATATATATATAGATCCCGGCTCAACTGCTCAAGTCTTTGTTTATTACAAATAACTGAAAGAGATTGCTAATGCCAAGTTGATGACGAACAATTAATGTGAAGACGTAAATTTAATATACAATAATCTTTTTGTCCAAATTCACATGGTCGCTACCTCACTGAGCGACTAAAATATAAACGTGTATCAATTTCAACTAAAACGACCCATGACCTGGTTGCTCAAGAACCAAACAAGCGAGTTCGGTAAGCCTCTACATGTAAAGAATATTAAGAGAAAAAATAAAAAGGATAATAGGTAAAAAAAAATCAAAAATTAAAAAAAGAGGAAAAGTTTAAAAAATAAGAAAAAAAAAAGAAGAAAGAAGAGGTCAACTCTTGACCTCCTAAATCGAAAAAACTGAAAGTTTATAAATATTAGACGTTAGATTGGATATACATATAGTCTTGAAAAGAATAAACTATAAAAGAACCCTTGACAAAATAAAATAAAACTTCATTAAAAAAAAAAATAAGATTAGAAAAGAGAAAAACACCGGCAAAAACAATAAAACTGTAAAAAAACATTCATAAAATAAAAATAAAAGAAAAAACATATAAAAATAAAAAAAAAAAAAAAAAGTGGAAAAAGTAAAAAAGAATAAAAAAAAAAAGGAGGGTGCAAAGCTATCACATGTCATCCTGAAAATTTTTATGTAAAAAAAGAAAAAAAGTGGGAGAGAAGTCACCACGTGACAACTTAATAGGAGAGTAGTATATATTCAAGAGTTACGCAAATGCCCTACACATTTTTATGTAAATACCCTCTATTAATTGGTTTCTGATGCCACTTAAGCACTTCCGTCAATTTGATACACGGAAGTGAACAGAGGAGGTCATTTGACTTACTTTTTATATGTCAAGGGCCATTTTGATAAAAAAAAAAAAAAAAAAAAAAAAACTGTTGAGAGGGAAAGTTGTTTTTGTTATTAGAAGATTGTTATCCCTCTAATATCTGCTATGCTCTCTATCTGTTTCTTTATCAGTTTTTACCAACACATATTTTTTATCCATATTGCATCAAATTGTAATATATACTTTTCTTATGTGAGAATATATATTCAACTTCATTACGACTAGAAGAATGGACTAAATTAAAATAATTCCAATGGCAAAGGAATTCTGATGAGTCGGTTAGTCAAATGCTTAAATTATTTGGTGGGAAAATGTCATGTAACGACATGTTCAAACTTCTAAGTTACAAAATTAAACACGAATCTCTTAAGGTGAGAGAGTCAGGATAAGATAAATGTCTTTTTGTATCGTCTGAGAAAGGTTATAAGTCACGATATGATGCCTTTAGAAAACTCAAAAACCATACGGACTTAGGTCCAAAATAAACAATATCATACTAAGTAAAAATTAAGATTGATACATAACTAATTATACGATATTAAGAGGATGTGTCATAATTTTTAAGTGTGAATTGACTCTTACCACAACTGTATGAACATTCAGCTTCTCTCCCCCCTACGTTCTCTTTCTCCCTCTCTCCATCTCTCTTCTCAAGCTTTCTTAACTATCTCTCTCTCCTCATACCTTTTCTTTCTTTCTCTCTCCCCTTCTCCCTTCTCCACCCGCCACTCTAACGTAACCAACATTTTTTTTCTTGCAGTAATGGCATTAAGGTAACCAACCTATCTTTTTTACTATATATATCACATCAAAACTACATATTTTTCCTGTGAGGACATTTAGAATGCGTTTGATTAGTAGATTCGTGCCATGATTCGAATCATAGTTTGTAGTTCGCTATAGTATTTTTTCTTATAAAAAACACACATAAATCGAGAATAGTTTTTAATCATAATTCTGCATTCATGAACCAAACGTCCACTTAATACACGCCATGGTCATTAGTCAATTAAAATATATTTACCATGGAGATAAGGACAAGCTAGTTCGGTATATATGGAATGTGTATTGATAATACACGCCATGGTCATTAGTCAACTAAAATGTATCTTATTGTGGAGATAAAGACAAGCCAATTCGGTATATGAGAAATGTGTATTGATAATACGTATGAAAACACTTTTTTAAAATAAGCGTTATCTTAATAAATATATTAGATATAATTAAAATAGAAAAAAAAGATCATATCCTTAATTAGTCCATCATTAATTGATCATAGCAGTCAATGTTTAATATTATAAAAATGATTTATTGGACTACAACAAATATAATAATAAATTATATATATGGTTTTTTTAAAAAAAAAAAAAACTTTTTAATTTAAATGTTGCTTGTTTTTGATAAATTGTCTGTGTTCTAAAATGTTTTGCGGAGGTGTAAAGGGTAAAAACAAATCCGAATTGCACATCATTTACATACAACAATGAACAACAATTTATAAAGATATTTGAGCAGTCCACTTCTAATATGAATGTTTAAATCCTTACAAAGTCTAAATTTTATCATGGTATTAGAGTCTAATCAAATTAAATGAATAATCAAATTAAATGAGCAGCTCAATCTATCTAATATAAAATTGGCGACTCCAAAGAGAATACCATCTTGTGAGGACATATAGATTAGGATAAATAAACCCGAATCCAACCTCTTTTACATACAATAATACCAACTTGTAAAGACATTAAATAATTTCACTTAATTAACAGTTGACCTTTTAAGATGGAACCACTAAAATTCATAAAAAGTTTAAATTCTATCAGGAGGAAATATAAGCAACTGACAAAACTCCAAAGTCCTAAAACAAAACAACTTGTAAGTACCATTCTGATTTAGTAATTATTATTATTTTTTCAACTGGCCGCGATGCAATATATTGAATATATTCATTGTTGCCATGTGTTGCTTTTGACGCCCCTCCGTGAAATACTAGTTTATAGGAAATCCTACTACTTTAATGATTAAATTTGAACCTAGATAGATAATGTTATCAAAGAGCTCGAAAGAAAGCTAACGAACCTGGATTAGGACCCGCTTGACATTGTTTTGGATGCTTTTTTTAGCTTTTTTAAGAAGGTACGACAGTTATGGTGTTTGTTTTGATAAGCAGCTTCTAAAAACTGCTTCTCCATAATAAAATTTAAAAAACACGTTAAAAGTTATTTTTTCACAATAATTTCTGCTATTATTGTCTAAATTTACTAAAATAACCATGATAATAATAAATTATATATATGGTTTTTCTTATAAAAAAAACTTATTTCAAATATTATAGAAAAATAAAAATAGGAATTTACACAAGTAAATAGTTGTGAGGGATTTTGAGGGCTATTTTGAGGGATTTTAAAAAAAATAGAAGGTACTTTAAAATATGGTACATAGTTGAGGCAATTATGGAAATAATTTTTTTTTTTCATTTACTAAAATTCATACATTATGTCTTTATCTATTAAAAAAAAGTTCATAACTTTTTTGTCGGTAGTCATTTTGTAATTATAAATGCTTAAAAAATTTCTATTCTCAAAAAGAAAAATGATTATTAACAACATAAAATAACGTAATGATATTTGACTTCAAATAAAAGAACATATAGGATTTATTTCCCGATATACCGCACTCACGTCCAAAGCATCATCACTAGTATATTAGAAGATATCAAAATATTGTCTTGAAAGAAAAATAAAAAATAAAAATAAAAAACTTGTTTGTTTGTCTCATTATACGACTAATATAAACGTGTACCTTGTCAACTTAATTTATAAAAATACTTGTAATGTAAAACGAATTGTAATGTATAAAAATACTTGTCATGCAGTAAGGTAACACCAACTCATCTTTTTTGTCCATATTGCATCAAATCGTAATATATAATATATTTTCTTATGTGAGAATATATATTCTACTTCATTACGACTAGAATAATGGACTAAATTAAAATATTTCCAATGGCAAAGGAATTTCGATGGCTCGGTTAGTCAAATGCTAAAATTATTTGGAGGAAAAATGTCATGTAACGACATGTACAAACTTAAAGAGATAAGGACAAGCTAGTTCGGTATATATGAAATGTGTATTGATGATAATACACGCCATGGTCATTAGTCAACTAAAATGTATCTTATTATGTGGAGATAAAGACGAGCCAATTCGGTATATGAGAAATGTGTATTAATAATACGTATGAAAACACTTTTTTAAAAATAAGCGTTCTCTTAATAAATATAATTAAAATAGCGCTTTTTGTTCCTTTCCTGGTCGCATTTTTCAAATTCTGGGAATGTTGGTGACGATCTATGTTGGAAATTCAGCCAACACCGATCACGATCTACCAAGAATCAAACCAGAAAAAGAACAACAAGAATTGATCTCGGAGTTCGGTGGCAATTCCACCTACGTCTCCGCGAACTCCCCAGAGGAAGTTCGATATGCACTATAGGAACTCAATCCGGTTACAAACTTCAGAAAAACACCTTCCCTAAGTTTCCCGAGAAACTGAGCAAGAATTCCCCCAAGAAAAATCACCCTTTTCTCACACCTCTTTCACTCTAGACCGTTTCTCCCAACTTAGTGTTCTCTGTACAAAGTTTTCTCTCTCTCGAAGACTCTCGAAGAAGTGAGAAGAAGAATAGAATAATAACCCAGAATTACAATTACAAATATATATACACTTGAGTCCAAACAAAGACGGTCCAATTAAAAGCTGCCATCTGTGCCTCACTTGTCCACGTCAACTTCAAGAGTCTTCTGTATTTGCACTGCTATAGAAACGACAAGTCGTTTCTCCCTTTCAGCAAAACCGGGCATTTCAACTTCAACACTGAGTCACAATAGAATTGACTCAACAATCTCCACCTCAATTCTATGTGTGACCAGTTAGTGCATATCATTCTTCACCCCCTCTGGATCCTAGCTCGTTTTATTTCTTCAATCACTCGTTGTCTACACCAAGCAAATTAAGACAATGCTTAAATTTGCTCAATGTAACTACCTTTGTTCCGATGTCTGCCGGGTTCTCTTCTGTGGGGACCTTTTCAACATTTATCAATCCCTGAGAAACCTTTTCCCTGATAAAGTGATACTTTACTTCAATGTGTTTCGTTCTATCATGAAATAATGGATTCTTACAGAGATGAATAGCACTCTGACTGTCTGAGTAGATGACAGCATTTTGTTCAATCAACTTTAGCTCTCTAAGCAATCCCTGAAGCCATATTCCTTCCTTGATCGCCTCTGTTGTAGATAGTGCAACCACTGGTTGTAGTTGCGTTTTCCAGCTTATGCAATTTCCAGAAACCATAAAGAAGTAAGAAGTAGTAGATCTCCTGGTATCTTTATCCCTAGCATAATTGGAATCAACGAATCCTTCCACTATCACCTTGCTTCCATGTCTTTTGTAGTGCAACCCATATCCAACTGTTCCACCGATATACCTTAGAAGCCATTTCATAGCTTTCCAATGCTCCCTCCCTGGATTTGCCATGTATCTACTTAATGTACTGATTGCAAATGCCAAGTCAGGCCTAGTACATACCATAGAGTACATGACTGATCCAATTGCATTTGCGTATGGTACTTTCTCCATGTAGGCCTTCTCCTCTTCATCTTTTGGGCTGTGGAGTGAAGACAACTGAAATTGACTTGTAATTGGCTGTGAAGTTGGTTTAGAACCCTTCATTGCAAATTTCTCCACCATCTTCTCCATGTAACTCTTTTGACTAAGGAATACAGTAGACTTCGATCTATTTTGGTTGATCTTCATTCCGAGTATCTTCCCAGCTGGTCCTAAGTCTTTCATGTCAAACTCTAACTTGAGCATTTTCTTCATTTTCAACACCTTTTCCTTGTCTTTGCTGATTAGTAACATATCATCCACGTACAAGAGTAGGTATTCGGCTTTAAGGATGTCTGAGCCTTTGAAATATAGGCAAGTATCATAGTAACTCCTTTCAAACCCTTGCTTCGTCATGTAGGTGTCAAACCTTTTATACCATTGTCTGGGTGACTATTTAAGCCCATACAATGATTTCTTCAAAAGGCAGACCACATATCCTTGTTTCTTTGGACTTCAAATCCCTCTGGCTGCTCCATGAAAATCCTTTCCTCAAGCTCTCCGTGTAGAAATGCGGTTTTAACATCCATTTGATCCAATTCTAAATCAAACTGGGCTACCATAGAGAGCATGATCTTGATGGTCTTATATTTGACCACCGGAGAGAACACTTCAGTAAAATCTATTCCCTCCTTCTGTGTAAAGCCTTTGGCAACTAGCCTTGCCTTGTATTTGAACTGCTCAATACCCGGCTGCCCTTCCTTCAATTTGTAGATCCACTTACAAGCAACGACGGATTGTCCTTTAGGCCTGGGAACCATTTCCCAAGTTTCATTCTTGTATAGTGAATTCATCTCCTCTTTCATTTCCGCGACCCACTGCTTAGATTCTGGCCCTTCGATAGCTTTTTTGTATGTGGCTGGGTCCTTTCTATTGATATTTATTGTAGTCATGAAGGCATAAGCAAGCAAATCTGTGTAGGCAGAGAACCCATATCTTTTGGGGGCTTTAATCTGCCTCCTATCCCTGTCTCTTACCAGTTGGTAGTCGTTTGTGGTGACATCTTGAGAGTTGGCTTCTGGTTCTAGGCTGGGAGAGTCTTCATTTTCCTGTTGCGGCGTTTGTTCCCTTTGAGGCATATCACTATTCGGAGGCTCCACCTGAGGGTGGTCTGCATTTTCCTGCTCCACCCGGATTTGTGTTTCTATTGTACCTGCAGGGTTAGTGCTAAAAATACTCTTTCCTGCAGCAGTGTTAATGTTAGACAGGCAGGGGAAAACTGATTCGTTAAAGACGACATCCCTATTATTTATGGTCTTGAAACCCCTACCCTCTCTAACCCATAATCTATATCCCTTTGTTCCCTCAGGATATCCTAATAAGACACATTTAATGGATCTAGGATCCAATTTGCCTTCCCTTTGGTGTGCATAGGCTGCACAGCCAAAAGTTCTCAAATGAGACAAGTCTGGTGGTTTGTTTCTCCATATTTCCTCGGGGGTTTTAAAATTAATGGCACTTGAGGGACATCTATTTACTAAATAGGCAGCAGTAACAACTGCTTCACCCCAGAAAATCTTAGGTAGGCCAGATTGGAACAACATGCACCTAGATTTATTAAGTAAGGTTCTATTCATTCTTTCAGCAACTCCATTTTGTTGTGGAGTTTTCCTTACTGTTCTATGTCTTTGGATTCCTATCTCAGCACAGTAATTATCAAATTGGCTATTGCAGAATTCTAATCCATTATCAGTTCTAAGAGTTTTTATCTTCTTGTCTGTAAGATTTTCCTGTAGGGTTTTCCATTGTTTAAATTTATTTAATGCATCGTCTTTTGTTTTAAGTAAGTACACCCATACTTTTCTTGAAAAATCATCAACTACAGATAAGAAAAAAGAGTTACCTCCATGGGTTGTGATGGTTTCTGGACCCCAGAGATCTGCATGCACGTACTCCAGAGCCCCTTTTGATTCATGAGTCCCTGTGCTGAATTTGAGTCTATGTTGTTTTCCTAGGATGCAGTGTTCACAAAAATCAACTTTGCTTACCTTGTCCTTACCAAGAAGCTTCTGGTCGCTCATGATTTTGAGGCCTTTTTCACTAATGTGCCCCAGCCTGTTATGCCACAATATTGCTTTGGAGTCTTCAGGAGCTATGGCCACCGATGTCTTCCCTGTTAGAGTTTCTCCTAACAAATAGTAGAGGCCATCCTTTTTAACCCCCTTGATCACCACCATTGAGCCTTTGGAGACCTTCATTATCCTTCCTTCAATCTTGTTGATGTAGCCCGAATCATCTAGAATTCTAAGTGAGATAAGGCTCCTTATCAAGCTAGGGACATATCTCACATCCCGAAGCTGTCTCACTGTTCCATCAAACATTTTTATTGACACTGTTCCTGTTCCTTCCACCTGGCAGGTATGGCTGTTGCCCATCATTACCTTCCCACCATCTATCTTTCTGAAATCAGTTAACCATAACTTATTGTGAGTCATGTGATAGGTGCACCCTGAGTCAAGTATCCACTCTTGGCTTTCAACGTTGTCTGATGCCACCAAAACCTCACCACTTTCATATCCATCACTGAAGTTGGCCGACTCATGGTTATCATTTCCATTTGAGGAGTTTTGCTTTTCCTTTTGTTTCCTTTGAAAAGCATAGCAGTCTTTCTTTAGGTGGCCAGGTTTCTTACAAAAGAAACACTTCCTGTTCGTGTCAGAACCTTTGGAAGCTGACTTTCCTCTCCCCTTGCTGTTACTTCTTCCTCTCGGATTATTCGATCTTTGTTGACTCCTTCCTCGGGCAAAATGGTTTTCTGCATTTAATGAGTCTTGTCTTTCGATCTTGATCTCAAGATCCCTAGACTTCAAGGCTGATATAACCTCTTCCACGGTGATAGAGGTCCTGCCGTACTTGATGGCAGATTTTACCTCTTTATACGTTTCTGGCAAAGAATTCAACAGAATGATTGCCTGATTCTCATCACTTAGAGCCTCATTTTCCCCCGAATTTGCCAGCTCAATGTTCATTCTCAAAAAATCATCAAGATTTTGTTCGAGTGTCCTAGAGGAATTCATCTTAAAACCGAACAGTCTTTCTTTCAAGAAAATCTTATTTGTTAAGGATTTCTTTTGGAAAAGTTCATCCAACTTGTTCCAAATCTTGGCGGGATTTTCTTCTTTATCAATTAATCTTATCACTGAATTAGATAAGTGAAGAATGATGATACCTGTAGCAGTTTCAAGAAGTTCTTGCTTCTGATCTTCTGAGAGTTCCTCGGACCACTTCGGGGATTCTTCTAGCGCCTTGAGAAGCCTCTGCTAAGTGAGGAGTCCTTTAATTTTTCTTCTCCAGATGAAGAAATCACCCGAGCCATCAAACTTATCAATCTCTATCTTCATGTTTTTCAAACCCCTAAACGGAATTTGGTTCTTCGTAGGCTGCAATCGATCCGAAGATGGAGCACCTCCAGCGTACTTCGGATTTAGTGGAATTTCTTCAAAACCCCTCAAATCTAGAGAGGCTCCACCGGATTGTTGAACTCCTTCCTCCTCCAGCGCTTCTTGCCCTAGATTCTTGACCGAGATCGTTTCCCTCTCCTAACCAAGGGCTCTGATACCACTGTTGGAAATTCAACCAACACTGATCACGATCTACCAAGAATCAAACCAGAAAAAGAACAACAAGAACACAAGATTGATCTCGGAGTTCGGTGGCAATTCCACCTACGTCTCCGTGAACTCCCCAGAGGAAGTTTGATATGCACTATAAGAACTCAATCCGGTTACAAACTTCAGAAAAATACCTTCCCTAAGTTTCCCGAGAAACTGAGCAAGAAATCCCCCAAGAAAAATCACCCTTTTCTCACACCTCTCTCACTCTAGACCGTTTCTCCCAACTTAGTGTTCTCTGTTTCTCTCTCTCGAAGACTCTAGAAGAAGTGAGAAGAAGAATAGAATAATAACCCAGAATTACAATTACAAATACATATACACCTGAGTCCAAACAAAGACGGTCCAATTAAAAGCTGCCATCTGTGCCTCACTTGTCCACGTCAACTTCAAGAGTCTTCTGTATTTGCACAGCTATAGAAACGACAAGTCGTTTCTCCCTTTCAGCAAAACCGGGCATTTCAACTTCAACACTGAGTCACAATAGAATTGACTCAACAATCTGTTTTCCAATTTATGATATACTGCTATCTTATCTTCTTATTCTTCTTCTTCTTCTTCCTTTTTTTTTTTTTTGCAGTTATTCTAGTTTGCTTATTATAACGTGCATGTTTTTAACTGCCGATCTAATATGAGTGTTGCTTGCTTGTTGCAGTTGTTCAGTACGAGGCACGTTGAAGAAGAGATTTGGGAAGAATAGAATAGTACGTCGGATCTCAGTGCATTCTTGGTGTTTGGTTTCTTCAACAACGACAAAAAAAAAAAAAAAAAAAAAAAAAAGTTTGTCATGGGGGTTAGTGAATTGTTTTGAAAAATATTACAACTTTATTAATGGTAATGTAATCAGATTAGAAGTGTTCATTATTGTCTCTAATCAATTAATGTTTTGAGAATTGGGGCGTAGTTAATATTTTTAGAGAAAAAAAATTCAATAAATTCTAACTATCATTCCTAATCAATAATTTAGGAAGCACATAGCATAACGTGTACATTTTAATAAGAAAAAGACAAGAAAAAAAAAATCTAAAAATGTTCAAATAAGAAAAGGACAAGAAAGAATCTAAAAATGTTTAGATAAAATGCATTAGTTTTTACGTCCCAGTTTAGGGGGATTCTATTAGGAAGTGAACTATGGTGGATTGTCCAGGGTGTAAGGTTGAGCAATACAAAGATTTGCAGAGAGGTTTACCCATCAAAGATTATTTTCGTACGTATTTGGGTTATCCTCCTCGCTAATGGTAACTTTTCCTTTTTCTTTTTTTCTTTTTCCTTTTAATCTGGAAAATACCTGTGTTTTTCGTAATATGTTTTTAGTACAGTCACACTCTCAAACATAAGTTAGTGACGTGGATACTTGTTTATAAATTAAACAGAGATTAAGAAAGTAATTAAACATAAGTCAAAGTCAAAATAATATATATATATATATATATATATATATATAAGAATTTCTAAACAAACCTTAAAATAGAAAATCCTAATATAATTCATTATCAAAGATATAATGAATATATAAAGTTATAATATTTACAGTGCGCCACACAGAATTGCTTCTGCTGCTGACCGTGGAAAAATTAATCCACTATTTTTACAATTGTGTCACTAAAGTAATTTTGTTTTGTCATGAACCTCTTGACTACTATATTCTCATGAAATAGTTAATTACATAAAATGCCCAATCTTGAACCTATATTTCTGAAAATATCGATTATTTTATAATATTACAAGAATGCCGATTTGATTTTTATAGGGCAATTATTTTCCGATATTGTCCTTATTGAGTATTTTCAATATGTTCTTTATATGGTTAGATTTTATTTATTTGTAGGCTGATTTTTCTGATTACAATTTTCATCTTTGTTTTCCTGGTTTGTTTTTTGTTTTTTTTTTTTTTCCGGTTATTGTTTTCCCTGTTTTTTCATTTTTTGAATTCTTGTGTCTGCGTGCATCTTTGTTCCAAGTTTTTTTTTTTTTTTTTCATTCCTTTTTCAAGTTTTGTTTCACGTTCATTGTTGGGAGCTGCGAATTGTTGGACGTTGATTTGCGTTCCTTCACCTGCTACCTTCTTTGGATTTAGTTGTTGCTCATCTTTTCTGGTGTTTATGTTGAAATATATTTTTCCTCAAATATATTCATATTGAAATACTTTGTAGTCTTCTAAAAGATTACTATATCAAAGTGACACAATACTTTTCTTTTTCCTCATTCAAATAATTTTTATAGCCCATGTTTCCTCTTTTTCTACACCTGAATCAGCTGTAAACAGCTAGATTCACTTCTTAAAGTCAGCACCGTTCTCTTTTTCTACACCTGAATCGGACCGGCAATGGGAGGCTTCTTTGCGCAGGTAACTCTTGCATGCTGATCATATTGCTCCTTTGTATTAAATTGGTTATCTTTAATTTAACTTTAGGGACGAAATATACCTAAGAAAGACTCACTCTCTCTCTCTCTCTCTCTCTCTCTCTCTCTCTCTCTCTCTCTCTCTCTCTCTATATATATATATATATATATATATATATACACACACACACACACACACACACAAACTGACTCTCTCTATATATATACACACACACTGACACACACATATATGAAGTTCTGACATTATTTTAATATCTATATATATAAATATCATTGCAAATTTGTATTTTTAATTCAGCCAACGGACAAGTATCTAAGTAAATTTTCCAAGACTTCGTTCTTTGGATGGCAGTGTTTTGTATGTCTTATTAATTATCTCAACATTATATATATCTATTACTGTATTGTATTGCATTCAATCATTCATTACTATATATATGTATATATATATATATATATGTCTATATATATTTATATCCAAGCATATATGTGACATGTTTGTTCCAAAACTGAATCCAATTAATTAATCCTTTTTATCTTTTAATTATGCAGGTTTCCCTACTTCTTGCCGTCTTTTCATATCCACTTTTGCACTTGGAGCTATGCTTCTTGCTTTTTGGCTTCCGGTACTTACTTTATTATTCCTCGAATATCGAATTTTCACTAAGTAAACCCTCTAATTCGTACATATATATATCAATCAAATATTCTTTTCTTTATTATCGCATTTCATCTTGGTTGATTTGGCCTATTGATTTCTAAGCAAAAATCTTGCCTCTATATATATAATGGTAAGCCTTTCCTAATTGTTTGTACGTTTCTTTCATGAAATTGAATAATATATAATATTTGTTTAATTGGCAAGTGATCATTAAATGAAATTACTTACATTGTAAACAGTGTCTTTTTAAAGAAAAAAAAGTTTTTTAGATTTCCCCACGTTAATATACGTTGAAAACAAATTAAGAATTTAGCTTTGATGTTATATATTTCAAATTCAACATCAATTTCTTAGTTATAACATGAATCATGATGATGCTTCATAAAGTTCAACGTACAGTTCTCATTGTTTCCATTTGATCAGATTTGGGAATTGAAATGAAAATCAAACATCAAGTATCATGACTTGTATACCTACCTTCAAAACATATATATATATATATATGTAGCATATATATACTTATAATTATCTGGAGTCTCTTTCATGATCCGGTATATATAGCTGAATTGTTTCAGGAGACATTACACAAACACAATGGAAAACAAAGATAGTCTCATGATTCATTTGATGCACTGGAAACTGCACATCCTCCAAGCGATGATGCAAATGAAAGTAGAAGAAACACTCGAGGGGGTCAGAAATCTAAGAAAAGCCTCTTTAGGAATAGGCCCTTAATTTCATGAATCATTGTTTATTGTGTTTTCTCACTTCAGGAAATGGCTTATGCTGAGGTCTTTCTCATGACTGGTCATTTAGCTAAGAATCGACTTCTCTGTCCCTCTAATAATATTATACCACGTCAATTAAAAAGTCATGACATTTAACTAGCCAATTAGCCAATTATATCTAGTCCTCCAACTGTGGAAACCACTTTCTTTTCGCATAGATTTTCTCATTATAGGCTGTGAGTCCTAAAAAATTTGGGGGGTCTGAACTATACAAGGAAGACTATTGGTGTGGTTCTTGCTATCTCAAGTAAGCGCTTGACTGTTTCATATTGCTGTACGTGTCAACTTGAGTAAGATGGTTACTTAGGAAAATTATGAAGGCTAGGCAGTGTCCATTCGGCTGATGCGCATTCTTGGATGGGGCTCTTCGCATGTTATATTTCGGATATTAGGATTGCAAATCAAGCAAATTAGGATTGGCAAATTGAGCTTATCATGACTAGCAAATCAAATCAACAGAGATTTACTAATCGAACCAATTAAAGCTGACAACTCGAGTGAGATTGTTTAAAGAAAATTTCCTTTAATATAATCAGATTTCATTAAATTTAATTCCTACTTTTTGTATTTAAATCTGAACATTCATTATGATATCCTTCCTATTTTGTCGATCATTAGTTTTTTTTTTTTTCCCCTTTTTTCTTCATTATGTAACGATATTAACGTCTTTATTTGTATGATAGTAGATATTTTTGTAAATAAAATAATAAGTAGACATTTTCTTTAATTCAAGATGCTCCAAATAGGCATTTCTGTAAATACCCTGGCCAATGATGAATATTTTTACTTTGTTAATATTTTTAATTTTATTATATGAAAAGAGACCATATAAAAACATGCCTCAAATTAGTTTTGTTAGTTATCGAATATGAGATACTAGTCACAATGGACACATTTGCCCTATAAATACGTGTTCAAAAGATTCAGTGTCGGACTTCTTAGATCATTAACAATTTAATGGAAGATTGGTCACTAAGAATCCATAAAAAGACTTTCATGAAATCTCAGAGATAAGAAAAAAATTATAAATGCTTTATTTATTACCAAATAGAGATAAGTACCATATAATAGCGGTACGTAGGAAATTTTTTGACATGGAATCTAGGTAGTTAGGAAGAATAAGTAGTCCTGGCTCAATATCGTCAAGGATTCTGAACTATTGAGTAGGAATAGGTTAATCTTCGAAGTACTTTCTCCTTCTAATATTTTTCTATTGAAGCCTCAATCCTTTTATTGAGCATAATGATTCTAATTGTGCTTTAATGAGTTTTAGTATTCAATGTGAAGCTGTTCTTGAAAAACCTTATTCCCTATTACCAAACTATGTATACTCAATAAATTTTCTTCCCATCTTTAAGTTTCTATGAGAATGAATGACCTTTTTTACCGGCTCAAGATATTAAGGGCCTGTTTGGTTCACAGGTTCATCAGTGGTTTTAATTCTTCATTTAAACTGTTCTATGTATACCATTGCATTGATCTACTGTTTCAATCTAAGAATAGAAAGCAAAATCAACCATATAAACAAGAAAAATCGTGAACTGAAAACACGTTGATATTAAATTTGCAAGCCTTAAAGAAAAGTCTCAGGAGAATAAATAAATAAATAAAACATCAACTTGTTTGCCTTGGTGCTTTAAGAAGATAAACGCTCCTTACAAACCCTTTTCCAGCTTCGCTCACAGCTTGTAACAGCTTAGTTGGATTTTTAACTTCCTTGCTTGCTTCTTCTCGCCCTCGTTTCTAAAAGAGAGAAATTTTAAAGATCATATATTGAAGCTAATTACTTAAGATTTGTTAATGAAAGATTAAAACTTGTAACAATTATATACTGAATATACTCTTAACTGCAGAGTGATGAAAACCGAACCTTTGAAGAATTTGTCCCCCAAGTTAAGCCAACAGCATCACCTCCCAGTGCATCATACCATATCTTGAACGTGTTAGAGAATTCCTGTAAACAACAAAATACGATTATTTATATATATATGTGGGCAAACATATAAATAATGTTAAAGTTCTATAGTGAGGTCTATAATACAATAGTACTTGCCTCTAGATCCCCAACAAAGCACTTCAATGGATCAAAATCTACCAAGAGCTTGTTTCTTAGTCCCTTTGAATTCCCTTTCAAGTCTCCAGGTAATAGAAAGGGATGGAAAAGCTTGCTAGGGTTTCCCCGGGCCACACGGATTCCTGGCCAAAAACAGTACACTCATGCTTAAAATAACGGGAATCGAGCATTGAGTCCCCTAAGAAGAAATGGGAATTATGTGGGCATCAATTGTGTCGGAAAAACACATACAAATATATATATATATATATATATATATATATATATATATATATATACCTTGTCTTAATTCGGACGGGAAGAGAAGGCGGTGGGGGTAAGGTAGTTTTTCTCTATGGAGAAGAACCAACGCGTCAAAGTTATTCAAAGGAGTCCGGAAAAGACACTGCAAGCAAAAAGTCACGTAGGGAGAACGATTCAAATATGTACAGAAAATTATAAATATATCTAACAAGAAAATTGTTAAGAGGATAGCATCGTAGTTGGAACTAACCTCCCATCTATAAGAATCAGTATGATCCTCCACAATGAGTTTGGTCAACAAGTTTGCACTGCTTCGAGCATAAGCTGCCAGCCTTCTAAGCTCCTTTTAATTCAACAAAATCCATGTGTGAATATAAATTAAAAATAAAAAGTAGCAAGAATACAGCTATAAATCCTTTAGGTGTGTTTATAAACAAGGATTAGGTACTAGTCTAAATGTCCATAGGGCCCAAAAAGAAAAAGAAGGAAAAACTGATTTCCATGAAACTTCTAAAAAATACATTTCTAAGTATTCAATCTAATGTTCTGCATTTTCACTGGATTTTCAAATGCATTTGATACCAAGTCTGGGTTATGCATGGCTGTATGTAAACTTTGAAGAGAAAATAAGTTTCAAGAGAGTGATCAATTGAACAAAAGAAAAATTAGGTTCGTGAGAAAGGAACCGTAACCAGAAAAAGTGAAAAGTTTAATCAGGCATGACATCTTCGACAAGGGGGGTAAAAAGGTAACACAATTGAGTTCGATCGGGAGGACTAACTGATGAGCTAGGCGAGGATCTGGTCCAAGCGTCAGATGACCTGTCATAAGCTGTTGCTAGAAACATTGCAGGTTCAACATGTTGTGCATTTTCCTCGTAAGCTTTTCGACTCAACATAAAATTCTCCTGAAAATTTGTCACCAGACTTAATAACAGATAAGAATAAGATTGCAAAAGAATGGGAGGACAACAATAGTTGACTTCTTAACGATTGCTACACAAGAACATACAGTTATCTCTTTCTCTCCATTTGAAGCCAAATCATTATTTATGTCAACAACCAGTGGAGAAAAAGTCCAGTCGTATTCTGATAGTAGTCGCAGGAACCTGTTCAAGAGAGTACGGCACAGGAAAAAGGAAATTGTTAGCTCAAAGAGACAACTTGATCAGATTCCTAGCTCTTCTAAGTTTTTCTTTTATTTATTAAAATTTAAAACTACAATCTAACTGGAAGATTGCTTCTACAACCATTTTAAACGTAAATATATACGACATGATTGGACAAAAGTAGCACTAATTTATAAAAGCCTTAAGACAGAAAATAGAATCTTCAACCTCAAAAACCCAGTGATCCGTGAGCATGGAACATCATACGGTAAAGGCTTCAAGAAAAGATGGGCAACCAAAAGTTCTATTGCCTCCTCCACCAAGCAGGGCGAGAAGAGATGTGAAGCAACCCATCGTTTTGCAAGCCTTCACATAAAACCAAACAAGTTAAATGCAGTTTGATTGCACCAGAAGATAAAAACTCTTATACAAACCCAATTACTAACCTAGCAACTGGCCCATATACAGGATAACGACTTTGTAGTCCATTAATCATGCTAGAATGCTGGCTGCGAAAGAAAAGTTCCTTGTCTATGGAGGAAACCCTCTTCACTTGATCATTTCCAGCTACATATGGGAGCAAGTTTTAAAAGTCAGCATACCAGGAGAATTAGTCAAGAAAGCCAGGATTATTATTGAGTCACGTTCTTACTTTCCCTTCCCAATAAATGCAGCCCTCTTTCATGCCAAATTTTAAGACGGAACCCATATCCAGACATTAAAACGTCTACATTATCCTCTGTGGCAGTACACATTATCCCCCAATTATTTTCAAGACTGCAATAACAGAATTATTAGATACAGTTTTCAGAAAAAAGTAGTCAATAACAGCAATTTGAAAAAGCCTTAACTGACCTACCTCTGTCCAATTTTAAGAAGGAAGGCACATTTAGTTTTCTCGATTGCTGCCTCATCCATAGGCCAGTTCCCAGAACCTTCCAACTAAAACAGAGCAACCAAATAAGTTTTCAGATATTAACTTAAGGTTTACTTTCGAATGGAAAAATGATTGTTCAACAAAGAATCGTGCCTGGATCATAACTTCCAGCGGCTGAATGCAGGACGGAGTGAACCTAGATAGTCTTAGACGTCCTGCTTTTTCATTAGCCAATGGATGAGGTTCAGGTGGGTAAACAGATGTAAACCTGAAAGCTGTGACAACAATAAGAGCAATCCTTGATTAGTCAGGGGAGAGGTAAGAAAATTTAAACTACACAAATAGGCATTCAACAACAATTTGGAAACCAATTTTTTAGGTGGGACCTAGATTAGTCAAAGATAGCGCAAAAAGCCTGCAACTCCAAGAGTGGTGTTGGAGCCAACATAATATTATTAATTAGATATGGATGTTGCTCTACACCTATATGTCGATGAGTATTGGGAAAGAAAACATTTATAGAAAATCATTCTGCACTCATCACGATGAGCTTAATGTTTAACAAAAATGCTAAAAGCACATCAACATAATAAATTAATTTAATGCTGTAAAATCATAAAGAAAAGAGCAAGATGATGTAAAATCACAGAGAAAACCACTGCCAAGTAAGTACTTAATTCCAGGAATTGGGTTCATTCGACAATCTTCAGGTATTTGCATTCAATGCTTTAGGACATCAGAGATAAGAGTGTAAAAGGGAAACACATAAGCCCAGATATTTTGTCTGGGAATAATATGATATAGCAACTGAGATTAGTCTTAAGAGAGAGAGAAAGAGAGAGAGAATGAAGCACAACTGTAACAAAGCTTAAACCAAAGCCTTGAAAAGGGCATATTAAAAGGATAAGGAAATCGAAGAAATTATTATAAAATAGCAAGGAATGATTGCTTCTTGGATAAAGGAACAAATACCTGAGTCTAAAGGCTGTACAGTAGAAACCTTCAAGGGAATATCTTCAATGGCACGCAAACGCTTTGATAAATCTTCAAAAGCCTCAAGCAAGCTTGCAGAGTATGATATAGGATCTATGCAAGCAGTATTGCTTCAGTAAATCTATAAACATTGTTAACAGAAGCAAAAAGTGAAAAGAAATTAGAAAAAACTGTAAATAAGGGCTATTACCTGTAGCACCATGTACCAAAGAGAAGTCAAGTTGGTCCACGATATGCGTGATATTCTCTTTTAGTAGAGAAAGATGCCGAATAAGCACATATTCAGCAATTGTTTTTATAATCAAATGTCTTTCCCATTGCTCACTTTTCCAAACTAAGACAAAAACAAACATGATCGTGTCGATATGATACTTAAACTTAGCGAAAAGATCACGACTTCCAATGTCTAAGTGGAATCAAAAGTGGCTAAGAAAGAAAATGCCTTACCAACACTCTCTGCAATTCTACCATCTTTAAATCTCCTAAGCTCGGCTATTTCCCCCCAAAACTTTCGAAACTTGAGAGCCTGATTTTAAAGAGAGGTAACAGAGAATAAATATTATCATCAAGAACCATGGCAGAATAACAATCTCAAATACACAACCATCTACCTCATCTTTGTTCTCAGGATTTGGACCAATGTCAACCACCCTAAAAGCTTTCTCTAAAGAGTTAATGGAAATCCCAATAAGCAGTGGCTCCGAACTAAATGCCGATAAACCCTGCAGTTAGAAAGCCAGTTATATAAAAAATTAATACATCAGATCAAAAATAGACTAGATTGAGTCCAAAAGAATGATGCTTAATCCCGTACATTCTCTATAAAGCATTCTGACGGTGTGTTTCTCCAAATAACACGAACAAGCTTTACTCTATCATTTAATCCTTCAGTTAGAACATTATGAACCTTCTGTTCATAAAGTCTCCAACACTCATCATCCAAGCAAAATCCCGACGCATAAACCTCACTGTTTCCCTTGAAGTTCAATCTATAATTCCAAACATTGAATTTGAAAGACAAAACACAAGGACAATTCAGGCTCAAAAATTTGTAAAAGACGATACATATTAATTGAATGAAGAAGACAAATAACAAATAGTAAATACATCCTCAAAAACTTAAAAGGCGTAGATATGGATAAAGGTATGTAGTCTTCTTCTTAACTACTTGTGAATGCAAACATATAAATTGGATTCGAGTAGGAAAAAAATTATACTATCTATATCTCCTTGTATTCAAATCTTGATCACCTTTTCCATAAATATATATATATATATATATATATATATATATATGCAATGATGAGAAATTATACCTTATGCAATGATCATATTTTGAAGGAAAGTCGACTTTAGTCATAAAAATTTCTTCAAATGTGCCATCTCTACATTTCTCAATGCATCGAAGTGTTGAAGTAGCCTCATCTTGGAGCTGAAATGTTGAATAGATGAGTTCACAACAGTAGAATCAAGTCTTACACCACAAAATCTATTGCATAGAAACATTAAATTGTACACTTATTACCAGGATACAACCAACCCTTGTCATCCTGAAAGCTAGATTAAAGGTTGACTGCATCTTTTCCTGTAATTATTGACCAAATCAAAATATTACACGGACAAAAAGACATGGATATGAAATCCATAAAACGGACAAAATCAAAGCCAAAACTACAACAGAGACAAACTACAAAAAAACCCCTGAAAACCTTTCCAGCTTAACCCGATCAAAGAAAGTGGAAAATCCTCAAAGGAAGGATCTGTCGATACCCAAAGAGAAGTCACAAATCTTGTTTTCCTTGCTTTTTCAGCCAATTAAAAGATATATGTATTTTCTTTCCATTTGAGTGATCTAAATTGATACGAAGCAAGATATTCAATAGAATGACATTGAGCCAGTTCAACGATTTAATAACGACATGAACAAACAATAAAGCAGACCTCCTTTGAAGTAGCACTCTTGTCTTTGGTTTTGAGGTAAAGTCCACGAGTCCAAAAACCTGGAGTAGCTGAAAATGCAACAACACTAATAAGTACGTACTTTATGGTAGCATGCTATTGTATGCGATTAGTAATTTTATTTAGCATCTGCATCTATTTGCACATAAATGAATAAGAGGTAAAGTTTATGAGGTTGAATGGATTGAATCGGTACTTTAAAAAGGTGAAAAGAGAAAAACATGAAAATCTAAATAGGAAGAATAGAAAATTCATGTGTTTTTTTTTTTTTTTTTTTTGTAAAGAAGAAGCGGAAAAAAGATAAGGGAAAAAAAAAAAAAAAAAAAAAAAAAAAAAAAAAAGACTAAAAACAATAGTAAATTAAATGCATACCAATGGAGCTCAATGTTACACGAACTATCTGCATTGCCTTCATAGAATTGTTAACTTGTTTCTCATTTGCAAGATTGGATAATATGACAGAAAGCAAGAATCCATTCAAGCAATCATGCGCATATATGGAAGTTCTTTGTCGCGCCCAAACCTACATCGAAAGAGAGCACCTCTTAGTGTAAATTCCTAAACTTTTAGATAACGGTATTTTGATATTTATTTTACCTTTAGCAATATCAAAGCTTCTCCTAGTTCCTTCCATCCAAGGAAGACTTTTTTGATAGACTCCGCAGTATCCTCCATAACCATATCTTCCAGAATACTGCTATTATATTTAGGTGTTGGCTGTGGAATGCCCCCTTCAAGAATGTTCAGAAATTTGATCAGCATATTCAGAAAACACTCCAAAATTAGAAAACACTCTTAAACCAAGAAGACACGCTACCATGAACCATAGCGCGAACATTATTACGCTCAAGGTTTAGCTTTGAAATGCTAAACAGAGAAGTCGCGGTAGGAATTAATCTCACAAAAAACCCCGAAGCTTCAACGAGCTTTGCCGCTGTTACAAATACATTTCATTAGCTTTCTAGTCTGAAATTAAGCACTTAACTAGCGCAAGTGCATTGTTCAAGACTAATAGTTCCACAAAAAGGCGAACCTGGATGAACAATTAACACGGGTTTACGCGCCTCATTTTGCAGAGTGGACCATTCGACTTTATGAATTAGCGGAGAAGAAGTCAGATATTTCTTTATTACACTTAAATAAAGACATCTTTTGGCGTGATATCGATGATTCAGATAATCTTTTTCATGGAAGCATTCCTACAAACAAACAAAAGACAAACACATCTAGTTTCATACAGTGCCGTGCTAAATTAGCGAACGACACATCGAATGAGCTTATGGAATGTCGTACCTTCGGCAAGCGAACGAAAAGATCGACATTTACGTCGGGCTTTGCGACGCAGCGAATGGAATAGCTGCCACCAAACTGAATAGAGATTGGCTTCTTGAATTTGAAATCAACTTTGTCAGCGCCAATGTCTTTGACAAAGCGTGGAGCTAAATCTGCTGTGACCTAATCATACCAATGAAAAATCGAAATGCTGTATCAGTAATTATAATAACAAAATCGAGAGATTTGAAAAGGGAAGAGAAAAGGAGAAGAAACCTGAAGGTCTTGGGGAATCGTATCGATGGATTGTTTGATTGCCGAAACGACGTCGTTAAGGAGGTTGGTGAAGGAAGGAGAATAGTCAATCTGGACCTCTTTTAAGAGCTCCTTCGTCTTCAGCTCCGTCGAGTCCATGGCCGCATCAGAAGCCATACTTTGTGCTTTGCTGGTCCGTTTTGCAGAAATTGAAGCTTAAAAAAATCTGGAAAGAAACTTAGGGTTTCAGATTTAGGAGAGAGAATGAGAGGAGAGAGAAAGAGAGAGCGGGTGAGGTCCAGAACGGAGCCGAGGAGGTCGACGGTGGCGCAGAGGGGAGGGCTTTGGGAGGGTTTTAGTTTTAGAATTGTTGCGCGCGCCGCGAAAGCAAGGGGCGAGGAAAAGAAAAGGGCTATACTTTCAATATTGGTAAATGGTCCCCCCTAAAAATGGGCTTTTTCACTTAATACCCACAAAAATAAAATGGAATAGAATGGAGAATCCTTTTATCATGCACTTTTTTTTGTTTCTTAAATTTTTCCGTAAACTTGGTATTTATGAATTTAATTAGAGAGAGCTACTAACTATTTCTTGTTTTTTCCCCTAAAAAGCACTAGGCCTGTCCAAAATCTAAGTAGTGCCTTTAAAAACAGCCGGTGTGTTTCATTTTAATGAAGTGTCAAAATTTAAGAGCGTATTTAGAATTCGTTTTAAAATAATTTTATTTTTTATATAAAAATAAAAATGAAAACGTTTTCAATCTCAGACAAAAATTATTTTTAAAAATGTGTTTGGTAATTTTATCAAGAGATTATTTTCAGTGTAAAAAAACTCATTAATATCTATCTTTCTCTCTCTGTTCTAGAGAGGGGAAAATGAAAATAAAAAATGAAAATTATTTATCTCTCATTTTATACTAAACTAAAAAATCATTTTTATTTTTGTTTTTTACCTTTGTTACGTTAAACGATGTTTTAAAAACATTTTTATTTTTTCTTTTTTAAAAAACGTGAAAAACAAAAATGAAATGAATTCTAAACGCAGTACAATCAACTTAGGAAAGCAGATATGAACTCGAACTAAAGGGATGCAAATAAAATCATTTACGCGAATTTGTTTTGTTTTTTGAAATGAGAAAACTTCCATTTACAACTGACAAATTACATCTAACACATGACACCTTACTTGATTTTAGTTACACCCACACCCCCCTTATTTAAAACTATTAAATACACTAGAAGTCAACGGTCAACCAACACTAAAATGCAAAAGCTAGAGAATCAACGAGCGAGAAATCACGTTGGTTAAACTCAGAATCAACTCCCTCACGCCCATCAAATGCATCAAGTCCCAACAACATCTCAATTGGGTCGACTTCTAACTCTAATTCATCTGATTCCTTAACTTTCTCGCAGTTTCTGGTTTCTCTGCTGAGCCTTGAGGGTGAACGGCAGATCACGCGGGCTTCTCTATTATTGCTTCTTGTTAATTTCTCTGCTCGTCTAATCTCGAAAAGATTTCAAATCCTTTCAGATAATGCTCTGAGGATCTCGTGGAGGAGATCAAGGCTGACTTGCGGTTTCTGAATTTAAACGGGATCTGATATTGAAACAAATATCTAACATAGATTTTGTTTGAGTTTGATAAATGGTTTACTTCAAAATCGTTTCTCTAATGGACTGGCTTGAAGATCAAGATATTATCCTTAAAGAGATTAGAGTGTTGAGAATCTGGGTTAAAAGGAATAGCAAAACCGAAAAGAAGAAAGTCAATACAAACTCTTCGGAAGAAAGAGATTACGTTTTGATTTTTGTCTTGATAATCTGTCTTATCTAAACCTAATAACTAAGTATATTTGATTTATCTTAATCCCGAGACATTCGGATTTTGAACCAGATCAGTCTATAAAAGGGAGATACACGAGGTATCAAAGCATGTACTGAAACTCCGAAAAAGCACAGTATGCACAAGTTGAAGAGTGAGAGCATTCATTGATTTTGATCATTGAGAGATGATTTTGTGAGCTTTCGGGAGAAGGCGTTTTGAAGACGAGTGGTGCTCGCCAAGCTAGCCACTTAGGATGTTAGACACAAATGAGTTTTGAATTTTGGCCGTCGATAGTCAAGAGGGAGTCTTGAGTTGGTTAAGTCCGATTGGTGTCTCAGTAACTTTTTACCTATTAGTGGATTGCTTGATGCTCTATATAAGCGTGGCCCGTGGATGTAAGTCGGTTTGACATAGCCTTGAACCACGTTTAATCATTGTGTGGTATTTACTTTGTTTTGTGTTTTGCTTTGGTAATCCTTAATCATTTTATAAGAAAAACACAGAATAGCAAACAACCTTGGTTCTAACAATTGGTATCGAGCGGGTCACAAACATCGTGTTTGTGAGATCTTGGCATAACCATGTTTGTTGCTCGTCTAGAAATTTTGCAATGTATTTTTTTTTTTTTTTTTTTGCCGCACATTGCGTGAAGGAGGTTCCGTGTCAAAGCCACCACTCTTGGATGAATCCAATTATTCGTATTGGAAGGCCAGAATGAAAGCTTTCATTAAAGCCATTGATGAACGAGCTTGGAGATCGACAATCTTGACAGATGGGAGCATCCAACAACAACAGACACCAGCAACAAAGTCACCTTGAAACCAAGATGAAGAGAAATGGTCGACCAGATGAAGATCGCCTAGCGAATTACAATATCAAATTGCCAAAAGCACTCAATGCTATTTTTAATGTTTGTAGATATGAATCGGTTTCAACCGATCTCTACATGCGAATCACCAAAGAGGCGAGGGAGATACTTCAAGTTGCTCATGAAGGTCTTTTCTTTGTAAAAGATCTCTAAACTTCAAATTCTTACCACGGTTTGAACAACTAAAAATGCATGAGGATGAGTGTATTGCCGATTTTAATTCAAAATTATGCGACATTGCTAATGAATCTTTTGCTCTTGGAGAAGTATTCGGATGCAAAACGGTAAGAAAGACTCTCGATCACTACCGAGAGGTTTGCATACAAGGTTCTTTGCTATAGAAGAGGCTAAGGCTAAGGATGTTAACTCAATGAAACTTGATGAACTCATGGGTTCTCTTCGTTTTTCGAATTGAAATTTAAGAAGGACAAGAAGGAGAATGGAATGGCTTTTCGATCCGGAGTAGAATCACAGAGCAATCAAGAGGAATCAAGATGAA
Source organism: Morus alba (assembly GCA_012066045.3). Taxonomy (NCBI): domain Eukaryota; kingdom Viridiplantae; phylum Streptophyta; class Magnoliopsida; order Rosales; family Moraceae; genus Morus; species Morus alba. The sequence continues at coordinate 32,995,223 of CP050225.2, read as the reverse complement.
GGAGAACTAGAAGAATCTCTGTCACGTCTCACAAAAACTTCAAGAAGATTTTGAAGAAGATGAAAAAGAAGGAAATTTCAAAGATTTCTCTAAAACCTACAAATGGAAGCAAAATTAGATTTAATTCTCGTGGTTCAAAACAAACCGACTCGAGATAAGAAAGGGAGAGGAATTCAATGCGAGAGAGTGTGATGGATATGGTCATATACAAGCGGAGTGTGCAAACACCTTGAAGAAAAAAGAAAGAATAAGGCCATGAAGTCCACATGGAGTGATGATGAAAGTTCCAATGCAAGTCAAGATGAGGATGAAGAACACAATAGTAATTTTGTTGCATTCAACGTGACTACAGTCCTTTTCAAATCGGAAATGAACTAAATATTTTTTTGGATGGCAAGGGCCAATTAAGTACCATCGACAAGGATGCATCTCAAACAGCGAAATCAGAGGTACGTAAATAAGCATGAAGGATGTTTCCGCAAAATCTGAATTGATACTTATATGATAAAGGAGGAGGAAGACATTGATATTGAAGAGGTCCGAAAGCATATGAAAAAATGTATTCTAAGTGGACGTTGGTTTGCAAGGTCAATATTTCCTTAGAAGAGCAAGTTAAAAGCCTTAACAAGGAAAAAGGGAGAACTCCAGGCCATAGTGACCAAATACTGAGTCCGAGGTAAACCTTAAGCAAAAGAATAAAAGAGATCTTGTAGAAACAAGACTGGAATTAGAACAAACTCAAGGAACCTAAGGATCTTTGAATTCGGGAACAACTAAACTGGATTATCTACTATCACAACAAAAACAAGTGCATCATACAGGTCTTGGATACACTTTGGTGAGAGTTCTAGTACAAAATCAAAGATTCGTAAAGGCCTCAAACAAATCTCACGACGGTCATGAGCGTAATACTAAGGTAAGGTCGGGTATGAAATCATCACAAAACTCAAACAAAAGTCTTTTGTTCCTATATGCCATTCTCATCACATACCAAGGTTTGGCACATAAGACCTTGGTGTTATAAATATCAAAAAGTGTTGAATAGAGGAATGCATTTTTATTCACCTAATAATGGAAAACAAAAGAAGTCTCCCGAACCAAAATTGATCTAACCAATAGAAAAACAAGAAAAATTTGGGTTCGAAAATCTGATTTAAGAAGTTTTGTCGCATATACATCTCTCGAAAACTAGCACTCACTCGACTCCGGTACTTTGACAAAGGGTTGTTCTAGACATATGACAGGAGATAGAAATATTCTAACAGATTATCGGAGCTCTTTTGAAGGACACGTGACTTTTGGTGATGGAGTTAAAGCTTGTGTTCTTGGAAAAGGAACATTGAGCGTGAACGGATTCCCAAAGTTCAAGAACGTGCTGCATGTGGACGGACTCAAGGCAAATTTGATCAGCATAAGCCAATTATGTGATCAAGGTCTATTTGTCAAGTTTACAAAGAAAGAATGCCAAGTGTTTGACGCTAATGATTCTTGTGTCTTGGCAGGTTCTAGATCTTCTGATAATTGTTACATGCTTACAAGTCCACTATCACACACTTCTACACACACATGTCACAACACAGCCCTGGATGCAAGTGAGCTATGGCACCAAAGGCTGGGACACTTGAACTATAGAACACTGACCAAAATTGTTAGGTCTGACATATATAAATCACAATAAGTTGTTCGTGGAATACCTAAGCTAGGTAAGAAAACACCAGGAGTGTGTGGTCCATGTCAACTTAGGAAGCAAACCAAGACCACACACAAGACACTACAACAAATTGCAACATCCAAAATTCTCGAGTTTGTATGGACCTTATGGGTCCGATGCACGTTAAAGCATTCTTTGGTAAGAGATATGTTTATGTCTGTGTGGATGACTTTTCTAGGTACACATGGGTGGATTTTCTAAGAGAAAAATCAGACACCTTTGGAGCTTTCAAGACCTTGTGCATTCGTCTGAAGACTGAAAAAAACTGTAACATTGGTAAGATAGTGCGAATCAAAAGTGATCACGGTAAGGAATTTGAAAATGCTGTCTTTGCAAATTATTGTGATGAAAATGGTATAGCACATGAATTTTCAGCACCAAAAACACCTCAACAAAATGGGGTGGCTGAAAGAAAGAATCGGACCATTCAAGAAATGGCAAGGGTAATGTTAAATGCAAAGAAACTCACCCTAAGACTATGGGCTGAAGCTGTCAGCACAACTTGTTACACCAAAAACATGGTGTATCTGAGACAAGACACAAACAAAACTCCATATGAAATATGGAAAGGTAAGGTTCCAAATCTTAAATATTTTCATGTGTTTGGATGTGTGTGTTACATTCTAAATGACAGGGATCATCTCGGCAAGTTCGAAGCTAAAAGTGATGAAGGGGTCTTCCTTGGATATGCTACAAACAAATTCAAAAACCTATCGGTGTGTACAACATGAGGACTCAAACCATCATGGAATCCTCCAATGTGGTTGTCGATGATATGAAAGATTACCCAGAATTCTCCAAAGAAAAATCCATTGAGAGTCTCACAGAAGAAATTGAGACAAAGAAAACCGAACCTGGTGAATCGATGAAGAAGGATCTGTAGCTATAGAACCTAGCACGATACACCGAAAAATCAGTCTGCAAAATGAAATTGCAAATTATGCTTAAGCGGAACAAACTACAATCGACATTGTCACCAAAGAAACGCGTTAGGACACCAGGTACAAGGACCTTGAAAAATCATCCTCCGTGAGACAATCATTGGTGATCCAAATGAAGGTATACGTATTTTAAAGTTGCCTAGGCAACACTATGACAACATGGTCGGTTTGTTTGTTTCACCTCTCAAACCGAGCCCAAGAATGTCAAAGAAGCTCTGCAGATGAATCATGGGTAAGTGCTATGCAGAGGAGAGCTCGAACAATTTGTCGGGAACAATGTTTGGATCCTAGTTCCTAGACACTGAAGGTACAAATGTCATTGGTACAAAATGGATTTTTAAAAACAAAACGATGAATTTGGTACCATCATAAGAAACAAAAAGCCGATTGGTTGCTCAAGGCTATACTCAAGTTGAAGGAATAGACTTTGATGAGACCTTTGCACCAGTAGCAAGACTAGAGTCAATTAGATTGCTTCTAGCTATTGCTTGTGTGCTAGGGTTCAAACTTCATCAAATGGATGTGAAAAGTGCCTTTTTGAATGGTTTTCTCAATGAGGAAGCATATGTTGAGCAGCCAAAGGGTTTTGAGGATCCACACTTTCCTAACCATGTGTATAAACTTAAAAAGGCTCTATATGGTCTCAAACAAGCTCCTAGGGCCTGGTATGAAAGGCTAACCAGTTTTCTTGTTGAAAAAGGATATAAAAGAGGGGGAGTTGATAAAACCTTGTTTATCAAACATTTTAAAACAGGAATGATAATAGCTCAAATATATGTAGATGACATTGTTTTTGGTTCCACCTCACAGGGAAAGGTTGATGAATTTGTCAGCCAAATGACCAAGGAATTTGAAATGAGCATGGTTGGCAAACTTTCTTACTTTCTAGGTCTGCAGGTTAAACAACTCGAGGAAGGAATCTTTATCACACAAGCAAAATATGCAAAGAACCTAGTAAAGAGATTCGGACTGGAAGGCTCAAAGCACATGACAACACCCATGGGAACCAACATAAAATTGACAAAGGATGAGGAAGAGGTCTCTGTGGATCCAACCTGTGCATGATGATATAGGAGTCTCCTATACTTAACAGCAAGTCAACCTGACATATGTTTTAGTGTAGGAGTTTGTGCTCGGTACCAGGCAAATCCAAAAGAAACACACTTGGCAGCAGTAAAAAGAATTATACGGTACATTAGTGGCACAGCCGACTATGGAATTTGGTATACAAAAGATTCAAATCCAAATCTAGCAGGATATAGTGATGCGGATTGGGCAAGAAATGCAGATGATCGAAAGAGCACCACAGAGGATGTTTTTACATGGGAAGCAATCTTGTGTCATGGTACAGCAAGAAGCAAAACTCCATCTCTCTCTCTACAGCCGAAGCGGAATATATTGTTCTTTGAAGTCTGTTGCACACAACTGTTGTGGATGAAACAAATGCTAGAGGATTATGGAGTTGAACAAGAGGTTTTAACGGTTTACTGTGACAACACAAGTGCAATTAATATTTCAAAGAATCTTGTGCAACACTCAAGAACAAAACACATCGACATACGGTACCATTTTATTCGTGATTTAGTTGACAGCAAACAGGTTATACTAGAATATGTAGCTACAGAAAACCAGTTGGCTGATATTTTTACTAAAGCTCTTGACTCAGCGCGATTTGTTTACTTGAGAAAGGCACTAGGAATATGTGTAGTTTAGCTTTCTATCATTATTTTTCACTTCAACTAGGATTGCATGTCTCTGACTCATCTAGTGATTCATTAGTAAGTCTCACATTTCGAATTTGGAAAGTAGAAAATTGGATCTGTTTTGTTTCTTGGCATGAATAATTAGCTATGCACACTACCTAAGTATTGAATCTTGATTATTGATGTCGAAGTTCTTTGTCTGATGGAAACGAAATATATCTTGTGACTTGGGATTGAGAATGTCAATTCATTCCTGGACTCTAATCTCTCAAAAAAAAAAAAAAAAACATCACATAGTGATGTACCAAGAGACTGGCAAAAGCGATCTACATCACAAAAAAGAAACTCTGTGATAATGCAAAAGCTACCAGAATCTGTGAGATTTAAAGAGAGATTAGACGATCAGGTAAGTTTGAACAGGTATAAGATCTTCTCTGTTGTTCAAAAGACTGATACTGAAAGTGATTGTGAGGAAATATTTGAGGTAGTCTTGCACACACACACATGTTCATAATGAGATTTCAACACTGTTCAATGTTTGCTAGTACATATTCGATCTATGAAATCAACTGATGAAAGCATCTACCATGAGTTTGCATTCTGCACCTAGTTTTGAAGTTTTGTCATATAACCATAATACTACCTCTTAGGCCATTCTCAAAGTATACAGATTAACTGAGTTTAAGCAGCTTGTTGAATTAACATCTAGCCATTGGATTTTGTCTTTCTGTTACATTCTTCTAGGTGGCTGAGTCGTGCTGACAAAAAATAAAAAATAAAAAAAAATTTCCATATACAACGATGTCGTTTTGTTCCTCTGATTTTCATCCACAGCTAAACGACATGTCATTTTAGCAACGTACATTTTCGAGGGAAACTTTGATTTATAAAATTGTTACTTCAATTGTGTTGATCTATTGTTTGAAAAAGAAAAAAAAAAACACCTCTCTGTTCCATTCCTCCACTCCTCCGTTCCGGTTTCCGCCCTATTCGCACATTTAGGGTTTGTTGACTCCGCAATTGGCAAGAACAAAAGAAAACTTCAAAGTGGTTCCATGGTGAGAGCTCGTGGAAAAGGCTGGAACCGTTCATCTCAGAGACGTCTTATCTCCGCGACTCCGGCGACGGCACCGATGACCACTGCCTCACCTCGCGCCGCCCGCGCCGCTCGCCGCACACACTCAAAGACCCAACCGCTGCTTGCCCCTTCTTCGACTATGGACACAGTCATCCCCCTTTCGGCCTCGCCCCACTCGGACAATCCAATGGTCCAATCTGACCTTGAGGAGGAACCCGTTCGGGAAGTAACCATGCAAACATCAAGAAAACGGTCTCGACAGATTCCCAAGCCCAAGAAGTGCAAGAAACCCAGGAAATCATCCTTGGGGATACCAGAATGTGACTATGGTGGCCGTATCCCATAGGTTCCTATCGAAGAACCAAGTCCCAAGGCTGCTGCTTCCAAGAAGTCATTCCCAGAAGGTTCACAAAGGCACCAGCCATCTGTTCCCTCTCCAAGACGCACAAGGTCAGCAACTTCAAAATCTGTCCCTCACTCTGTTGCTACAAAAAGGACAAATACTGATTCTCCGTCCACAAGTCGTACGAGTGCATCCACTTCCTCTCCAGAAAGTGCTTCTGACACTCAAGATTAAGATGAAGACTTCTATTCCTCTCCAATCGAGTATGACTGTTCTAAAGCCTATTCCCTAAAGTTTTACTCTGCAATAAATGAGGAAGTATGGGCAACCATGTCATCTAGAGGGATTATTGCTGAAAGAAACATCAATGTCATCAAATTTAAAGATACAGGCATACTTGATCTTCTTGAATACTCAGGCCTAATGGGAACTGTAACTCTTGCGGAAAAATTTAGCCCAGATTTGGTGTATGAATTCTACTCCAATCTGTCAGCAAACATCGCCATTGCTAACTCCCCTGTATATGGGAAGATTTATATTCGAGGAAATGCTTTGGACTTCTCTCTTGCTCTCATCAACAAGCTCTGTCACTGTCCCAATTTCTTGGAGCTTGAGCATGTGGTCGATTTTACAACACCAGTGTGTCCTGATAAAATTGCATTTGAATTGACTGGGCGTTCCTTCAACTGGACCAAGGCTAATGCTCTCCGAGCCTCTGTGCTGACATCAAAATATTCCATGCTCCATAAACTTGGCCTCTACAATTGGATTCTAGGATCTCACAAAAACAATCTATCCTTGGAACTTGCCAAGTTTTTATATTTTGTAGGCACAGGACAAGTCTTCAACTTTGGACAGGTGATTTTTGATCACATTGTGTAGTTTGCAGGTGACCGCACGACCTTGCATGGTCTTCCTTTCCCGTCTCTCATCTGCAGGGTTCTTGTTTCTCACGCCCCTGTCTTGCTAACAAAGGACAAGATGATGCCTCTAGCGCCTCCACTAGGGGTGTCTGCAAAGCTGTTTCGTGGACCTCGCGTAGTTGATATTGAGGGGGAGTCATCGCATGCTGCTGAAGGTCCTGTGTCCACTTACCCTGGCTGCACCAAGAACTTTGTGCTGCTACAAGGCCTGCAACAGACTTCTGTCAAGATGCAAACTGAGCTGGATGCCATACGCGTCTTCCAAGATAAAGTAGGGAGTGACATCAAGCAACTGATTGATATGCAAGTCACATTCCAAGCTGATATGCGACGTCAAATGGTTAGACTCCTATCCTTGTTGCCTATGTCCTCTGACTCAACCGAAGATCCTCCGGAGTGACCTTGCCTTCCGCTGTCCATGTGGATCTCCAAACGGTCGGTTTTGCTTTGGCTTTTAGTTTATCAAACTTAGGGGGAGAGTAATTTTCTTGAACACTTATTGTTTTGAGTATCAGTGTGTAGAGTTGTATAATTTTGCCAAACTAAGCCAAAGGGGGAGATTGTTGAGTCGGATGGGTTGTTTTGGTCTCACTTCTTTGTATTGTTGAGTCGGATGGGTTGTTTTGGTCTCACTTCTTTGTTTTGGGCCTCTATTGGCTTAGTTTGGCTTTATGTTGCAATTGGTTATTTTGAAAGTGTCAAGAATTGTTAAAACTACTTGTATTAAGGCATTTGGTTTAAACTGTGCGTTTTGGAAAAAAACGGAAGTTTGAATTTCAAATTCGTTGGGTTACTTCTAAAAGAAGAAATCAGATCCTTTCAGAAGGAATCAGATCCTTTCAGATAATGCTCTGAGGATCTCGTGGAGGAGATCAAGGCTGACTTGCGGTTTCTGAATTTAAACAGGATCTGATATTGAAACAAATATCTAACATAGATTTTGTTTGAGTTTGATAAATGGTTTACTTCAAAATCGTTTCTCTAATGGACTGGCTTGAAGATCAAGATATTATCCTTAAAGAGATTAGAGTGTTGAGAATCTGGGTTAAAAGGAATAGCAACCGGAATATGCGAAAGAGATTACGTGCTTTGATTTTTGTGCTGATAACTGTCTTATCTGTAACTACAGATTCTGAGACAGATTCGGATTTTGAACCAGATCAGTCTATAAAAGGGAGATACACGAGGTATCAAAGCATGTACTGAAACTCCGAAAAAGCACAGTGTGCACAAGTTGAAGAGTGAGAGTATTCATTGATTTTGATCATTGAGAGATGATTTTGTGAGCTTTCGGGAGAAGGCGTTTTGAAGACGAGTGGTGCTCGCCAAGCTAGCCACTTAGGATGTTAGACACAGCGGCGTCGATAGTCAAGAGGGAGTCTTGAGTTGGTTAAGTCCGATTGGTGTCTGTAACTTTTTACCTATTAGTGGATTGCTTAATGCCTGGGCGTGGCCCCGTGGATGTAAGTCGGTTTGACTGAACCACGTTTAATCATTGTGTGGTATTTACTTTGTTTTGTGTTTTGCTTTGGTAATCCTTAATCATTTTATAAGAAAACACAGTAATAGCAAACAACCGGTTCTAACAGATTTCTTCGAAACGTTTCGGTATTTTTCCGCGGAGACATGGAAAAGAAACACCAAGTTTCTTTAGGAGAATCCCAATCAAACTTCAAGCTCTCAAATGGCCAGAAAAGTGGCTCTTCATCAATCTTGCACTCGAGATCCTCGAAACCGGAAGCTGCTGATTCCCAATCCATCTCTGACAGAAACTCTTGAGCTCTAGAAGATGTTAAGACACTGTGGTAAGATGGACTAGGAAAATCACACCGGAGATCACGATCAAACTCCAGATGATCCTTCTCCGAAATCAACTCGCAATCTTCTGCGTCGAGATTCAACAAAGAGACCGAGTAAAACATGAAGAACGTGCCGTCGTCTTTGCCATCAAACTCACGTTCATCAAACCAGGTAGCGTCTTCTGTTGGTGATTTGGAGAAGAGTAGATCCTTCCTGGTTTTACAAATGGGACCCAGTTGATTGATTAATTTGCATCTTGATTGATTCATGATGATCCCCAGTTGATCTTTTCAGTGAAGAAGACGTATTTCGTGTGTTCTGATGAAGATAGTGCTACTTTCTTATGCATCGAGTTTATACGTGTATTTTGAAGCTTTAACCTTATCGTCTATTCTATCTATACTAATAAACAAGGACAATTCTGTCCATCAACAATAAAAAAGGGCCAAGAAATAAATTTTCAAAAGTTGGGAAATCTAAAGGAAACCTTCCAAGACCGGCAATGAGAGAAGAATTCCAATGCAAAAATGCCATTTTAAAAGAGAAAAGAAAGCAACATTATGAGGACCCACTTTGGTCAATTAAGACTTACTGTAAGAAATCACCCCGAACCCGACGAACACGGCCGAGCCGAGCCGACCCTACCCGAAAATCACGAGTTTTTAATGTTTTATTTAATTTTCAGTTTTAATTATGCCTAACCCGTACTGCGCGGGTAGGGACGCGGGGTGGGGTTACATGAACCCGAGGTAACCCTACCCGGCCGAACATGTTCAAAGTAGGTAAAATAATGTCCAACACTTCAAATTCTTACTTTCATAAGTTTATGAACTTTATGCATTTAAACTATTAACTTATTTATGTTTTGGATTCACGGTTTGTATAAAAAAAGCTTATATGCCATAGTTGTTGAATTAGGACATTCTTTATTTATATTGGAAGTGTGTGATTTCAAAGTGAGTGTTTTAATTGTTCACCTTGCATTTAGACCCCCTCTTGAAGGAAACACATGTTCTGTTTGATAATGATTTCTTCCATAACAAGCACAGATTAATTGATTAAAAAGTGATCATGTGGTCCTTGAGATCACTAACCCGAGTAACCCGCCCCTACCCGAGGTCACCCGAAAGGTTGCGGATTTATAGATTTAAGAGAGTGTCGCGGCCTAAAATTTTCTCAACCCGCACTAATTAGGTAGGCTCAATTTTTCGGTTCAACCCTACCCTACCCTACCCGGCCGATTTACAAGGATATATATTAACTGTTGTGTCTAATTTTAGAGCGTTAGATTTTTATTAGAATTCGTCAGAATTATTTTTTGTTTAATTCAGATTACATATTGATTGTGATATGAATTGATATTGGACAACCTCATATATCTTAGATGACTAAGATCGTTTTGAAAAGAGAAATCTTCACAAATACTTTTTTAAAAATGGATCGATTTTAATTTTAATCCTTTATTTTTTATTAATATCCTTTTTTATCATGATATTAACAAAATGGTACTAATCAAGAATAAGGGTAAAAATCCAGAGCCATATACTTTCAAAAGTATGTTCAGCAATTTTATCTTTAAAATTTTTTTTTTAAAAAGTTCTAGATTTATTTTAGAAGTTTATACCAATTCAAGTCAAAAGTACAGGAAAATGATTTATTTGTTCAAACAAGGAATTTCATGGCCAACAATTCAATGATTTAGGCAGGTCTCTCCAAGTGCCGCAAAATATATAAAAGCTGAAGCCACATACGACATTAAATGATACACACATATATGAGTCTGGGATATGTACACACATATACGACATTAACTATGTGATCAAACGATGGTAATAAATTAAATAGTATAAAAAAAATATGGGATAAAATCATGTTGATATTCTCGTTTATAGAGACACATCTCGCCAGTACCTTATGTTTTTGATAACATTAAAATAATAATTCACTTTCAAAAAAAAAGTTTCTCATAGACGTTTTTGATACAATGAAACTGCTTAACTTCAAATTATTTATATTTTTAAATTTGTAAATATTTAATTAATTAATAATCTTTTGTTTAATTAAAATATGGAGTATGGTTGGAATAATTTACTCAAAATTACTCGTTAAAAACTAAGATTTAAAAACTAAAATATAAGGATTTTCCTTAAAGATACTCTGATAAAATAGTAACTATCTCTATGAGCAGTGACGACCTTAAAATTTTTAACTACAATAGATATTTATCCTCGGCATGTATCACGTCTTAAAATAGTACATAAAAACATTATTATCAAAGTGATTGAAAATGTCTTTATCGATGTACACAAGTAGATTTTCATTCGTCGATAGTATAGTTGATTGTTAGTTTATAAATTATAGAAAATATTATTTTTTTTTTTTTTTTAAATTAAAGCAAACAAAATAGAACTACAATCGACAACAAAATGAATAAATATATTACAATAATGTCTAATTGATTATTTTACTAGAGTTATATTTTTATTATCTAAAAATAATTGTTGGGTATATACTTTCTATTTAAGATATGTACAAGGTGCTTAATATTAGTTGGAATTAGGTTTATTTTAAATATAAAAATTTAATGACAGAATTAATTGTCATACAATTTTGTTGTGGGCATGTTGATTCTTAGAACATATTAGTTTTGTTTTATGTCTAATGTTGGATGAGGGTTTTTTCTTAGGTTATTAATAATCTTAGCTGTTTATATTTGTTCCTCAAACTTATATTTATTTTGTATTAATAATATATATGTAATAAATCTGACTAATTATATATATATATATATATATATATGTTGATTCTTAGCTTAGGTTAGTTCTACGTTGTTTAGTTTTTTTTTTTTTTTTTTTTATTTGATTAAGTTATACTTTACTCTTGAACTTTTATACTTTTATACTATTAAGTTAAAAGTACAACTTAACTTCATCACATGATATTAGTATAAAAGTATAACTTAATCACATGATATTAATCAAGAATAAAGTATAAAAGTTCATATTAATTTTCCCACCTTTTTTTTTTTTTTTTTTTTTTTTTTTTTTGCTATGCGTACAAGGGCAGATAAGATGACCTTATCAGAATAGCACTTTTCATCTATTTGTTGGTGTATTTTATAAGTTATATAATTTATTATCTTATATTCACTTAATACATTGTGACGTCGTTAAGACAAACTTAACGGATCCCAGGACTTTTTTAATGTGTATGAGACAGAGAGTATCACCAAACACAGACTTCTTGACGTTAAAACATAACAGAAACCAAACAGACGACCCTAAGAAAATGGCGGGACGCCTTAGATCCAATTCCAATCTAATAACTGTTTTTCAAAACAAAACTTCCCCAACAATATGATCTATCATTTTGCTCCCCCAAAATTAGTCCTCCAATTTTCTCTCTCTAAAAAAACTCTTTTCTCTCTCACTAAATCCTTCCAAATGGGAAGCTGCGTGTCGGTGCCCGCCGACAAAACCGGGCTCCATAAGCGGCGGGGCGCGGTGGATGGCCCCGAGTTCGACCTCGGAAAGTTGATCCGCCATTCAGGGAACATCCTCCGCTCGATCTCCATCATCGAGGACCCCACCGGCGACAACGTCTACGCAAAGTACCTGTTCGGGAAGGAACTAGGCAGAGGAGAGTTCGGGATTACGTACCGGTGCGTCGACGTCGACACCGGCGAGGCCTTTGCGTGCAAGACGATATCGAAGAGCAAGCTGAGGACGGAGGTGGACGTCGAGGATGTGCGGAGGGAGGTGCGGATTATGCGGCACCTGCCGGAGCACCCGCACATTGTGGCATTCAAGGAGGTTTATGAGGACAAGGAGGCGGTTTATCTCGTAATGGAGCTTTGCGAAGGCGGCGAGCTCTTCGATCGGATCGTCAGCCGAGGGCATTACACCGAACGCGACGCCGCAAGGATTACCAAGACCATGCTTGAAGTTTGCAAGGTATTTAATTTGTTGATTCTTGGATGATTTTTTTTTTTTTTTTGGAATTTGTTTTCTTGTTAGGTGTCTAAAGAGAAAAAAAAAAAAAAAATTAGATACATCGAAAAAAAAAAAAAAAAAAAAAAAAAAATTATTATTATTATTATTACAAGTTGAGGACATAAAAAAAAAAAAAAAAAAAATCAAAATCCTTAATTAAAAGAAATTTTCTTCAAAAAAAAAAAAAAACTCTCATATGAATGTGGACACTTGACATGTACAGGTTTGCCATAAACATGGAGTGATACATAGGGACCTGAAACCAGAGAATTTCCTGTTCAAAGATGGCTGTGAAAATTCCCAACTCAAGGCAATTGATTTTGGCCTCTCCATATTCTTCAAATCCGGTAAAATTTTCCCGACCAAAAGAAAATGTCTTCAAAATTACTCTAGCTAAACTGTATCCTTCAATTTGGCTCGTGATAAATTACTAATAATTTACAATATGTCATTTGCTAGGTGATAGATTTAGTGAAATTGTTGGTAGTCCATATTACATGGCTCCGGAGGTACTAAGACGAAATTATGGGCCGGAAGTTGATGTTTGGAGTGCCGGGGTTATCCTCTACATCCTCCTGTGTGGAGTTCCTCCTTTCTGGGCCGGTAATTATTTGTTTTTAAAAACTTTTTTTTAGTAACGACTCATATCTATACTTAGTATGATATTGTCTGTTTTGGCCTAACTTGTACAGAAACGGAGGAAGGCATTGCACATGCAATTGTCCGCGGTAGCATTGATTTCGAGAGGGATCCTTGGCCAAAAGTTTCTGAGAAAGCAAAAGATCTGGTGAAGAGTATGCTTGATCCTAATCCTTACAGCAGGTTGACTGTTGAAGAAGTCCTTGGTACGCGTTTCTTTCGACGTTTCTATGTAGAAAAACAAAAAGAAACCGTCATTCGATCAGGACTTTAATGCCTGAAAGATTGATTTTTGATGTCCCTAGGCACCTAGAAATCAGAATAAACATATAACTTTTGGTGAACAGCATTTTCTTCTTTTTATCTGACGTCTGATGTGCACTGTCTATTATTCCCTACATGTTACAAAACGAAAGAACATCCTTGGATACACAACACGGATCATGTCCCCAACGTTTCTCTCTGCGGAAATGTCAGAACAAGGATCAAGCAGTTCTCATTGATGAACAGATTTAAGAAGAGAGTTCTTAGAGTAAGAATTTGAAACCCGTTAATTTCTTTTTCCGCTGTTATTGTGAAATGTTAATTAACGGTTTCTCTCTTCGCTTTAGGTCGTGGCAGATAACTTGTCAGAAGAGCAAATAGATGGGATCAAACGGATTTTTGACACGATGGACACCGACAAAAACGGGAACTTGACGTTTGAAGAACTCAGAGATGGATTTCATTTGATTGGTCACAGTGTTACTGATCCTGATGTGCAGATGTTAATAGATGCAGTGAGTTTATTGTTCTTTCATTTTTTTTTTTTTTTTTCCTCCCAATTTTCAGACTAAAAACATATTCATTTGACCTTGACTCAAACAAAATTTGAAGCTCATTTAAAAATAAAAAAAATAAAAAAAAAAAAAAAAAAAAAAACCCAGTCAAATAGAACATTTTCATGAAATTCTTTAGAAAAAAAATTTTGTTGATCACTTGAGAATTCCACCCCGATAAACAAGATTAGAAATAGTTTTGAAGAAAAAGAATTTTCGAGATAAACTTGGCATCTTGTCTAATTTTGTGAATTAAAATTTAAGTCCACTAAAATGTATTAAAAGGGATAGATTTTAAAGGGATTGACAGTTGAAAAAAAAAAAAAAAAAAAAAAAAAAAAAAAAAAAAAAAAATCTTAAAGGAGTACCAAGGTTAAATATCTAATTTCACTTTTCCCTTTAATATTTACATTATGTATTACATAAATGCATCTCTTAACATTATGAAGCTGTCCCATGTCCCTCACACCTGACATTTTCTTTTTCCTTGTCTTCTGTTCAAAAGGCGGATGCAGATGGAAACGGCACGTTGAGTTGTGAAGAGTTTGTTACAGCTTCAGTTCACTTGAAAAGGATAGGCAGAGATGAACACCTCTCTCAGGCCTTCACTTATTTTGACAAGAACCAAAGTGGGTATATCGAGTTCGAAGAGTTGAGAGAAGCCTTGCTTGACGACAACCTCGATCCCAACAATGATCAGGTGATTCGTGACATCCTCTTTGACGTCGACTTGGATAAGGTAATGCCTCCGATCGACATATTGTTTTCTCAATCCTAAAACCAAATATTAGTATCAGAGTGTGCGATTGGATTCAACTCTCTTGATGATCATCATTCATTTGTTTTGATTTTTGCATACAGGATGGTAAAATAAGTTATGAAGAGTTCAAAGTGATGATGAAAACTGGAACGGACTGGAAAATGAGCTCTCGACAATACTCTAGAGCATTGCTAAATGCGCTTAGCTCCAAAATGTTCAAAGTCAGAGACAAATCATTACAGCCAAAGAGTTTAAAGTCTTCTCCCTTGTGAATCCTGAAAATATATATATCAGTTGCTTAAAACATTTTCCTCGATCTTCCCGAAGACAATGAAGAACGTAAAAGAAAATGTCACAGAGAAGGAACCAACTGGATTCATGAGTGGACTTTTGTAGAGTGAAACTTTTATCCTTTTTCAACCAAGTTTCTGTCCAATACAAGAGGAACATAAGTGATTTTCTCTTGAAGAGGAAAGACACAGATTTTACTTGTATTGTCTTTCTTTCAGAATTTCTTCCAAATGCCAAACGCCAATACTGAAAACAATAGGTATGAGCCATTTGAATCGGGTTGAAAAACAGCAGGAACTCAAAATCGTTATACGTAATAATAATTTGGATAAAGAATTAATGGTTTTGACAATATAATGTGCACCAAAAACTTTTTTTTCTTTTATATGTTTAATGATTTATTCCACTTCCTCATTTAACATGAAAAGATGGCCTTACTTGTCACTACACCCTTTCTAAGGCATGCCTTTGAAATATCTTCCTCATCTTTTCAAACGACGCCCTTCCAAGGCATGTCTGTTACCTTGCAGACTTATGAGCTGTGCCAAAGTGAGTAGTGACTCGCAAGAAATAAGTCCAAACTTCGTAGTAGATTGAACTTCCTTCCCGAGAGCATCCTATTAATGATGCCCCAAATGGATACGGTAGCCTGATAAAAAAGAACAAAACTTTTAGCATAACTAAAGATGAAAGTCCCAATAAACTACAAAATTGCAAGAAGCAAACCAAAGTTCTTATTCCAACTGCATACTCAGATGCACATTAGTTCCAAATGGCCAGGAGTATCTTAGGACCCGACAAGCTTACGAATAAGCTCTAAAATATTTAAAATGTGGTATATTTTCAACTGACGGGTGTGTTGTTCTATTGTAGGAAGGTTCCAATTCAATAGAAGCAAGCTAATACAATAATGTTGATGGAAATCAGAAATGAGAATTAAAAGCTAATGCTAGGCATAAAAGATAAGAGCATACGAGTTCGGACTATTTTATTTTATTATATTTTATCTCCAAACGTTTTACTTGGTTTCTAGGAGAAACCTTTCTTGCTTTGTAAATTGTAATATATTTACGAAAATAAAACATAAGCTATTATGATATATTTAGTGCTTTTGATCTTGTAATGGAAGTATTCACACAAAGTTTCGGTCCACCACCTTCATAATGCCACTCATTACTTTCTCTCAAGTTGTCACATCTCGACATTGTGAAGCACGTACGGCTTCATGACATGAAATACTCCATTTTGTGAGACAGCAATATCTGACTGGAATCAGGGTCATTAGTCACCAATAATCCCCACAAGAACAATGTCCATCTTTGAAATGATGGAAGCGATTGGTGTCTCGGACAAAAATTTCTCTCTGTTCAAAGCTGGATATGAATTTTATAACAACATGACAATCACCACAGATTCTCAGGTTCTTAATTACTCTCAAGGAAGATCCCGGAGGGGTGTTCAGCAGCCCGAATGCCACTGCCAACTTCTCACTGTGCCCGCACAAAATATGCTCCTTGTCCTGTTCCTCAACATCTTGCAGCACAAAGTTAAAGTTGGGAAAATAACCCGAATTCTTCATCTCCATACTCAATTTATTTAGCTTTTCAATAATTTGGATTCTTTGAGGGTGTGATTTGTCCCCTGCAAGAAGCATGTGCACTTTGTTTTTCACCTCAATCCAACTGCAGCCAGGATTCTTTCTAAGACCCTTCTGATTCATCATATCTCTCACTCTGTCTACTTGGCTCCACATACCCTTCGAACCATAAATATTCGAAAGAATAACGTAGTTTCCCGGGTTTCTCGGCTCTAACTCAAAAAGTTTTTCAGCGGCAACCTCACCTAAACTAACATTATTGTGCACTCTACAAGAGCTTAGTAAAGACCCCCAAACACAAGCATCTGGTTCCATGGGCATCTTATTGATCAGTGAATAAGCCTCTTCAAGCTTTCCTGAGCGGCCAAGAAGCGTCACCATGCAGGCATAATGTTCTAGTCTCGCTTCTATACCATGCTCTTTTGACATGCTGCTAAAGTAATGCCACCCTTCATCTGTTAGGCCATTCTGGCTGCAAGCGGACAGAACACAAGTGAAACTGATAAAATCGGGTTTCTGTCCACTCTTCTGCATCATTTGGAATATCTCAATGGTTTCTCTTGCCTTTCCGTGCATTGCATATCCGCTCATAATGGCGTTCCAGCAAACCAAATTTCTCACGGGCAATTGATCAAAACAAAGCCGAGACAAGTGCAATTTCCCGCAATTCCCATACATGTCGATCAACGCACTACCGACATATAGGTTGTCAAAGATTCCCGTTCGAAGAGAGAAACAATGAGCCGCCTTCCCATACGTTAGTGCCGCAATGTTGCCACATGCAGGAAGCATGCACGGGATCGTGACTGAATTAGGCTTAAAGCCCTCGAGCTGCATCTCCCTAAAGAGTTCCAACGCGTCCATATCCTTCCCGTTCTGAGAGCAACAAGCTATCACGGATGTCCACGACACGATATTTAGTTGCATTGCTTGTTGTTGGTGTTTGAATTTCCTGAATACCTCCAATGCATCCTCAACAAAACCGTTCCGCGAGAGCCCTGTGTAATCAAAGAAAAAAATATCAGTATGTAAGAAAGCATTCATTTTGAACATAAAACTCTTGATTTATGAACATTCATTCACTCATATTGGTGTATGGTCATAATATGAGACTGCATTGCCTGTAACAAAAGCGTTGAAGGAGCCGACATCAATTTCCTTCGTTCCATCAAAAACTCGCGACATCTCCAGCTCACAAGAAGACTTCCCGTACATGTCAATAAGCGCGCTGGTCACGCATTTGTCCGACCCGAATCCCCTCTTGACAACATAACCATGAACCTGGATCCCCACGTTCAAGTCCTCCAAGTCCCCTATCGCAGGAAGAACACTAGAAACACTAGATCCATCAGGAGGAACGCCTTCTGAATGCATCCTCCGAAACATATCAACAGCCTCCGAACACAAGCCGCTACGACTAAAACCCGAGATCATCCCATTCCACGTCACCACATTGGGCTCCAAACCGCCCATCCCCATGTCATAAAAAAGCCCCTTCGCCTCCTCCACTAGCCCACGGGAAGAATACCCAGATATCAAAGCACTCCAAGCGACCAAATCTCGTTGAGGCATTCCATCAAACAGTTTGCGCGCATCCCAAATGCGATCACATTTCAAGTACATATGAAGTAACGACGACTGAACAAAGGAATCTGAGCAAAACCCAAATAGGAATGCGAAGGAATGAAGCTGTTTTCCAACTTCCAAGGATGGGTAATCCAGAAGAGGCCTTGACAAGGCTGGGAAAGAGAAAAGCGTCGGGAAAGATTTGTCGAGACAACATGCGAGAGAAAAGGCGAAGAGAGAAGGAGAAGCGGCAGAGTTTGGAAGAGGCGTGGATGAGAGTGGAGAAGCAGAAGAGGTCTGGGTTGGGAATGGAGTCGAGGACGAGGTTGGCTTCGAAGAAACAAAGGTTGTTGGCGTAAAGAGAGAGGAGTTTGGTAGTGGTTGAGAGTTGGGCACTGTTGGATTTGAGAAGATAAGCGTGGAGTTGGCGAGTGAGTGATGGAGGAGTTGAAGGAGAATTCAGATGATCAAATATTTGCTCCAACAACTGCAGACCTTGCCTTTTCATCTCTCTCTCTCTCTCTCTCTCTCTCTCTCTCTCTCTCTCTAAACTTTCGTTTCTTTCAAAATCCCGCGTCCGCCTCATACTTGTCTTGCCACGTCATTAGCCGCTAAATTGTGACTGAGAGTTCAGTTGAAAAAAAAAGAGAGAGAGAGATTAATATGAAGTATTAATTGATAATCTGTTTAGTTGGTTAATTTAAATTTTTAATTTAAATTAAAATATAATTTTATGTGATAATTTTTTATTATAATTAAAAAATTATATATAATTATTTTTAAGAATTTTTTATTATAATAAAATTTAAATTTTAAATTTAAATTAATAAAGTGAACAGAAATATAAGATTACATAATGAGTTTCATATTTAATAAATTATCACTGTTAAGTGATAAATTAACAGCCCGTAGATATGTGATTTTTTTTAAAAATTTTTTATTATAATAAAAAATTTAAATATGATTATTTTTTAAAAATTTTATTGTAATAAAATTTAAATTAGTGAAATAAAGAGAATCTAAATCACCGAGAAAAGAGTCAACTTTCCTACTACAGACTTACCATAATGCTTAGCTGTCCCTCACGGATTCACACCATCTAGAAATATGCCTTAATCCTTGGTTTCAGGAAATGATTTGTTTCTTTTAGAAATTATTTTTTCCCTTCATATGTTGTTATTACCGTTGGCTATAGCATATGGCCGTTAGACAAACTCTTGTATATAAGCTTGCTTTTAGTTTTATATTATTTTAAGTCTGTTTAGTTTATTAATTTAAGTTTTTAATTTAAGTTGAGATATAATTTTATGTGAGAACTTTTTACTGTAGTAAAAGAGTTTGATATGAGTATTTTTTAGAGCTTTTTACTGTAGCAAAACTCAAATTTTAAACTCTAAATCAAAACCATGATTCATAGTTTTGAGTTCACATTATAGTTCTGAAACCAAAATCAGAATTAAGAATTTGAACTATCCAAAATTAAAGGAGAGGTGATTTTAATTTAAAATATCACATCAAGATTCAAACTTTAAATCATAATTATTTAAACCTAACACTGATTTTGTTACCTCGAATTAGAACTACCTTTTACTTTTTGTAAACAAACATTAGTTTGAACCAGAACTATGATTTCAGTTATAAAACCCTCATACCAAACGTCTCTTGAATCTAAACTTTTAAAAATCTTAAACCAGCTAGCCATCCACTCGAGTTCGACCACAAGCATGGGATCCAAACCGGCAGGTTCATAACCAAGCATGGTGTCACACCCATGGTCAAAAGAATTTTCCTTATATTTACTGAAATTTACCAAAAATTTTAGGAGTAAATATTTTTCTCACCAAAAAGATAAATTTTAAAACCTTAAAAATAAGTATCGTAAAAACTTCACAAACTTTTGAGAAAATTTCAATAAATATAAGAATACATCGATAGCAATATCAATATTGTAGATATCATATTGTAATGTTTTTATATAGACGTTTATTTTTGCATCTTTTTTACACTTATCATATTCTAAGCTATCAAAAAGAAATATTAAGTATTAAAACAAATATTCGTAGTTTTCATATATATATTTTTTTTTATATTTCCATTGATACTGAAAATTTCCTCTTAATTCCTAGTTTCCATAATTTTTTTTTAATATTTCCATTGATACTGATAATTTCTCTGAATTTTTTAAAAATTTATAGTACTGATATTTTCACCACTGATATTTTCACTAATTCTGATATTTTCATCTTTTCCATCAGAAAACTTAAGTCGAGAGTTCCGTGTTAAAAATTCTTCATACTTATTAAAAGTTTTTTTCATTTTCTCAAGTGAATTCTTCAAGGCCTTCTACTCTTACTATCTAAGAGTATAGGATTTTAGAAGTGATTAGGACTCTTTAAAATGTTTTTTTTTTGTGGGTTCTAAACATCAAATTATTAGTTTGAATCAAACATATTTACCAAACACTGGTTCTTCTAGAGCCTTTTGGTTCAAACCATCTGAACCAACCAGGCTCATAGTTAGCAAATGAAACATAGATGATAAAAGATATCAACAACAATGTACTCTTTGAATTATTGGGGTAGGCAATTCATATAAATTCATTCACCACATCTTATTATGATAGACGTGACAGATATATAAATTTTATTTTAAAAGCAAGCTTATATTATTAAACTAGCAGATTCAAAAAAGGCCTTATATTATTAAACTAGCAGATTCAAAAAATCACATTTACCAACCGGAAAAGATAAAAGATAGGAAAAAAACTTGAAAGGTCACTGGAATTTAAAAGATAGGAAAACAAAAAACTTAAATACTGCAAAAATAAAAGCAAAAAAAGCTTTTCCACAAACAGTTAAAGCCTCAGAAAGCAGCCAGTATGTTTGGCATCATCAAAAGAATTCAGACGGTAATTCCAACTAAAACAATACTAATCATCATTGGCTTAATACAATCACTATCGAAGAAAGAAAAAATAAATAAATTAGAATAACTGTTAAGTAAATGTAATCGCAGAAAACGGCTCCGTGGACCAACTGGAAGCAAGATCCACAGGTTCCTATCAAAGATGCGAAACAGCAGATCACTCTTGGACCAATCATAGCATCGCCGGTCAAAGCTCTCTCAGAGCTACCGGCGACGTGGCATTGGCCCGTCGAATAAATTCATAAACAAATTTTTTTTTTTAAAAAAAAAAAAAATCAAACTTTTCAAGAAACAGCAGAAATCCAGATAAAGAAGAGAAAATGAAACCCTCAGAGACCCGTTTCAAATCACCCACACAGTGGAAACACACCGAAAAAGTCAAATGCAATCCCGACCGATCGGGAAGCGGCAGCAACGATGTCATCCCCACAAAGGAGACGATATCGGCCGGCGTTTCAAGACCGGTGGATGGGAAAGAGTTTGGCTTTCCCTCGATGGTGTGTTCCGCCGCTGGTTTTAAAGTGTCATACGGCACTTCCTATCAATTTTGGGAGTGTCACCTCATCGGGATAGATATCTAAAAGTTAAAAACTAAAATGATTCCACATTTTGCATCAGACACAATTTAAAACCTTAATACAAGGGTAAGGAATTTCACCAGTTGAACACAACAAATCTGTGTTCAAATCCAGAATTAACCAATCCAAGCACATTATTGAAACATCAAATTCAAGAACAAGCAAACCAATTCGATGCGAAAAGGAAAAAAAAAAAAAAAAAAAAAAATTATGATAAAGGTAATGTGAGATGGAATCAGTAGACAAAGAAAAAGGATTAAATTATCCCTTCATCTGTGGATACCATCCCTACGGTTGTCTGGCCGCTGCCTAAATCCTCAACTCCTTCCTATAAAAAAGAAAATATAGCAAAAGAGAAAAAAGAATCAGGCTTTCTATCTACGCACTGTTGACTCAACTAGAAAACTTGACAAAAGTTTTCTCGCCAAAAACACAACAAGTGCAGAAAAACGTAAGAACACATTCAGAGAATACAAAATTATAAAATTAAAAAAAAAAAACTTTTAAAGAGAGATGAAATTTTGAAAAAAAAAAAAAAAAAAAACCGGAAAGGGCTCATATCAAGTGTATAAGATTAAAAGGACCGTCACGGTGGGGGGGAAACCCAAATCCCAAGGACACAAAGGAAAAACGGGAAGAATAAGAGAGAAAATGAGATTCTCGGACGCCAAACAAGGCCTGCCTTTTTGTGTGAAAAAAGGGGCGGCGACCAAAGATTCATTATTGATCCTTTATTGTTCATCGGTTT